>OX451741.1:856126559-856462365 GCA_948472305.1 Vicia faba
GTGTTTTGAAAGTAGGCAAGTATGTTTTGCAAGTTTGGTCAAGTAACCAAGAGCTATCTACCCTAAATTTCTCAAAGATCTTTCCTATGTTTTAACCCTTTTAACAGTATTGTTCCACCATTGTATTTGGTGGACAATCTTGTGTTAGGATGTTAACGGGACGGGCGCGGGTCATCGTTTGGACCATGAATGCAATAGTGCCAAGTGTCTTTGGCAATTTTTCTTTAAGGGACTTGATCATTTTTTAGGCAACTTGAGAAAGCGTCATCGAGGGACTATGATCATTTGATTTGTTTTTGTTTTTCCAAAGACACTCAACATGCAACATGGCCCATTTTTTAAGGCAACAAGTGGAGTAACCCTAAGGGTGCAAGTGTGCATTGTGTTGTCCATTTTCATGCTTTTTTGTCTTTGTATTAGTCAAGCTATTTGTTATTTGATTTGCATACAAACCCTAGGTCTATCATGGCATAATTTGAAAGCTTTTAAATGCGGAAATTTAAAGTCCTAAATTATTACAACATGATTATGGGGATGGGGGTACAAATGTTTGAATGGGGGGATATTTGACAAGAAATTAAATTTAAACTATTACATCCATATCGAATATACAAATATTTATTTGTACAATATTGGAATAAATACAATAAATATGCAAAATGTATTATGCACAAAAATGATTTTTTATGTATGTGAAAGTGTTTTTCAATGTGAAATATAAACAAAAATAAAAAGGTCAAATTTTGAATATTTTTATGGTTTAGGGCAAAACCCTAGTTTTTTGAATAAATAGTATTTATTTATTAATTATATACAATATTTGTTAATTATATACAAAAAATAAAAAAAGAAGTATATTGTAAAAAAAGAGTATTTTTTAGTGTCATATATTAATAAAAATAAAAATGTATTATTTTTATATTTTTGCCCTAATTATCTAATAAAATATACAAGTATTTATATATTATATATTAAATATACTAAATATATACAAGAAATAAGATATTAATTATTTACAAAAAAAAGTATATTTTAGAAAATGTTTTCAAAATGTAAACAAAAAATAATGACTGAAAAATAAATATTTTTGTATTATTTTCTAGGGTTTTAAATAAAAAGGTTTTTATATTTATTTACATATATATGCTAAATAAAACAAATAAATGCCAAATAAATGCAAAAATGTATGGAAAAATATTTTTGATATTTTTTATATTTGAGCAAAAAATAATAAGTCAGAATCAAAAAGAAAAAGTCAAAAATGATAAATATTTCATACAATGGGCCAGGGGGTGTAAATTGGAAAAGGGGGTGCAAAGAGCAGGACTGACTCAGGCCCAGCCCAAGCCAGTCATCTTCAACCTTCAGCATTGTTTGAACAAGCAAAAACGCGCATTTCTTAACTCCTGATTCCTGGACTTTCATGCAAAACTCATAACACCAATAATGTAGAGCATCAAGAGACGAATTCAGACATATAAAATACTTGACTTAACTCTAAGAAACCAGGGAGAATTTCTTCATCCCCAATTTCTGACCTATTTTTTCTTCAATGTTCATGGCCAAAATTCTCACAGCACGCATAATATAAATGCAAAGTAATCATATGTATGGCTTCAGGGCTATGAGTAGAGCATGTCTCATTCACAAACCTAAGCCTAACTCTTCCTAGATTGAGAGATAGAAGTTCATGGTTTTACCTGTTTCAGCTTGACTTGAACAGAGCAATGTAGGTATCTTCAATGGTGTTTGAGCTTTGGTACAGCTTGCCTGAAGTCCAAGGATGCTTCTCCAATACTTAGCTTGATTTGAATCACTCTGAATCGTGCTATGGAAGTCCACATGCAAAACTGAAAACTGAAAATGGAAAGTAATGTTAGGGATGTTACAACTTGGGTTTAAGGCTTGGGACAATTTCAATGGATGATGTGGAATGTATTTGAACTAGTTTTAGCCAAAGTGCACGAGTGGAATGGATTGTGGAAGTCAAGTTGCAGAACTTGCTCTGTTTCTGCAGCAAGAGGGTGTTTTTGTGTTTGAGGAGGGATGAGGGGTAGTTTAGTCGTGCTTTAGGCTTGCTTGGATGTATGAAAGATGTTTGCAAAGTTTGTGTTTGGCTGTGTTGACAAGAATGAGAGATTGGTATGAGTTTGCAAAGTTTCTTCAAATGTAAGCAAGGATAGTGTAAGTTCCAATGCAGGCCTGTACCACCCTCTATGTATGCTGCATATCTTGCTCTTGATCAGAGGGATTTGTGTACACATCCTGGCCTCAATGATCTGGCCCATGCCTCTTGGATTTGGTATTTGACATAAAGCACTACTTTTCAAAAATGGCAAAGTTGCTTTTTCTAATTAAGGATTAGTTCTATGTGTAATGACCAAATGCACAAAACAATGCTTGAACACAATGGTTAGGCATTTAATTATGGAGTTCAAACTTCGTTTAGAGGCCTGAAAGCAAGTACCAAGCATGCTGATTTGAAAATGGAACTTGTATGAACATGTATTTGGTTATGAACAAAAGTGAATTTTGCCCAACTTTGCAAATTCGATTCTCCCTAACCACAAGGGTGTTTGAGAAGTTCTTGGACAATTTGGAAATCTTGGAATGTGTGCTACAATCCATATTAGTAATGCAAATTGAAACTCCAAGTGGAACCATGTGAAAAGTGGCCAAGAAGTTGGACAAAAACCCTGCCTAGAATAGGTCAAAAATTTTCAAAGTTAAAAATGTTTTGCACTCTTGTTCCAAAAATCATAACATGAGATACAAGCTTCCTTTGAGAAAACTTTGTGAATCAAAGTTGTAGATTTTGCAATAGACTACAACTTTCATGTTTCAAGTTTTGTTTGAATCCATTTGTATCTTGGTGAAAAAATGGGACAAAGTTAGGAAAAAATAAGGAAGTTTCATAACTTAGAAAAATTCTAAGTTATGAAATTTTCTCATTTTAAACCCTAATTTGCAAATTTGGATTTCTTGATGAACAATTTTCATAATTTGACATGTCTTGATGAAAAATTAATCTTGGCACTTGATTTTGACCAAAAAGTCAAAGTTTGACTTTTCAGTATACAATCAAATTTTGATCAGTTGACTCAAAAATTCATCTGTCAATCTTGTGCATTTGAGATCTTTTGAACTTGTTGAATGTGTCAAGACAATTTCATTGAGTCCTTGAGTCCATATGTGAGCTTGGTTTGCCATTGGCTAGGTCAAACAGTAAAAAATTACCTTTGTGCAGTCAAAACCCTAAAAATGACCATTTTGCCCTTTTGGTGATCTGATCAAATTTCTTGTGGAATTGTGATCCAAACTTGACCAAATGGTTCATATGAGTTCATTATGTTGATGTGGGTCAAATTTCATGAGGTTTGACTGTCAATTGGCCACAATTGACTTTTTCCCCAATACAGCTGATTTTAGGTCAATTGTCCAATTGACTGGGCAAAAATTGGAATCCAGGCTTGAAACTTGGCATGGATAAACTTGTGAGTCCAACATGAAGCATGAAAGTCACCTTGGGAATTTTAGGTCAAAACATCTCTGTGCAAACTCAAACCCTAATTTGGGTCAACAATGCAGGGAGGGGTCTTGAGCAAAGCAAATCCTAACTTGATCTTGAGCTCCAAGAGTCTTGTGGTGAGAAAAAAGTTGATGAAAAGAGAGGGAAAATTTTGGGGTACAACAGTTGCCCCTGTTCAATCTTCTTGCACCTGAAGAGTTAGATTGGCAAGTTTTGCCTTTCGCGTCTCGAAGGTAAAAGGAGATTGGACACTAGAGTGCCCTTAAATTTGCACTCGTCAAAGCATGGGTGCGGGAATGGGCTTAAAGATGCCAAAATATGCCATCTGGAGATGTGACAGAATCTTGTCGGGGAATGGGCTTAAAGATGCCATCTGGAAAGTTTGTTGAACTATATGTCGTTGAAGTTGAAGCTTAATAATCTTATCCTGAAAAGGGTAAAATATTAGCTGAAACACAAAGTTATGTTGCATGAAATGTATGATGCAATATATGTTATATCAAATGTTTATGATATGAATGTAATGATTGCGCATGTAAGCTGATGAGCTGTCTTGCTGAGGATGGATGAATCCTGGATAATGAAATCTTTGACTGCTGCTGGGGAAAGTAAATCTTTGACTGCTGCAGGGGATTGTTGGAAATGAGAAGTCCTGGAACCGCTGTTGGGGAATCAGGAGCTTGGGTTGTATTCCAATCTACTGGGGAAGCCACAATGAGAATCTTCCTTCAGGTCTTGGGTCATAAGATTGGGTGTATGCCAATCTCTTGGGGTTTTAAGGATGAGAGTCTTCATTCTGTTTAGGGTCAGAAACTGAGAGTATACCAATCTTCTGAGACTTCAAGGATGAGAATCTTCATTCTGTTAATGAATAACTGTTATCTGGTCAATCTCCAGGCTTTCACATAAACTTGTATTGCCATCTGGTCGTAATCCAGGCTTCGCAATAACTTGTTGAGCTGCTATCCGGTCAAATCCGGGCTTCACTGCTTGAATTTAAGATGTACCACTATCTGGTCGATTCCAGGCTTTATGGTATTCTCTACTGTTATTTGGTCGTAATCCAGGCTTCATAATAACTTGTATTGCCATCTGGTCGTAATCCAGGCTTCACAATAACTTGTTGAGCTGCTATCCGGTCAAATTCGGGCTTCACTGCTTGAATTTAAGATGTACCACTATCTGGTCGATTCCAGGCTTTATGGCATTCTCTGCTGTTATCTGGTCGAAATCCAGGCTTCACAATAACTTGTATTGCCATCTGGTCATAATCCAGGCTTCACAATAACTTGTTGAGCTGTTATCCGGTTAAATTCGGGCTTCACTGCTTGAATTTAAGATGTACCACTATCTGGTCGATTCCAGGCTTTATGGTATTCTCTGCCGTTATCTGGTCGTAATCCAGGCTTCATAATAACTTGTTGAGCTATTATCCGGTCAAATCCGGGCTTCACTGCTTGAATTTAAGATGTACGACTATCTGGTCGATTCCAGGCTTTATGGTATTCTCTGCCGTTATCTGGTCGTAATCTAGGCTTCACAATGACTTGCTGGGGATTAAACTATTATCCGGTCGAATCCGGGTTTCATAGCTTGCTGTTAGGAGATACCCCTATCTGGCCGTAATCCAGGCTTCACGGTAGTCTGATACTGTTATCCGGTCGTAATCCGGGCTTCACAATATGCTGTAGAGATCAAGATTCTATCCGGTCGAATCCGGGTTTCATAACTTGAATTTTATGGGAATTTGATCTTTGACGACCGTAACTTCCAACAGGTGATGAAGGAAATTTTGAATGACCGATCAACTTGAAATGTATTTTTGCTTCGGAGAATAAATCCTTGACAAATGTTGGGGAAATAAACCCATAACCGAAGCTAGGATTTGAAAAATCCTCCGATTACTGAGGGTGAGAAGTCCTTGCTGACTGCCAATTGCTCGGGGATCAAGATCTTCAGTTGTTGAGGGATCCTAGGACCACTGCTGGGGATTGAAAATCCTTGGTGACTTGTGGGAAATGAAAATTCTGACGATCTCTACTGGGGAGTCCAGAACCTGGGAGACTCATGCTGGAGGAGTAAGACTGAGAATCTTCAATCTGATGGGAAGTATCTTTGTGGGAGAATGTTCACTAATCTGGTCCCGCTGGGGATTGACAGTTGGAAGTTTTAGCTCCGCTGGGGTTTAACAGCTTTGACTTCGCTGGGGATAAGATTTTCAGATTTTTATTTATTTTAGGACTCCATTGGGGATACTGAAACTTAACTCTGAGGGGAATTATATCCTGGAAGGCTCTCTGGCTGGGGAAATTAACTTTGAGAAAGCTTTTGTTCTGCTGAGGATCCTGAAGTTTAACTCTGTTTCGGGAATTAAGTTCTGGATTTTAACCTTGTTAAGGAATTTGGAGTTTAATTTCGTTGGGGATTTCTTCTGAAAGGGCATCAAGATATCTATCTGTACCTTCAACCTATCAGCAGTCATCTTTCTTGATTTGTAAGAAAATGATTATGTTCAAATGCATATGCCTATTTAACAAAACATTGGACGTTTCTCAAATAAAACATAAGTGTAAAAAGGAAAAGGAAAACAAAGCAAATTCCTGTATTGGGAAAAGTATTTGTATTAACTTTTTATGAGTATCTTTGTACAAAGGAGACAGGCATCCTAGTAAGAGGATGTTGTCGTAAAAAAAATTTGAAAATTTTATACAAAAGAAAGATGGCTATGTGTAACAATTCCATGGGATTCCCATTCTGCTATAGCCTTCACAACTCTGAATATCTTGTCCATTCAATGCTTTGTCCGCCGATGATTGGATTGATCAGAAGTTTGGAGCTTGTTGATGAAGAGATTGTTCTTTAAAGTGATCCGACGAGACATAGTCATATGCTTTAATTCCCTAACTTTTTCCTGGATCGCCCTTTCGGGTTTTCAATCCACCGGGAAACCCCTTTTTGCCCAAGCCGCCCTTTCGGGTTTTCGACTTGCCGGGTGTACAAATTTTTTTTGTTTTATCCCTAATTTTTTCCTGAACTGCCCTTTAGGGTTTTCGGTTCACTGGGATGCCCATTTTTGCCCAAGTTGCCCTTTTGGGTTTTCGACTTGTCGGGTTGTTTCATGCGTAGTATCTTTTGACTATTTCTGCATTCGCAGGGTGCGGCAAATCGTCGCCGTCCATGGTGGTCAGAATCATTGCACCACCAGAAAAGATGCTCTTGATTACAAATGGTCCTTCGTAAGTAGGAGTCCATTTGCCCCTGGGATCACTTTGCAGCAAGATAATCCGCTTGATTACGAGATCTCCGACTTGATATTCTTGACGTCTGACTTTCTTGTTGAAAGCCTTGATCATCCTTTTTTGGTACGTCTGACCATGGCAAACAGCAGTGAGTCGCTTCTCGTCGATCAAATTGAGTTGATCAAGTCGGGTCTGAATCCAATCGTCTTCACTCAAACCAGAGTCCTTCATAATCCTTAAAGAAGGAATCTGAACTTCCATGGGTAGGACAGCTTCCATGCCATATACCAAAGAAAATGGGGTTGCCCTTGTCGAAGTACGTGCCATGGTACGGTATCCATGCAGAGCAAACGGTAACATCTCATGCCAGTCCTTGTAGGTAACTGTCATTTTCTGAATGATCTTCTTGATGTTTTTGTTCGCAGCTTCAACAACACCGTTCATCTTCGGCCGATAGGGAGATGAATTGTGATGATAAATCTTGAACTGTTCGCATAGACCGGTGATCATAGTATTGTTTATATTTGTACCATTGTCTGTGATGATCCTGTCGGGGACACCATACCCGCATATGAGGTTTTGCTTGATGAAGCCGGCAACCACATTTTTTATGACAGAGGCAAAAGAAGCTTCTTCGACCCACTTGGTGAAATAGTCAATAGCGACCAGGATGAAGCGATGTCCATTGGATGCCGTGGGCTTGATCTCTCCAATCATGTCAATGCCCCATATTGCGAATAGCCAAGGAGCTGTCAATGTTGAGAGGAACAGGAGGAATATGAATCTTGTCAGCGTAGACTTGACATTTGTGGCAAGTACGGGAATGTTGATGGCAATCAGCTTCCATGGTAGACCAGTAATAGCCTGCCCTTAGAATCTTCTTAGCCATCATATGCCCGCTCAAGTGGGTGCCAAATGTGCCACTGTGCATCTCAGTCATGATCAACTCTGCTTCAGCTTTGTCTACACATCGGAGTAAAACACAATCATGGCTGCGTTTATAGAGGATGCCGTTGCTTAGGAAGAACTTGGCAGCAAATATCCTTAGGAACTTCTTGTAATTTACGGAAGCTCCTTCGGGATATTCTCTAGTCTGGAGATACCTTTTGATTTCGTGAAACCAGGGTTGTTCCACTACTTCTTCGGTATTAATCTCATGACAATGCGCAGGTTCATCCATTCGCTCGATGGTGATTTGGGGAGCCTCGTTATCCCAGTTGAGTTTAAACATGGAGGACATTGTTGCCAAAGCATCTGCTAGATGATTTTCTTCTCGTGGGAAGTGCTCAAAGGTGATCTGCTCGAAATGAGGCAGTAATGTCAAAACATGTTCTTTGTATGGGATAAGATTAGGATGTTTAGTGTCCCACTCTCCTTTGATTTGACTGATAACCAAAGCCGAGTCCCCAAATACGATCAGAGATTTGATCCCCAAGTCTATAGCAGCCTTGAGACCAAAGATGCAAGCTTCATATTCGGCCATGTTGTTGGTACAGCTGAAACAAAGTCGGGCAGTGAAAGGTGTATGGCAACCTTCCGGGGAAATGAGTACCACACCGATACCGTTTCCAAGTGCATTTGAAGCACCATCAAAGTACAGGGTCCATCGGGATCCATTTTCAGGTCCGTCATACGGTCCATTACCTTCAATGTTGTCCAAAGTCATGACGTCCTCGTCCGGGAAGTCGAATCTCATGGATTGATAATCTTCGATAGCTTGATGAGCTAGATGGTCAGCTAGTACACTCCCTTTTATAGCTTTTTGGGTAGTATACTAGATGTCATATTCAGTCAGGATCATCTGCCATCTAGCGATTCTTCCGGATAAAGCAGGCTTTTCGAAGATATACTTGATAGGATCCATTTTGGAAATCAACAGAGTGGTATGAGTCAACATATACTGCCTTAGTCGGCGAGCAGCCCATACCAAAGCGCAACAAGTTTTCTCGAGCAGTGAGTAGCGAGTCTCACAGTCGGTAAACTTTTTGCTAAGGTAATAAATGGCATGCTCTTTTCGACCAGACTCGTCATGTTGGCCCAGTACGCACCCCATTGAGTTGTCCAAAACAGTCAGATACATGATCAGCGGCCTTCCTTCAACGGGTGGCATCAAAATAGGAGGTTCTAGCAAATACTCCTTGATCTTATCAAAAACAGCCTGGCAATCGTCATTCCACTCGACTACCTGATCTTTCTTCAATAGTTTGAAAATTGGCTCACAGGTAGACGTCAGATGAGAGATGAATCTGGCAATATAGTTCAAGCGCCCCAAGAATCCTCTAACCTCCTTTTCAGTACGGGGAGCAGGCATTTCTTGTATAGCTTTCACATTTGCTGGATCGACCTCAATGCCTTTGTTGCTAACAATAAATCCTAGAAGTTTACCAGACCTAACTCCAAAAGTGCACTTACTTGGATTCAGCCTGAGTTTGTACTCCTTCAACCTGGCAAACAGCTTTTGCAAATGTTCAAGGTGTTCCTCCTATGTTTGTGATCGAGCTATCATGTCGTCTACGTAAACTTTAATCTCATGATGTATCATATCATGAAACAAAGCTACCATGGCGCGTTGATAAGTTTCCCCTGCGTTCTTCAGTCCGAACGGCATCACCTTGTAGCAGAAGGTACCCCACTGTGTAACAAAGGTTGTTTTCTCCATGTCCTCGGGGGCCATTTTGATCTGGTTGTAGCCCGAGAATCCGTCCATGAAGGAAAACACTTTTTGCTGAGCTGTGTTTTCAATCAAAATGTCGATATGCGGTAGCGGAAAATCATCCTTAGGGCTAGCCCTGTTCAAATCCCGGTAGTCCACACACATTCTGACCTTGCCGTCTTTTTTAGGAACAGGCACAATGTTAGCAACTCATTGCGGATAGGATGTAACAGCCAGAAAGCCAGCGTTAAATTGCTTCATTACTTTAGCCTTAATCTTCTCCGACATGTCGGGCCTCATTCGGCGGACCTTTTGCTTGATCGGTGGATAGTCCTCTCTTGTAGGGAGACGGTGAACCATGATGTCTGTGTCTAAACCCGACATGTCTTCATAAGACCAGGCGAAGATTTCAACGTATTCATTCAGTAGCTATATTAAACGCCCCTTGACACTTGGTTCCAGATTGGCACCCACTTGTATTTCTTTCCTGTCTTCCTCTGTTCCTAAGTTGACTGTTTCCAACAACTCTTCATGAGGCAAGATGGCCCTCTCTTCTTGTTGTATAAGTCTGGCTAGCTCTCCTGGTACTTCACAATCTTCGTCATCTTCGTATTCAGCATGGTTGACCAAATCTTAAGAGTTATTGAAGGATACCATAGAATAGTCACCCATAGAATCCAGAGTGGATGGGTACCTGCATTTGTGAGTGTGGGTGTGTGTAAGGGATAGCCATCTTTAAACAAACAAAATGCAAAAAGGAAAGAAAATGAACACATCAGTTTATAAATGAAAAACGCCCAATGATTCATTAAACATGGCATATGAATATGAAGAGAATCAAAACCCTTACAAATGGACCTACATGCCCCGGGCAAGGCATGAGGTGAAAAATAGTGTGCAGATTGTTTTAGTAATTATTACAGACCAACAGGAAATGTTCGAAAATAAATTACGGATTAATGAAAGTAATGGGAACGAAGTCCTTCGCCTCCTAGTTGTGTAGTCCCCCTTCGATGGTTAGGAAGATCCAATCTTCAATGTTGGCCTCTTCGTCTTCGTCTTCCAAAGTATTGATTCCATGAGGAGAAATCTTGATGGGTGTCCTTTCAATTTTTGAGCGACGCATAGCTTTTTGCCCCGCAACGGTAAATCCCAACCCAAACTTGTCTGTCTGTGTGGGGAAAGTCAGGAAACTGACCCCATGTTGAGCTCTTTCCCTCTTTCATTGCAGCCTGTGCATCTTTCAGAGATGCCATCCTGGCCACCTGCTTGGGTACCTCAGCTACTGCCTTTGCTACTGCAACCTCGGGAGCAATTTCCTCGAAGTGTTGGAACGGTGTTTCGATGAATTCGCCCTCCACTTCCACATACCTAAAGGAGTTCAGATGACTGATCATGTACTCCTCTTCACCGTGTACATTTATGATTTTACCCTTGACAGGGTATTTCAACATCTGATGCAGAGAGGAAGTGACTGCCCCAGCATTATGTATCCATGGCCTCCCTAGCAAGCAAGAGTATGACGGATGGATGTCCATCACATAGAAGGTTGAGTGGAACACTTCAGTGCCTACCTTGATGGGAATGTCGACCTCCCCATGCACCAATCCTTTAGACCCGTCAAAGGCCCTGACGATGATATTACTTGGTTTTAGCTCCAAGCCTTCACAATCCAACCGGTCCAGAGCTTTCTTAGGCAGCACGTTTAGAGAAGAACCAGTGTCGACAAAGACATGGGCGAGAGTGGTTCCTAGGCATTCAACTGACACATGCAGCGCGTCATTGTGCTTTCTTCCCTTCGGAGTCAGGTCAGCATCAAAGAAACCCAGGCCATTGTCGGCGGTAAGGCTGGCTACACAATCCTGGAATTGATCGGCTGAGGTTTCTTGGGGCACATGGTCTGTCTTCAAAAACTTATCAAGGCTATGGCATGAGCCTCCGAACAAAGCAACAATGCTAACATGGAGATCTTCGAGGGAGTTTTCCCCAGTTACTCCACCACGTTATAATCACTCTTCTTAATTATTTTCAGAATCTCCTCCATTTCTTTCTTAGAGGTTTCGGGGATGACCAAGGGTTGAGCCCTCGTCCTGACGAGCTCTTCTTGGATCCCTTTCCCCTTATCAACAGAAGTAGGAGGGACGACCACATGAGTAACAGCTTCTTCAATCAACGGAGTTCTTGCAGAAAGTTTTATTGGTGCAGGAGTAACCTTGGTAGCAGCTGAGGGTCCAAAGATTGCTTTTGGAGGGGCAATCTCTGGAGAGAAAATTCTCCCAATTCGGGTAATCTTGCTCGTACCGGCAATATTTCCAATGTCGACAGTTTCTTCGTCAGAGCTCTCTTCAGTTATCTCAATTTGTTTAACACCATGGTAGTAGATTTCTCCACCATAATTCCATGGTATTGATTTGTCAAATTTGTAGGGGACGGGCCCCGGCATGGTTATTTTCATAGGTGCAATCTTCGGAACTGATGTAATCTTAATAGGCCTTTTGGGGACCTTGGAAAGATTGGCGGAAATGGTGATTATTGAAACTTCATTGATAGGAGTTGGAGTAACAGGAATCTTTTCGAAAAGAATTTGTTGGTTGTCCATTAGGCGTTGGATGCCTATCTTCAGCAATGGACAGTCGGTTGGTAGGGAGGAACAAAAGTAGCAATCTTCTTTACATCCTGGGAAAATCCCAGCCTTCAACAGATTCAACTTGATCGTCAACAGTGGGGTCATCAGATCATCAACAGTAGAAACAAACAGATCTTCTTCAACAGCATGGACATTGCGACCATGTTTTGGCATTGGAGTGGATATTATGTTTGGCTTCTCGGGGGCGTCGAACTCAACCTCCTTAGCATCTATCAAGTCTTGAATTTTATTCTTAAGCGCCCAGCAATCGTTGGTGTCATGCCCGGCGCTGTCAGAATGATAGGCACATTTAGCATTAGGATGATAGTGCGGGGAAGCGGTATTCACAATCTTTGGTGCCTCTCTAATAGTGGTGAGATTTAGCTTCAACAAATGGGGAAGAACTTGTGCAGGCGTCATGTTGATGCGGGTGAACTGCCGTTGTGGCTGTTCTACCCATTGCTGATTAGGTCTGGACTGATTGTTACGAGGCTGATCATTTGACGATTTTTGAATCATCACGGCCCCTACAGTCGGCCGGCGCTCAGTTCTTCCCAATCTTTTCTGAGAGTATATAACAACTGCCTCCTTCTTGGCTGGAAATGGCTTTTTAACAGTTGTGGATGCAGAGGCATCCTTTTGAATCTTCCCACTCTTAATACCAGCTTCCACCCTTTCGCCAGTCAGAATCAATTCAGTAAACCCTGCGGAAGAGCTCCGGATCAAATGGTTGAAGATAGGGCCAGATAGGGTCCCCAAGAACATATCAACTATTTCTCTATCTGAAAGAGGTGGCTGCACTCTTCCGGCCAAGTTGCGCCATTTTTGGGCGTATTCTTTGAATCCCTCACTTGAGGCCATCCCCATACTCTGTAGCTGAGTACGGGTTGGCGCCAAGTCGGCGTTATATTGATACTGGCGATAAAAGGAAGATGCCAAGTCTTCCTAGTTATGCACTTCTGACCTCTCAAGCTGGTAAAACCAGTCTAGCTGTGTACCGGACAAGCTGTCCTGAAAGAAGTGTACCCAAAGATTTATGCCAGATGTATGAGGTTGAATGCTTCTGACATATGACCTCAGGTGCATCTTCGGGCAAGACAGCCCGTCATATTTTGCAAAAATTGGCACCTTAAACTTTGGAGGGATCACAATCCCAGCAATCAATCCCAATTCTTCAAAATCTAACCCAGGAACCCTTTGCAGCTCCATAGCTGCCAGTCTATCCTCCAGGTTTTTGTATTTGTCGTCCACTGGCGGGTATTGCTGCTCTGAATAATCTTCATCTTCCTCAACCTCTTCCTCTTCAGCCTCGGACTCAAAAGGTAATGCATCTCCTTTTCCTTTACCGGTCCCCTCATCAGATGTGGAGGGGAATTCAAGAACTCTCCTAGCTTCATTCTCAAATCTTCTTCCCAGTGTAGCTACCCCAACTCTTTTCTTCTTCTTTTTTCCTTTCTCTTACTCTTTGTTCCCTAACAGTGCTTTAAGATCCTCCTGACCCTTTGCCAAGGTCATAAGGAGCTGTTGAAACTGCGAGTTTTGTGACTGCAGATCTTTGACCGTCTGTTCAAGATCCATCTTACTGAAATAAACAGCAAAAAGATAAGGAAACCTGGTGTGAAGACCTGTTTATGCATATGATGAATGATATGTTTATTCATGCAATGCATTCAAGGATTTAGAAATTCAAAATTGTTGCAGACAAAAAGAACACACGTCATATTAATAAGAAGAAATTTTGTCAGTACATAAATGCCCCATGGGCCAAATATTACAAAAACTTCTTAAGGTAAAAATACGTTGCGCATCCTTTTTGGTGCAATGTAAGTGTTAAGGGTCTCCTCCTCGTGAAGTCGGCGGGTAAGCTCCAAAACCTTCTTCTCACTGGCGTAGAAGCTGGCTTCAAAAGTATCCCTTTCTTCTTTGAGTTGGATCCAACTCTTCTGCATCTCCTCCCATGATGTAGGCATGTCAGGATGTAGGATGGTGTAAGGAACCTCTCCTTCCTTAACAGGCTCTTTAATCAAAGGGAGAATATGAGGGTAAGGCATCATAAGACTCTGGGCTCGGGTTCGTACCCACTTGAGGTAAGGCTCAAGAGGGATGGAGTTCTTGTGCCCCAGTGTCTTGCTATCTACCTTGTTAGGCATCCTCCAAGCTCTGATGAATCTTTGGCGAAGTCCTTGCGCATCGTTGTTGAAGTCAAAAACTAGGTCAGGAATCAGCATGTCATGAGGGCCATCCCTCCGTGCATATCCAAATTGTCTCAAATCTAGACAAGGGTTGTAGGTAATGCCTCCCCTAATGCCAAGTAAAGGAACATTAGGGAACTCACCACAACGATCGACGATGATGACATTTTCTCTGGACCGAGAACACCAATGTACATCAGAGTGTGTGAGGGTCATCAACCGTTGTGACCATCTTAAGCCTTGCTCATTCTTCAAAATAGATTGCGGGAGGTGAGAAATAAACCACCTTGCAAGGAGAGGAGCACAACACATGAGAACACCTATCTTCCTCATTGTTCGTGTGTAAAATGAGTGGAGGATGTCCCCAAGCAATGTAGGTATGGGATTCCTAGATAGGAAAATCTTGACAGTGTTGACATCTATAAGTTGGTCAGGATTTGGGAACAAGACCAACCCATAAATAAGGAGTGCCACAATCTCTTTAAAGGCTTGCAGATCCAGGGAATCCCAACACTCTTGTGCTTTTTCAAACAAGAATTTTTCCAAGAAGCCTTTGACACCACTTCTAGTCTCCCAATGCCCCTTGATGTCAGATGGTTGCAAGTGTAGTGCTTGAGCAACATCTTCAGCCTTTGGTTCTTTTTCCGTACCGTTGTAGGGTAGTTGATTAAGAATAGGAATTCTCAGGATTTGAGAAAATTCCTCCAAAGTAGGCACCAATTGGTAGTCGGGAAAGGTGAAACAGTGGTGAAGGGGGTCAAAGAACTGGAACAACACTTTCACCATGTCTTCTTCAATGCTGGTGTTGACTAGGCTGAGCAGTCTACCTTTCACTGAAGAGAGAGCTTTCTGGAATTCTGGATGTAAGCTCCTTGAGTTGAGGAGGGATTCTCACAAGGTTGACTTGGATAGTTTTCCTGCGAAGAATTTCCATGACCTACAAAACAAGAACAAAGATGAAGATCCAAACCCTTGAAATGGTTAGTGGATGCATATGATGCTTTATGATGTTCATGATGCATGCACAAACATATGTACAAGCAAGTCACACAAAACCCTAGTTTCAGGCTTGCATGGGGTTTCATAGGTAAGTACCCTCTTGAGTGTAGCTGGCTTAAAAACCTGTCCTATAAATAGTAACCGGGTTCTAAGGAGCTCAATATCATTGGATTGTTTTCTATGTTCATTGTTTTAGTTTAGCCACTTAACTAGCGACCAAAATATTCCAAGAAAACAACCCTCAATGAGTGTAGTATCGAGTATCTACCAACTTCGGACTGCACCAAAGCCGGTCATGTCACTACCCCTAATAAAAGGCCAAGATGGTCAAGTAAGGTTCTAAGTCATTAGTGCTTAGTGACATCACTCAGTGGCCCCGTACTCTCCTTGATTGAACTCAAGGGTTATCGGTACTCACAAATATGTCGCACTAATATAGCTATTGCTTCAACCGTGTCGGTATACCCCATACATTTTCCACAACGTATTGCTATCTATGAATGTTTCCCAAATCCGTGTGTAGGATTTCAAGCCCAAACAAGAGAACCAAAATGTAAAGCAATCAAAGCAAACAATTAGTCATTCAAAAGGGTGATCTAGGCCCTAAGGTTACTCCACTTTTAAGTTCGTCCCCAACAGAGTCACCAGTTCTGTGATACGGTGGGAGAACTGACTTGAGGTTTTGCGTTTGTTTTCGCAAATGTTTCGGTTTAGCAAGAGTCGCCACCGAATTTTTATTTTATCCTAAGGAAAGGTCAAAAAGCACAGGAAAAACCTTTGAGATGTTTTCTTGGGTTCGGGGAGTAGATTATAGAAAGGGAAGGTATTAGCACCCTTTCTATCCATGGTTATCCATGGGCTCTTGGTTACTTGCTTAGATCACTTGCCTTTGCTTTTCAATTGTTAGAAATGGTGCTTTGTGTATGGTTTTGAAAATGTTTTGAAAAAGATGCCTTGTCTAGGAAACCATTGTAACAATTCTTTACTCGAATGTTTTACAAAGGTGTTTATCTTTTTGAAAAGATGTTCAATGTTTTTGAAAGTTTGTTTTGAAATTGTGTTGTGGAGTGTGTTTTGAAAGTAGGCAAGTATGTTTTGCAAGTTTGGTCAAGTAACCAAGAGCTATCTACCCTAAATTTCTCAAAGATCTTTCCTATGTTTTAACCCTTTTAACAGTATTGTTCCACCATTGTATTTGGTGGACAATCTTGTGTTAGGATGTTAACAGGACGGGCGTGGGTCATCGTTTGGACCATGAATGCAATAGTGCCAAGTGTCTTTGGCAATTTTTCTTTAAGGGACTTGATCATTTTTTAGGCACCTTGAGAAAGCGTCATCGAGGGACTATGATCATTTGATTTGTTTTTGTTTTGCCAAAGACACTCAACATGCAACATGGCCCATTTTTGAAGGCAACAAGTGGAGTAACCCTAAGGGTGCAAGTGTGCATTGTGTTGTCCATTTTCATGCTTTTTTGTCTTTGTATTAGTCAAGCTATTTGTTATTTGATTTGCATACAAACCCTAGGTCTATCATGGCATAATTTGAAAGCTTTTAAATGCGGAAATTTAAAGTCCTAAATTATTACAACATGATTATGGGGATTGGGGTACAAATGTTTGAATGGGGGGATATTTGACAAGAAATTAAATCTAAACTATTACATCCATATCGAATATACAAATATTTAATTGTACAATATTGGAATAAATACAATAAATATGCAAAATGTATTATGCACAAAAGTGATTTTTTATGTATGTGAAAGTGTTTTTCAATGTGAAATATAAACAAAAATAAAAAGGTCAAATTTTGAATATTTTTATGGTTTAGGGAAAAACCCTAGTTTTTTGAATAAATAGTATTTATTTATTAATTATATACAATATTTGTTAATTATATACAAAAAATAAAAAAAAGAAGTATATTGTAAAAAAAAGAGTATTTTTTAGTGTCATATATTAATAAAAATAAAAATGTATTATTTTTATATTTTTGCCCTAATTATCTAATAAAATATACAAGTATTTATATATTATATATTAAATATACTAAATATATACAAGAAATAAGATATTAATTATTTACAAAAAAAAGTATATTTTAGAAAATGTTTTCAAAATGTAAACAAAAAATAATGACTGAAAAATAAATATTTTTGTATTATTTTCTAGGGTTTTAAATAAAAAGGTTTTTATATTTATTTACATATATATGCAAAATAAAACAAATAAATGCCAAATAAATGCAAAAATGTATGGAAAAATATTTTTTATATTTTTTATATTTGAGCAAAAAATAATAAGTCAGAATCAAAAAGAAAAAGTCAAAAATGATAAATATTTCACACAATGGGCCAGGGGGGTGTAAATTGGAAAAGGGGGTGCAAAGAGCAGGACTGACTCAGGCCCAGCCCAAGCCAGTCATCTTCAACCTTCAGCATTGTTTGAACAAGCAAAAACGCGCATTTCTTAACTCCTGATTCCTGGACTTTCATGCAAAACTCATAACACCAATAATGTAGAGCATCAAGAGACGAATTCAGACATATAAAATACTTGACTTAACTCTAAGAAACCAGGGAGAATTTCTTCATCCCCAATTTTTGACCTAATTTTTCTTCAATGTTCATGGCCAAAATTCTCACAGCGCGCATAAAATAAATGAAAAGTAATCATATGTATGGCTTTAGGGCTATGAGTAGAGCATGTCTCATTCACAAACCTAAGCCTAACTCTTCCTAGATTGAGAGATAGAAGTTCATGGTTTTACCTGTTTCATCTTGACTTGAACAAAGCAATGTAGGTATCTTCAATGGAGTTTGAGCTTTGGTACAGCTTGCCTGAAGTCCAAGGATGCTTCTCCAACACTTAGCTTGATTTGAATCACTCTGAATCGTGCTATGGAAGTCCACCTGCAAAACTGAAAATTGAAAATGGCAAGTAATGTTAGGGATGTTACAGCTTGGGTTTAAGGCTTGGGACAGTTCCAATGGATGATATGGAATGTATTTGAACTGGTTTTAGCCAAAGTGCACGAGTGGAATGGATTGTGGAAGTCAAGTTGCAGAACTTGCTCTGTTTCTGCAGCAAGAGGGTGTTTTTGTGTTTGAGGAGGGATGAGGGGTGGTTTAGTCGTGCTTTAGGCTTGCTTGTATGTATGAAAGATGTTTGCAAAGTTTGTGTTTGGCTGTGTTGACAAGAATGAGAGATTGGTATGAGTTTGCAAAGTTTCTTCAAATGTAAGCAAAGATAGTGTAAGTTACAATGCAGGCCTGTACCACCCTCTATGTATGCTTCATATCTTGCTCTTGATCAGAGGGATTTGTGTACAAATCCTGGCCTCAAAGATCTGGCCCATGCCTCTTGGATTTGGTATTTGACATAAAGCACTACTTTTCAAAAATGGCAAAGTTGCTTTTTCTAATTAAGGATTAGTTCTATGTGTAATGACCAAATGCACAAAACAATGCTTGAACACAATGGTTAGGCATTTAATTATGGAGTGCAAACTTGGTTTAGAGGCCTGCAAGCAAGTACCAAGCATGCTGATTTGAAAATAGAACTTGTATGAACATGCATTTGGTTATGAACAAAAGTGAATTTTGCCCAACTTTGCAAATTCGATTCTCCCTAACCACAAGGGTGTTTGATAAGTTCTTGGACAATTTGGAAATCTTGGAATGTGTACTACAATCCATCTTTGTAATGAAAATTGAAACTCCAAGTGGAACCATGTGAAAAGTGGCCAAGAAGTTGGACAAAAACCCTGCCTAGAATAGGTCAAAAATTTTCTAAGTTAAAAATGTTTTGCACTCTTGTTCCAAAAATCATAACTTGAGATACAAGCTTCCTTTGAGAAAACTTTGTGAATAAAAGATTTATATTTTGCAATATACTACAACTTTCATGTTTCAAGTTTTGTTTGAATCCATTTGTATCTTGGTGAAAAAATGGGACAAAGTTAGGAAAAAATAAGGAAGTTTCATAACTTAGAAAAATTCTAAGTTATGAAATTTTCTCATTTTAAACCCTAATTTGCAAATTTGGATTTCTTGATGAACAAGTTTCATAATTTGACATGTATTGATGAAAAACGAATCTTGGCACTTGATTTTGACCAAAAATTCAAAGTTTGACTTTTCAGTATACAGTCAAACTTTGATCAGTTGACTGAAAAATTCATCTGTCAATCCTGTGCATTTGAGATCTTTTGAACTTGTTGAATGTGTCAAGACAATGCCATTGAGTCCTTGAGTCCATATGTGAGCTTGGTTTGACATTGGCTAGGTCAAACAGTCAAAAATTACCTTTGTGCAGTCAAAACCCTAAAAATGACC
The DNA here is from genome assembly GCA_948472305.1 of Vicia faba. Classification (NCBI taxonomy): domain Eukaryota; kingdom Viridiplantae; phylum Streptophyta; class Magnoliopsida; order Fabales; family Fabaceae; genus Vicia; species Vicia faba. Next base: position 856,146,137 of record OX451741.1, read on the forward strand.
ATTTTGCCCTTTTGGTGATCTGATCAAATTTCTTGTGGAATTGTGATCCAAACTTGACCAAATGGTTCATATGAGTTCATTATGTTGATGTGGGTCAAATTTCATGAGGTTTGACTGTCAATTGGCCACAATTGACTTTTTCCCTAATACAGCTGATTTTAGGTCAACTGTCCAATTGACTGGGCAAAAATTGGAATCAAGGCTTGAAACTTGGCATGGATAAACTTGTGAGTCCAACATGAAGCATGAAAGTCACCTTGGGCATTTTAGGTCAAAACATCTCTGTACAAACTCAAACCCTAATTTGGGTCAACAATGCAGGGAGGGGTCTTGAGCAGAGCAAATCCTAACTTGATCTTTAGCTCCAAGAGTCTTGTGGTGAGAAAAAAGTTGATGAAAAGAGAGGGCAAATATTGGGGTACAATAATTCACATCTATGAGTAATTCTGGATTAGGGAACAACACTAAACCATAGATTAGAAGGGCCAGAACCTCCTCAAAAGCTTGGAAATCTAAATCATCCCAAAACAGCCGAGCCTTCTCTAATAGGAATTTGACTAGAAAACCCTTAACTCCGCTTCTTGTTTCCCAGTTGGATACAATGTCAGACCGTTTCAGATGCAAAGTTGTTGCAATGAATTCTGGCTTTGTAGCTTATTCTAAACCGGTGAAAGGCATATGTTCAAGAGTAGGTATACCCAATATTTGAGAGAATTCTTCCATAGTGGGTACCAACTGATAGTCTGGGAAAGTGAAGCAATAATGTTTAGGGTCAAAGAATTTAAAGAGTACACTCATCATCTTCTCATCAAAGCTAGAGGTAGCTAGATTGAGAAGTCGACCATATTTCTTTGTGAACGAAGAAGTCTCAGGAACCCTTTATACTAGCTCTTTGAGTTGGAAAGGTATTTTTACAAAGCTGATACGGATAGAATTTCTATTAAGGAATCCATGATCTGCAAAACAGAACAAAAATAAATTCCTTTGGTCCTTGAAATGGTCAGTGTAATAAAAAATGGATGTTATGATGCATGATGTCATGTTTAAGAAAATTAATCACACACAAGCAAAACACACAAGACCTTAGGTTTAGGCTTGCATGGATTTTATAGGTAAATACCCTCTTGAAGTTTAGTTGGTTCAACCTGTCTTAGAAAAGTAACCAGGTTCTAAGGAGTCTTAATATCACTGATCTTTTTTTATCGGGCATTATTTCAGCTTAGCAATATTTTCTTGTGGCCGAAACATCTCAAAAGTCCAATCTCAATGACTGTAGTATCGTGTATCAACCAATCACCAGCTTTACACTGAGGCCGACTATCTCAGTACTTTATAATGGCCAAGTTTGTTCAACTAAGGTTCTAAGGTCCGTTAGTGCTTCATGACACCACATGGAGGCTCCATATTCTCCTCGATTCAACACAAGGGATACTGGTACCAACCAAAGTGTCACACCAACACAACTATTGCTTCAACCATATTAGTCTATGCCGTATAATATCCATGATCTATTGTTGTTTACCTAAAAATATGCCCCCAGATCCGGGTGTAGGATCTATAGTAACAACCCAAAAAACCCTCCAAGGATAAAGCATACAAAGCAAGAAATTAAAGCAGTTTTAAAATGAACTAACTCTTAAGGTAACCCCACTTTTTATTCATATTCCCCAACACAGTCTCCAGTTCTATGATACGGTGGTAGAACCGACAGTTGTACTGGTTTTGCGTTTGTGTTCGCAAATGTTACGGTAAGCAAGAGTCGCCACCGACTTTTCTTTTATCCAAATTAAGGAAAAGATGATAAGAACAAAAAAAGACCTTTTAGAGAATTTTCTGAGTAAGTGGGGTATATTATGGAAAGGGAAGGTGTTATCACCCTTTCCATGCATAGGTCTCTACGGGCTCTTAGATGCTTAGCTAATTTTTTAAATACCTTGTGCTTTGTGTTTTTGAAAAGTATTTTTGAAATTGCCTAGTGCAGCGATTCACTTTATGATAACTCTTGTATCTGTCCTCAAGAGTTTTGACAAAGCGAATGTTTTTGAAAGTGTTTTTGAAATGTTTTTGTGTAGGTGAAAAAGTTTATTTTGAGCAACCATCTAGGAACTATCTACTTATACTCGAAAAGTTTGTTATTTTCCTCCTATCCTTTAGACAGTGCTATCCTACTATTAGTGAGTAGGTAGCCCTATCGTTGGATGTTTTGAGGGACATTCGAAGGGACATACAGTCATAAAGGCAACATTTGGAGACGCTTTAGCAATTTCGTTTAAGGGACTAGATCATTTACCGAAAGGAAACACTGTAGGGTTATCGAGGGACTATGATATTTTGATTTACGGGTCTTTGCTAAAGCGTCCCCACTTTCGAGGGACATGACTGTTTTATTTCCGAAAGGCAGCCAAAGATGGCGTACCTTAGAGGTGTATATGTGCAAGTGATTCAATTCGGTTCATTTATCTTTGTTATTAAAGTATTGTGCAGAAATTTAAAGTGCGGGAATAGAAAATCCTACGCTATTACAAAGATTTGAGGAGGGGGTATTTACATGTCCAAAAATATTGGAAAAAATAAAGAAAGCAATAAATAGCCCAAATAATTATCTATTACAGTCCATCAACAGATACAAAGATATGGAAAAAAATATAAAGGAACTATTGACGCGCACAAAATGGAGAAGAAAGTCTAAAACCCTAAATAAACTAAATAATAGAAAAACTTTTTTTGGTTTTGTTTATTTAAAGAAAATAATTAAATTTAAATGAGAAAGATTAAATTTAACCCTAAATAAAACTAATTCCAATATTTTTTGTATTTTTGTTAAGAAAGTATTTGAATTAAAAAACCTATTTCTGATTGATTTTAAATTGATAAATTAAAAGTCAAAATAATTAATTAATTAATTTAAATAAATTGATTTTAATGGTAAAAGATTAGATCTATTTTTTTTGTGATTTTGTTTTAATGTTGATAAAAAAAAGCAAAAAAACCAAAAAAACAAGAAAATGAAAAAAAGGTCCTTCGATCTAGGGAAAGAAATGATCCTTCGATCCTAGGAATGATATGGTTCTTTCGATCCTGGGAATGATATGGTTCTTTCGATCTAGAGGAAAGGTGCCTTCGATTTAGAGGTGGGTGGCTATCCTTCGCTCCAATGAAGGAAGTTGTCCTTCGATCCAATGAAGGGTGTTGCTTTTGATCCAGAGGGCATTATTAAAAGTGCCTGATGGATCACCTATGAGGGAACTAAATCTGTAAAGATATGTTAGCAAATATAAAAGCAAGACCTGGGTGCCAAACCCAGGTCCTTCGATTCTATGCACATTGGCCTTATTTAAGCTGGATCTGCAACATAAGAGTTAGAGACAAAAAGAAACAATAAGGTGCTGGGTATCACACCCAAGTCCTTCGATCATGGATGAAAATCGAATGACTATGACATGCAAAGAAAATACAGAACTTGATTCCTTACATTTTCCTTACCAAACATTGTGTATGAATTTGTGGTATTGGAGATGCCTAGTGCTTGGGCATGCTCTCTGCAAACTTCAGGGAGTGGATTGGGCATTTGTTGAAGATTGCTTCGATTTGGACTACCTATGAGTTTTTTTGATAACTTTGGTATAGTTTATGAGGCAATGTGTGTGTGTAGTATGTATGTTGTGTGTAGTGTCTCTGTCTCCCTGACCAATGTGCTTTGTGTATATGTCTGGCTTTGTATTTATAGGGATGTGAGGGTGCATGGAAATGGGAAGGGACAACCATTAACCGGGCTTTGAAGGCAAAAATCAGACACATTAAAAGACTCCCATTTTTGTAATATTCATGCCTCTTTGATCCTTGGGATGAATCTGGACATGCTTCACTCTTTCAAATACCTTCAGGCCATGCCCTTCAATTGGCCTTGAGTTTCCTCCTTCGAATGGCTCTAGTTTCATCCTTATAGCTCCTTCGATTGAGTCTATCTACCCCAATTCGAATTTCTCAGATCTTTGATGACTCTGAATTCCAATTGTTCAGAGTTTTCCCTTATCAAGGCTTCTTCAAAAGCCCCTCAGGTCTTTGCTCTTCGATCAAATCTGACACTACTCAACTAGCCCAATTAAAAGACTTCATTTTGGCCAGTCAAAGCTTCCTTTAGCATGAATGTGCTTGTGCAGGGGCTTGAGCCTGTTAGTATGTTGGATTTTGGTCAGCAAATCTCTTGGAGAAAGACTCATCATGAAACAAACTTATTTCCAATGATTGTGTGTCTCCTTCGAGTGGAACACCTGTTAATCCTTCAATTGGACCTTTTGCATTCTTCAAATGGGCCACCAATGTGTGCTCATAATGTGGCAACCCTATGCTTATGAAATAAAGGCAGGCATGAAGAGGAAATCATTTTCTTGTGGGTCGAAAGCAAACACAGAGGCGATTTGAAGGGGCTTTGGCCTTGTGGAAGATTTGGGAACTAAGCTTGATCGAAGGAGACTCAACGCCTAATCAAAGCTTGTACGTAGGAGTCCACTGCTGGTGAATTGAAGCACACTTGTAGGGGGCTACTACTGTTGAATTGAAACAAACTTGCAGGGGGCCATATGCCCACATGAAACTTGAACCGACGCCTTCTCTAAGGGGACCCAACTCTCAATCCAAGTTGGTGGGCCAATGCTTAATCGAAGGGTTTTAGATGCCCAATCGAAGCTTGTGAGACAGATATCGCTCGAAGGGTCTCAGACACCCAATCGAAGCTCCTTGTCCAGATGCCAAACGAAGAACACATGACCATCATTCAAAAAATTTCACTTTCTTCAAGCAAGTGTTTGTAACCACCCATGTAAGAGAAAACCTTGGGAAACATGAGAGGTAAAATTTTGGGGTACAACACTCATTAACAGCAAATGGTATCTCTTTTGAGAAGTTTTCTCATCAACATCAAATGGTATCTATTTTGAGAAGTTTTCTCATCAACAGGAAATGGTATCTCTTTTGAGAAATTTTCTCATCAACAGCAAATGGTATCTCTGGAAAAGTCCCATAGAGAAGTTTGTATATTATCCTCTTCAAGTGGAAGACTCGACAAAGAATAAACTGTAATATGTTCATCATGGAAAGGTTTATTACTTTTCTACCTTTAACTATTGATTTGGTAGTTTACCGTCATCTATGAGTCGATATGTCTTACTTTTCTACCTTTAAATATTGAATTGGTAGTTTACCATCATATGCGAGTCGGTATCTCTTATTCTTCTACCTTCAACCATTGCGTTGATAGTTTACCGTCATCTGTGAGTCGGTATCTCTTGCTTTTCTACCTTTAACTATTGAGTTGGTAGTTTTCAGTCATTTGTGAGTCGGTATCTCTTGCTTTTCTACCTTCAATTATTGAGTTGGTAGTTTACCATATCTGTGTGTCGATATCTCTTTAATTTTCTACCTTTGACACTGAGTTAGAAATTTACCATCATCTTGAGTCAGTAACCATTTATCTTTTCACAGCCTATGTAAGGCGTCTTCCCTAATAGAGTCGGTAATTTTTCTTCTCTCGAAGTTATCCCCCAATAAGATTCTCTCATTCGAAGTGTGGCTTTGTTCCCTAGTGGAGTTATAATCTCTTCCTGTGTGGGATTACTTTATCATGTGCTTGGTTTCTCCAGCAGTAGTTTTTCTCATGTGGCGTCATTCCCTATAAAATTCAAAGCATCACATCCATATCATATCATAAACATCATTTGGTATCTTAGGATCAAAAATTGTGTATTCTATATTTAAGTATCTTCAATCTCGTCGAAACGAAGATTTCAATCTTCATATCTCCGAATAGAAGAAACTTAAATAGGGGAAGTTGTCATACCTCAATTTTTGACCTAAGATCCCACCGTCAATTTGCATCATTGTATAACAAGTGTTCACGAGTGGTTTGATCTATTTATTTGGCCAATTCTTGAGTTTGATTTCAAAAATTTATAACTTCTTCAAAATTTGACATTTTTGAGCGATTCTTTTTGCATATGATTCTCCTTGACATCATTTACAATTTCTCTTTACAAGTCAAGAGCTGATTATGCTTTGAAAAGCCGCGAAAAATAGAAACGTTAAAATTCGTTTATGAATTTAGTGAAATTTGATTTTTATTGTGTTTTATTCATGATTTCTTTTCCATTTAAAAAAATAACAAAAAAATATACTTAGCATCATGTTATTTTTTTGTTTACTATTTTTACCTCTTTACTAAAAAAATTATCAAAAATATGTTCTTTTATTAATTTAAATTTATATATTGGTATCATTTATTTCAAAAAAAATCTAAAAAAATTTATATAAGTCCGTTTACTTTCTTATATATATTTTATTTTTTATCTTTTAATTTGCACTTATATTTTCATTTATTTTAATTCAAGAAAAAATCATAAATATTTAATTTAATGTCTCTTTTATTTTCTATTTTTGTATTTATTATTATTATTAACACTTTTAGTTTATTATTATTATTATTATTATTATTATTATTATTATTATTATTATTATTATTATTACTTTGTCCTTTTGTTTTTTATTTTAATAAAGAAAAATTAGGACCATTATAATATAGTACAAACACTTCACATGGATTTCCAACTTATACTTATCAATGACTAACAATTATTTGAATAATATAGCAAGTGCGAGTAAGTGTGAAAATAGTCCCACATTAGATAGGAATGTGGAGACTTAAGCATATATAAGTAGGAGAACCCACTCACCTATCACCTAAAGGTTTTAGGTGGATAAGTGGTGTGTCTCTCACAAAGGTGCTTATTTTTATATTATATATCGAAGCTCCTAATATCTCCCCCCAACATGGTATCATGAGCCTTTGGTTCGAGAAAGGGACCGGAAGAGACTTGTATCGAAATGTGCCCAGGAAGTGGTGTTCTGTTGCAAGATGTCAATGGCTGTACAAGTGGGGGAGCATTGTGGACTCACACTTGAGGGGGAGTATTGGAATAATATAGCAAGTGTGAGTAAGTGGGTAAATAGTTCCACATTCGATAGGTGCTTATTCCGACACTATGTATCTATGCTCCTAATATCTCCCCCCAACAAGAATCATTCTCACACTTCACATGGATTGCCAACTTGGAATTACCAATGGCCAAGAACAATTCCCATAAAATCACATAGATTGCCACATCAACACTCCCATCTTATTCACCCTATAAATAAGACCTTTCTTTCTTTCATTTGTAGGGACAATACCATAAATCATTCACTAAACTAAGTCATAACTCTCTTCTTTTTTTTCTCTTCATTTTCTTTCAAATCATTTCTTCCTTTTATTGAATAGGTATGCTATTATACCTATTCTTTATTTAATTATATTGTATTTTTACTCTTTATTTATTTATTTAGTGCCATAATTATCACCATTTTAGAAGGAAACTCTATTGATTCAAAACCAAGAGTTAAAAAGTGTTCTTAAACCTCCAAAAGCAAAAGTAATTTATTGTTGTTTAATTTTCATTTTTTCTATAATTTTTTGTTGTTTATTTACTTATTTTGAGCATGGATCCTTGATCGTGAGGTTGAGTATATAAACTTTCATTATTCATTTGTTTATTTTCATGAAAATTTGAGAAAGTTATGACATTTATACTATTTTTATTATAGACTTCATCTTATTCTTCTTTATCTATTTTATATTTATTTTTATTTGGATCAATTTGAAAAGCATTTAAGTTTTTTTTAGTTCATCTAAGCTTGTCAGATATTTGATGAACTTTTATCATTTCCAATCTACCTCTAAATGGTCATTTGATCAAATCAAGGTGCTTAGGATTGATGATAAGTTTGTCATAATGTATCTTCCTTGACTTTGCCTTGATCCCCATGTTTGTTAATTGTACTACATGTATAAGAGAGTGAACTTCAAAGTGTCATTTCTTTAACATGTATGGATACATACATTCTATGCTCCACGTGAAGTTACACTTATCCCAAATTAAATTATTAACTTTATATTGTACTAACTTTACTTTAGTATCATTTATATTTTCGCACTTTATATTTTCTTCTCTTTACTTTTATGCCATTTGTCATCCATAGAATTTTATTTTCTTTACTTTATGCATTTTTTCTTTGCTCACTTGAGAATTTGTCTTCTCTTTGCTAACTTGAGCTTCTTATTTTCTTATGCTTGTTATAAGCCATTTAATAAAGAAAAAAACCTAAAATTAGTTCTTTAATCCTTGGACTATGGTTACTATCCATTTTTATCTGATGCATGGTTCTTGTCCAGTCTTCATCTGATTATTATCTTTGTGTTTGAATCCAAGGGAAAGAATCATCTCTTTGACTTTATGTTATTGTGAGTCTTTATATTTTGTCCCTCATATTTGTTTCCCATTAGTTAAAACCTTTAAACCCTATTTTCAAATTTATACTCTTTTAAGCCAAAACCTCGACATTAGGTAGTTGCATTTTCAAAATTTATCATCTCCCCGATCCTTTTTGAAAACAAACTTTTTAACCAAAAAATACAAATATTTCAAAAGGTTCCTATACGATACTATGGATACATAGGGTGCTAGTACCTTCCCTTTGTATAACCGACCCCCGAACCTTCGATCTTTTCAAATGCATTGTATTTTTCTTTACTTTTAGTATTGCACTTACATTGTATATTTATGGGTTTTATTTCGCACTTTTCCCTTTTCCCTTGGAAATAATAAAGCGCGGTGGCGGCTCTTGCTTATTTACGAGTCAAGTTAATTAATAGCTTGATCTTCGATTTTCACAGCTACAGGTAGGTAGCCCTATCTATTGGATGTGAGGAGATAGGCGTATGGTCATCGAAGGCAACAAGTAAGGATACTTTAGCAATTGTATCGAAGGGACTACCATCATTTTGTAGGCAACTCAAAGGGACTAGATCATTTTTTAGGAAGCTCGAAGGATCATCAAGGGATTATGATCTTTATTCGAAAGGGACGTGATGATTTGATCGAGGGTCTTTTGCTAAAGTATCCCCACTTTCAAGGGACGTGACCAATATTCGTAAGGCAACAATAGAGGCTACCCTAAAGGTAAAACTGTGCGAAGTGTATTGATTAAGTTATTTATCTTGAATATTAGAGTTTTCTAGATTGTTTTTTGTCTTGCCATGCAAACCCTAGTTAGTAGTAGTTAAATATGTACAGAAAAATAAAGTGCAGAATATAAAGTCCTAAGCTATTACATGGCTTTGGGAGAGGTACATAAGTATAAAAATTCGCGAGAAAGTAAACCTACGCTATTACATTCTGTGAGCAGTTACATAATTAGGAAAAAATGCGAGAAAAGAAACCTACCCTATTACAATTAAAGAATGCAACCTATACAATTTTCTATAAAAATTAAATAGCAAGAAGAAAGAAAATAGAAAAATAATGTTAAAATGTTTTATGATCTTTTTGTAGAAAATAATTTAAGTTAATAATAGTAATTAAAACCTAAATCCTAATTTATTTTAACGTTGAGAAAAAAAGCCAATTTAATTAATTAGTAAATAAATAATATAAGAAAAAATTAATTACTAACTAAAACCCTAATCTTAATTTATTAGTTATTAAGAAAAAATATTAGGTTAGTTAATTTTTAATTAAAAAATAATTAAGGAATAATTAAGAAAGAAAATAGAAGAATTAGGTTAGAAAAATTGGGTAAAAAAAACTACATAGGATGGATGTTAAACCCACGCCCCCTGGCTTCACAAACTATACTCCTTGCCACTAGGCCAAGTGCCTGTTGGTGTTTGAGAAATATATATATATATATATATATATATATATATATATATATATATATATATATATATATATATATATATATATATATATATATATATATATATATATATATATATATATATATATATATATATATATATATATATATATATATATATATATATATATATATATATATATATATATATATATATATATATATATATATATATATATATATATATATATATATATATATATATATATATATATATATATATATATATATATATATATATATATATATAAACTCTGCGCGTTAGTTTGAAAAATAACAAAAAATATTTGTAAGACGCAGGGATCGAACCCACGGTCTTCACGTTACATGCCTCCGTCTCAACCAACTGTTTTGCACTTTGTTTCTGTTATTAAAATATAAGCAAACAAATATTTAATAAAGAAAGTGAACTAGGAAAGTGCTGGAGCCCTAGCTCCGGTTGTCTTCTTTGGTGAAAGGATTTTCAAACCTGCAAAATAACATGTGTTAGACCATAAAAATGACCCTATCCCCCATAATTCGGCCCTTGTGAATCCAATGGTGGTGTTTGTTTGGTCTGAAAACACTTGTATCATGAGTTTCCAATAAGACATCTCAAACTTCCCTAGCCATGGTGTTGTACCCTAAAATTTGCCCTCCCATTTTTACTAAAGGCATGCTCATTGAGGCCCTCAATTGCTGAAGACGGAGGACTGAAGCAGTATCTTGGAGGTTCACTAAGGCTACCACAACATGTTGAAAGAGGTCCAAATTCAAAATAACAATGTTTAAGGCAAAAAACTGCAGCATGAGTCGACACATACTCACATGAGTCAACTCATTTTTGTGACAAAATAGGGTATGAGTCGACACATGGCCTTATGCATCGACTCATATTGTTATCCAGGCCCCAAAATAGAAAGATAAGGTGCATGAGTCGACACAAACACGTATGTGTCGACACAAACAAGGTATGAGTCGACATAAAGCCTTATGTATCAATACATACTGTTACCCAGACCCTAAAACAGAAGGATGAAAGGTGCATGAGTCGACACAAAACACGTATGTGTCGACACAAACAGGTGCATGAGTCAACACATCCCATTATGCATCGACTCATGCTGAGTTGATTTCGTTTTTACAGGAGCAAGAAGAGTTATGTGCCAATGCATAACAACATTGTGTCAACTCATAACAGTTTAAAATGCAATTTTTCTATCTTTTTACACTGTCATTACAGTTTTTAAAGGATTTTCTTCATTACTGTCCAACTATTCAATATGGGCTGATGTTTGGCTTTTTTTTAAGGCCAAATTTTCGTGCAAGATACATTAGAGAGGACCATGTTCATGCAAAGACCAAAATGGAAAGGAAATAATGAAAAAATGGAATTTTCTTCAAATTATGATTATTGCATTTAAAACATGATCAAATGCATTAATTCTTGCCATATTGGTTCAGTCTCATATCCCTCTATAAATACAGAGCCAAAGTGCAAGCAACACACACAGATCACAGCCTCCACAAAACCCTGAATTTGTTTCAAATTTTCTCAAATCAGTGCAGGCGCCTACAGTCCGATTCAAGCCATTTCCATCCAAACCAAGCGTTGCAATCATCTCCTGAAGGTTCATAGGGTAAGAATGAGTCATTATTGAAGGTAAAAAACCGGTAAAAACACACGCATACGCATCGCCGGTTCTAATAATCATGTGAATTCATATTTGTATTTTTGCTTTGTTTCAGTGCATACCACCCATGCTAATGTGTTGCTGAAATCCAAATGTGCAGGTTTGAGCCGTTAGATGAACCCCCATGCTTCCTGAACCATGAATCACCATATTCATGCAGATTCGTGCTTGATCGAACCATATCTCACAAATCCATGCGCTTTAGTCCAAATAAATGATCCCAATGGATTCACATCCCCCAAATTAGGGGGTAGGGTCCCATTGGCGTTTGATTTTGCAGTTTTGGGCGAGATCTAGTGGTGGAGTTGGCGGATTTGAATTCAATATTTTATTGCAGTTTATCATATAATCATTGTTTTGTGTTTGGATCAACAAATGAACAAGCAACTCAGATGGTAAAGGGGAATGCGTGCAGTGGAAAGGGTCTGGGTTTGATATCCAGGTCTTGCATTTTATTTTCTCTAACATTTTCTTTGCAGATCCCATACTTGTAGGTCACACGCACATACTGTACACCATCAGATCTATGCCGTCAGATGCATCTGATCCAAATCCAACGCCCTGAGTGCACAGCCTCACCGTGGACTCTCCTGAGGATATCCCCATTGAATCTAATGGCAGATATGGGCTTCTCTCACTTGGGCCCAGTGAATTTCAATTGATAACGCCCCTATTTGCTAATTAATACCCGACCCATTTACTTGTTTTTATTCCTTTTTTTAGTTAGTTCATTACTTTCAAAAAACATTTTTTTATTAAATCATAAAAAATCAGAAAAAATAAATAACTTAGAATTAGGTTTTATTTTATGTTTTAGTTTAGGGAATTATTTTAACTTTTTTCCTTAATTTTAAAATCAATAGACTTAGGATTTATTTGAATTCAATTCTTTTCATAAACTAAAAAATGACAAAAATATTAATTTGTTTAGAATTAATTTTTGGCTAATAATTATCTTTTCTTCTTTAGTTTTAGTCTTAATTTAATTTAATATTTTCCAAACCAACAATAAATAAAAAGATGTTTCTTATTTCTAGGGTCTTTTAGACGTTATTTTCAACTTACGTGCATTATTTCCTTTCGCACTTTTTATATTAATGTATCTGCTTATGAGATGTAACAGACTATAACTAGGACTTTTACTGATTTATTTCCCCCAATTTTCGGACATGTAATTAATCCCCTCCCGAAGCCTTGTAATAGTTTAGGATTTATCTTTCCGCATTTTAAATTCATGCAACTATTAACTGTCTAGATGCATGACTAATAGGATTGTATGGCAAGAACATAAAAACAAAACGCTAGCAAACCTAACACAAGACAAAAATAACTAAATACAACACAGTTGCACATGCGCACCTCTAGGGTATTCCCACTTTGGTTGCCTTCGGAAAACAATCACAACTCTCAAAACGTGAGAGACTTTAGTGGATACCCTCTGGTTTAAAAGATTAAGAATGACCCTCTCGATGTTGTCTCGGTATGATCTTAAAACCCTAGGGTGGTTACTAAGGTTTCTTGCCCAGTTGCCTTTGTAACTGTAACAACGTCCATTTGAATGCCCCTCAAACATCCAACGACTAGGGATACCCATTCACTAATAGTTGGATATAACTGTCTAAAGGAAAAGAGGAAAAAACAACTTTTACAAATACACAAAACTCTTTCCAAAAACATTGTACACGTTCTCTACCAATCCGAGAAACATTACAAAGTTCTCCGTACTAAGGCGCTTTCTTTCAAAAATACTTTTCAAACACACAAAGCACAAGGTATTTTTTTCAAATGAGCTAGAATCTAAGAGCCCGTAGATACTAAAGATGGAAAGGGTGCTAACACCTTACCTTTCCATAATATACCCCCTTACTCAGAAATAATCTCAAAAGGTCTTTTTCTGTTCTTTTCACCCTTTCCTTTGTTGGATAAAAGAAAATTCAATGGCGGCTCTTACTTACCGCAACATTTACGAATACAAACACAAAACTAGTATAAAAAGTCGGTTCTGCCACCGTATCACATAACTGACGACTCTGTTGGGGACAAATAAAAAGTGGGGTTACCTTAAGAGTTTGATCATTTTAAATTTGCTTTGCTTGTATGGTTTTCTTGCTTTACTTTAAGGGTTTGTTTGGGTTTAATTGTAAAGATCCTTTACCTGGATCTGGGGCACTTTTTAGGTAAGAAACAATAGATCGTGGAGACTGTACGACATAGACCTATATGGTTGAAGTGATGGATGCATTAGTGTGACACATTTGTTGGTACCAGTATCCCTTGTGTTAAATCGAGGAGAATACATGGCGGCTGTGTGGTGTTATAAAGCACTAACTGACCTTAGAACCTTATTTGAACAAACTTGGCCATTAGAAAGTAGTGAGATAGCCGGCCTCGGTATAAAACTGAGGATTGGTTGATACTCGATGCTACACTCATTGAGATCAGACTTTCGGGATATTTCGGCCGCGAGAAAAGATCGCTTGAGCTGAAACATTTCCTAATAAAGAAAGATCAGTGATATTGAGACTCCTTAGAACCCGGTTACTTTTCTAAGACAGGTTGAACCAACTAAACTTCAAGAGGGTACTTGCCTATAAACCCCATGCAAGCCTAAACCTAAGGTCTTGTGTGTTTTTCTTGTGTGTGATTAATTGTTCAAACATAACATCATGCATCATAACACCCATTCTCATTTCACTAACAATTTAAAGGATCTCAAGGGCATGTGATGCAAGTTATGATGAACCAGACGTCTAGCAAGGGGCAAGGGGATTTATTTTCCTCTAGCCAATGCCGTCAAAAGACCAAAGTACGACAACTTGAGTCAGAGGCTATGACCCACTCGACATGGTGAGCTTGATTTTCGTAGAAGGACGTTCAACAATACAAAGTTCTTCAATCAAAGCTACAATCAGATTCTAATATTTTCTTGTGTTTACCCTGCGAGATCATTGAAAACATCGCATAAACATGTCATACATATCATCACATAAACAGGAATTTCAAAGACAAGTTTCTTATATTTTCGCTGTTTATTTCAGCAAAAAGAAATGTCTCTCAAACAGAATATTAAGGACCTTCAAGCCCAAAATGCTGAATTCCAGCAAATGTTCCTGGCTCTGGCTAAGGGACAAGAGGACCCGAAGGCTCTCATTCTCAAAGAAAAGAAGAAAAAGGCCAAGAAACAAGTTGGTGTCCTGAATATGGGAAGGAGATTCAAAGGACCAACAAAGTGAGCCCTAGACTTCATAACCCCGTCAAATGAGGGGGACAGTCTGTAGGATCAAGCGCTTACCACTGAGCTAAAAAATTGCTTGTAGCCAAGGTGCAACTTTATTTCCATATAGTACGAGCATTTTCAGGGGCTGCACCTAGTTTACTAAGCGCCCATGGGTGGGATGTTAATCCCTTCAAATCCCTAAGGTTGACACTGGATATTTTAATCTAACAATCTCTCCCCCCAGTGTTATCCGGGGGGATTCAAATCCATGACCATGCTCTGATACCACTTGTAGGATCAAGCGCTTAACACTGAGCTAAAAGGAATTGCTTGTAGCCAAGGTGCAACTTTATTTCCATATAGTACGAGCATTTTCAAGGGCTGCACCTAGTTTACTAAGCGCCTATGGGTGGGATGTTAAGCCCTTCAAATCCCGAAGGTTGACACTGAATATTTTAATCCAACACAATCAGGAAGAGAAGACAAAAGAAGAAGACCACAGCCCGGGGACTGATGAAGAAGAAGCTGACTACTCTGAGGAGCAATATCCTCCTGCTGATGACAAATATAAATAGCTGGAGGATCGTCTCAACACCATGGAAATTCAGAGGGTTCCCGGTCTGGATTTTGAAGAATTAGGGCTGGTTTATGGAGTGGTCATTCCACAGAAGTTCAAGGTTCCTGTGTTTGCTAAATATGACGGGGTTTCATGTCCTAAACTACATCTGAGGTATTATGTCAGGAAGATCCAACGTCACACTACTGATAGGAATTTGTGGGTGCATTTCTTCCAAGAAAGTTTATCGGGGACTCAATTGGAATGGTTCTATCAGCTAGAGGGAACAAACATCTACAACTGAGAGGATTTGGCTGCTGCTTTCTACAGGCAATACCAATACAATGTTGGCCTCGCTCTAACCTGTACTCAACTTCAAAGTATGTCTATGGGTTCCAGTGAGAGCTTCAAAGATTATGCCCAAAAATGGAGAGATCTTACAGGAAGAGTCCAGCCTCCTCTGTCTGATAGAGAGCTGATAGACATGTTCTTGGGTACTTTATCTGGTCCATTTTTCAATCACTTGATTGGAAGCTCTTCAACTAGGTTCACCGAGTTGATATTGATAGGTGAAAGAGTAGAAGCTGGTATCAAGAGCGGTAAGATTCAAAGGGATGCATCTTCAAGTACAATGAAGAAACCCTTCACTAGAAAGAAAGAGGTTAATGCTGCTTATGGCCAGAAAAACCAGGGTAAGACTGAAAGCCATACAACTGTAGGAGCTGTGATGATTTCCAACCCTGCATCGACTCAATGACAAAACAATTAGCGCAGGAAGGATGCGCCTAGAAGACAATTCACCATACTCAACATGCCTTTATCTCAGGTATTGCAACATCTATTGAAGGCTAGCTTGGTCACTCTGAGAGAGCCTCCTCAAAATCCAAACACTACATCTCCCCGTTATAATCCAAATTCTCAGTGTTCCTACCACTCCAACAGTACAGGGCATGATACAAATGACTATTGGGATCTGAAGAATAATGTGCAAGATCTTATTGAGACAAAGGAGATTGAATTTGACCCTCCTAAGACCCCTAATGTGATAAATGCACCTATACCCAAGCATGAGCAGGGCATCAATGCTCTGGAGAACGGTGACGGTGGTTGTGACATGGACAAGTGGATCTTCCAGCCTATCAATGGTGGACTCAACAATTGGAGAGCCAAAGACTTTGTTCTCATTACTTTCATCCAGGAGTAATTGTCTTTTTGTTTTTGGGATATGTAATATTTGAACAATTTAAACTCTAAAGTATTGTGTCTTACCCGAGGAACAATGGTTTATTTGTGAAGGTTATCATTTCACTGTCATATGTCATAAATAAATCATTGGACATTTTGCATACAAATTTTGCGCTCTATGTCTTTCTTTCTACTTTATTTTTGTCAAAATAGCTATGCTCTCTTACACACACCCACATATCAAATTGCAGATCCACATCCTCCATGGATCCAATTGATAACGGTTCTTCTATTTCCAGTTATGACTTTGAAAATCCGATCTACCAAGCCAAGGACGAAGGTGAGGAAGATTGTGAAGTACTAGGAGAACTGGCAGACTGTTACAATAGGAGGAAAAAGAAATACAGCCTAATGAAGAGCCAATCGAGCCAGTAAACTTGGGTACCGAAGAGGATAAAAAGGAAGTCAAGATAGGTGCCAACTTGGAGAATAGTGTCAAAGAGAGGTTAATCCAGATGCTACGTGACTGTGTTGAGATCTTCGACTGGTCGTATGAAGATATGTCGGGGATGGACACTGATATTATGGTTCATCGTCTGCCAACGAAAGAAGATTTCCCTCCAATGAAGCAAAAGGTTCGTCGTATGCGTCCAGAGATGTCAGAAAAGATCAAGGCTGAAGTCATGAAAAAATTCAATTCCAGATTGTTAACTGTTACTTCTTATCCATAGTGGGTTGCTAATGTTGTTCTGGTACCTAAGAAGGACGGTAAAGTACGTATGTGTGTGGATTACAGAGACTTGAATAAGGAGAGCCCCAAGGATGTATTTTTGCTTCCCCATATTGATGTTCTGGTTGACAACATCGTGCAACATAAGGTATTCTCCTTCATGGATGGTTTCTCTGGGTATAATCAGATCAAGATGGCACCTGAAGATATGGAGAAAACAACTTTCGTCACACAGTGGGGCACCTTCTGTTATAAAGTTATGCCATTTGGATTGAAGAATGTCGGGGCAACCTATCAGCATGCTATGGTATCTTTGTTTCACGATATGATCCATCACGAGATAGAGGTATATGTCGATGATATGATAGCCAGGTCTCAGACTGAAGAAGAGCACCTAGATCATTTGTAAAAGCTGTTTGAAAGACTGAAGAAGTACAAGTTAAGACTGAACCTGAACAAATACACCTTTGGGGTAAGATCCGGTAAGCTCTTAGGTCTCATTGTCAGTAGAAAAGGCATTGAAGTAGACCCTGCAAAAGTTAAATCCATACAAGAAATGCCAACTCCCCGCACTGAGAAGGAGGTTAGGGGATTCTTGGGACGTCTAAACTACATTGCCAAATTTGTTTCCCACCTAACCACTACTTGTGAGCCAATCTTAAAATTACTGAAGAAAGATCAAGTAGTGAAGTGGAATGATGATTGCCAGACTGCCTTTGACAGAATCAAGGAGTACCTGCAAGAACCTCCAATTTTGATTCCGCCGGTTGAAGGAAGACCTCTGATCATGTACTTAACAATATTAGAGAATTCAATGGGGTATGTGCTAGGGAAGCATGGTGAGTCTGGCCGAAAAGAGCATGCAATATACTACCTTAGCAAAAAGTTTATCGAATGTGAAACAAGATACTCACTGCTCTAGAAAACTTGTTATGCTTTGGCATGGGCTTCTCACCGACTAAGAAAGTACATGTTGACCCATACTACCTTATTGATATCTAAAATGGACCCTATCAAGTGTATATTTGAGAAGCCCGCTCTCTCCGAAAGAATAACAAGATGGAAAATGGTCCTGACCGAATACAAAATTTAGTACACTACTCAAAAGGAAATAAAATGAAGTGTACTAGCTGATCATTTGGCTCATCAGGCTGTGGACGACTACCAATCCATGAATTTTGAGTTCCCGGAGGAGAAAATCATGTTATTGACTGACTGTGAAGAACCTGGACCGGATGAAGGACCTGAAAAAGGATCCCGATGGACTATGGTTTTTCACGGAGCTTCTAACGCACTTGGAAATGGCATCAGTGCTATGATCATATCTCCCGAAGGTTGTCATACTCCTTTCATTGCCAGACTATGTTTCAATTGTACCAACAATATGGCTGAATATGAAGCATGCATTATGGGTCTCAAAGCTGCTATCGACTTTAGAATCAAATTCTTAAGTGTATTTGGAGACTCGGCCCTGGTAATCAGTAAAATCAAAGGAGAATGGGACACGGAGCATCGTAATCTCATCCCTTATCAAGAGCATGTGTTGACATTGATTCCACACTTTGAAGAAGTTACCTTTGAACATATTCCATGAGAAGAAAATCAGTTAGCGGATGCGCTAGGCACCATGTCATCCATGCTTAAAGTCATATGGGATAATGAAGCTCCTCAGATCACTATTAAGAGATTGGATGAACCTTGGTTCCACGAAGTGAAAAGACACCTCGAAGCCAAAGAGTATCCCGAGGGAGCTTCCGTTAATGATAAGAAGTTCCTAAGAAGGTTCTCTGCCAAGTTTTTCCTCAATAACATAATCCTCTACAAGCGCAACCACGATTCTACTTTGCTTCGGTGTGTAGAAAAGAGTGAAGCTGAGAAGATTATGGAAGATATTCATGAAGGTACCTTTTGCACCCATTCTAGTGGGCATGCAATGACTAAGAAGATTCTGAGGGGAGGTTACTACTGGTCCACTATGGAAGTAGACTGTTATCAGCACTCCTGAACTTGTCACAAATGCTAAATATATGCTGACGAAGTCCATGTACCTCTGGTCCCCTTGAACGTCTTGACTTCTCCCTGGACTTTTTCAATGTGGGGTATTGATATGATCGGAAAAATTAAACCTATGAATTCCAATGAGCACCACTTCATCCTTGTTTCCATTGATTACTTCACGAAGTGGGTCGAGGCAGCCTCATTTTCTTCCGTTACTAAGAAAGTTGTGGCACTGTTCATCAGACATAACCTTATCTGTCGGTATGGTATTCTAGAAAGAATTACTACGGATAATGGTACCAATCTCAATAATACTATGATCACCGAGTTCTGTATGCAACTCAAGATTCAACATCATAACTCTTCTCCTTACCGGCAAAAGATGAACGGTGTTGTAGAGGATGCTAATAAGAACATCAAGAAGATCATATAAAAGATGACGGTGACATTCAAAGATTGGCACGAGATGTTACCATTTTCTCTTCATGGTTACCGTACCTCAGTACACACGTCAATAGGGGCAACTCCTTTCTCTCTAGTATACGGTATGGAAGTTGTCCTACCCATCGAAGTCCAGATCACTTCCTTGAGAATCATGAAGGATGCAGGTTTGAATGAAGAGGAATGAGTTCAGACTCGACTCAACCAATTAAATCTAATCAACAAGAAGAGGCTCGTGACTATTTGTCATGGTCAGATGTACCAAAAACGTATGATCAAAGCTTTTAACAAGAAGGTTAGACGTCAGGTATATCAAGTGGGTGACCTAGTAATCCAGCGCATCATCCTGCCACAAGGGGATCCAAGGGGGAAATGGACTCCTGCGTACGAAGGTCCATTTGTGATCAAGAACATATTTTCTTGTGGAGCTATGATCTTAACCACTATGGACGGTGACGACCTTCTGCACCCTATAAACGCGGACATAGTTAAAAGATACTATGCATGAACAAAGACCCTCTAGGTTGACTGGTATAGGCAAAATAAGAGCGTCCTGGCGAACCAAAAGGGTTCGGGCAAAAAATTATGGATATATATAAAACAAATCTGTACACCCGGCAAGTCGAAAACCTAAAAAGGCGACTTGGGAAAAAAAGGGTATCCTGGTGGACTAAAAACCCGAAAGGGTGGTCCATGGAAAATTTAGGGATTAAAAGAGTACAACTATGTCCCGTTGGATCACCTCATAGACAAACTTCAGTAACAAGTGTCCACTTCAAATGGTACTGATCAATCCAATCAACTTCAGCCAAGCAGCAAAGTGATGATACGCTTGAAGATATAAAGCCAATAGCAGAATGGGAACCCAACGGGATCATTTCATAGTTGTTTTTCTTTGTATACTGCTTTGTATAGTTTTCACTGTTACGACGACATTCTCTTATTAGGATGTCTATTGCCTTGTACAAAAAATGCCCGTTATAAGCAGACTTCTTCAGATTAATATAAAAGTTATCTCTTTGAAAGTGCATAAACTACTTGTTTTTATTTTTCCGTTTTGTTTGCAAAAACGTCTAGTGATTATTTTTGAACATGTGCATTCAAATGTGATTACAGTTTACAAATACGCGCATAAAAAACAGAAAGACAATTACTAATGGTTTTAAGAAACAGGACAACGTCTAAAAAGCCATCCATAAAATCCCCACAGAGTAACCACCCCCAGGGGACTATCTTCGCAAAGTTTGTCATCAGTAAGGATACGTTCCTCAGTAGGTACAGAGACAAAGACATCCTCCCACAAAGTCACTGCCATGTCTTCAGTGTATAACCTAACAATTTTAGACATTTCGACATCTTCTTAATAGATCGAAAGCTTCAATTATCTCCCAAACATCTTGGAGATTTCTTCAATTTGGTTTATAAACTTCTTGGGTTCCCCAACAAGGCTTCATAAAAATCCCCAAGAAGTTTATGGAGATTTCTTTCCCTAGTAATGTTTACTTATCTAACCACAAAAATCCATCTCCCAACAAAGAATCACATTCCTCATCCCCAACAGCAGTCAGGGATTTATTTTCCCTCAATTCAACGACGCTACAAAGAACGACTAATTAGTTCATATATATTGCATTCATACATCATTTTATAAAGGTCATAGCATATGCATACGAAATACATATAGCACAATCTCATTTATTTTGAGAATATCATTACGCAATGTTTGTCTTGCATCATGACATTGCATACAACTAGCTCTTTACCTTTTCAGGAAAAGACCAATAGACAAACATCATCAACATTCTTTCAACAGTTCCAAATTAATTCCTGAAACCAGATAGGGAAACTATCTGTGAACAACTGATTATGGATTAATTCCAGAAACAATACGGGGTGACTATCTACAAGACCAGGTTAGAGATTAATTCCTGAAATAAGACAGGGCAACTATCTCAACAGCTAACAAAGACAGTTCCAGGTTAATTCCTGAAACTAGACAGGGAAACTATCTGTGAACAGGTGATTATGGATGAATTCCTGAAAGAAGACAGGGTGACTACCTACAAAACCAGGTTAGAGATTAGATCCTGAAACAAGACAGTGCAACTATCTCAAAAACCAATAAAAACAGTTCCAGATTAATTCCTGAAACTAGACAGGGAAACTATCTGTGAACAACTGATTATGGATCAATTCCTGAAACAAGACGGGGTGACTATATACATGACCAGGTTAGAGATTAATTCCTGAAACAAGATAGGGAAACTATCTCAAAGACCAATAAAAAATAGTTCTAAATTAACTCCTGAAACCAGACAAGGCAACTATCTGTGAAAAGTTTATTGTGGATAAATTCCTAAAACAAGACGGGGTGACTATCTACAAGACCAGGTTAAATATTAATTCCTAAAACAAGACAGGGCAACTATCTCAACAACCAACTTTCAATAGGTCACAGATTAATTCTCGAAACAGGACGGGGAAACTATCCATATGACCAGACGGCGTGAATTCTCGAAACAGGACATGGCGACTATCTACACGACCAAACAAAGTAGCCTTACACGGGATCCTTCTAATAAATTTCCAGATGCAGCTTCACACGGGCTCATCCTGAAGCAATCTTACATGAGTTCCTTCTAATATTTCCAGACGTAGCTTCACACGAGCTCATCCTGAAGCAATCTTACATGGGTTCCTTCTAATATATTTCTAGATGCAGCTTCACACGGGCTCATCCTGAAGCAATCTTACACGGGTTCCTTCTAATATATTTCCAGATGCAGCGTCACACGGGCTCATCCTGAAGCAATCTTACATGGGTTCCTTCTAATATTTCCAGATGAAGCTTCACACAGGCTCATCCTGAAGCTACATGGATTCCTTCTAATATATTTCCAGATGCAGTTTCACACGGGCTTATCCTAAAGCAATCTTACACGAGTTCCTTCTAATATTTCTAGATGAAGTTTCACACAGACTCATCCCGAAGCAGCTCTACCCAGGCTCTTTCTCATACATTTCGAAATGCAGTTTCACACGGACTCATCTCGAAGAATCCCTACCCAGGCTCATTCACATACATTTCCAAATGCAACTTCATACGGGCTCATCCTGAAGCAATCTTACACAAGTTCCTACTAAGACATTGTCAGGTGTAGTCTAACACAGGCTCATCTTGAAGCAGCGTTACACAGTTGCCTTCTAATACGTTTCAGGATGTGGCTTGACACGGGCTCATTCCAGCATTTCATTTAGATAAAACTAGGCGCATGTTCATTCTGATACTCCTATCAATGTCTACTTTGGATGGCATCTTTAAGCCCATCTCTGGCAACTCTCAGTCATCTTCTCCAAATGGCATCTGTAAGCATATTCCCGATATCATCAACCAACAATGCTACTTCATGTATATGCGAGTGAAAATTTTTGGGCACTCTAGTGTTCAATCATCTTCCACCTTCATATTACGAAAGGCAGACAAGCCAATCTAAATCCCCAGGTTTAAGAAAATCGAACAGGGGAAGTTGTTGTACCCCAAAATTTTCCCTCCCATTTTTACTCAAGACATGTTCATTGAGGCCCTCAATTGCTCAAGAGGGAGGACTGGAGCACTATCCTGGAGGTTCACTGAGGCTACCACACCATCTTGAAAGAGGTCCAAATTCAAAAAACAATGTTTAAGGCAAAAAAACTGCAGCATGAGTCGACATATACTCACACGAATCAACTCATTTTGGTGAAAAAATAGGGTATGAGTCGACACATGGCCTTATGCATCGACTCACACAGTTATCCAGGCTCAAAAATATAAGGATGAAAGGTGCATGAGTCGACACAAACGCGTATGTCTCGACACAAACGGGGTATGAGTCGACATAAAGCCTTATGTGTCGATACATACTGTTATCCAGACCCTAAAACAGAAGGATGAAAGGTGCATGAGTCGACAAAAAATGCGTATGTGTCGACACAAACAGGTGCATGAGTCGACACATCCCATTATGAATCAACTCATACTGAGTTAATTTTGTTTGTATATGAGCAAGAAGAGTTATGTGTCGATGCATAGCAGCATTGTGTCGACACATAACATGTCAAAATGCAATTTGTCTGTCTTTTTACATTGTCATTAAAGTTTTTCACGGATTTTATTCATTACTGTCCAACTATTCAATATGGGCTGATGTTTGGATTTGTTTTAAGGCCCATTTTTGTGTAAGATACATTAGAGAGGACCAGGTTCATGCAAAGACAAAAATGGAAAGGAAATAATGCAAAAATGGCATTTTCTTCAAATTATGATTTTTGCATTCAAAACATGATAAAATGCATTAATTCTTGCCGTATTGGTTCAGTCTCATATCCCTCTATAAATACAGAGCCAAAGTGCAAGCAACACACACGCAGATCGCAGCCTCCACAAAACCCTGAAGTTGTTTCATATTTTCTAAAATCAATGAAGGCACCTACAGTCTGATTCAAGCCATTTCCATCTAAACCATGCATTGCAATAATCTCCTGAAGGTTCATAGGGTAATAATGGGTCATTATTGAAGGCTAAAAGCTAGTAAAAATACACACATATGCATCGCCGGTTCCAATAATCATGTGAATTCATATTTGTATTTTTTCTTTGTTTTAGTGCATACTACCCATGCTAATGTGTTGCTGAGATCCAAATGTGCAGGTTTGAGCCATTAGATGAACCCCCATGCTGCCTAAACCATAAATCACCATATTCATGCAGATTCGTGCTAGACCGAACCATATCTCACAAATCCGCGTGCTTTAGTCCGAAATAATGATCCCAATGGATTTGCAGCTCCCAAATTCGGGGGGTATGGTCCCATTGGCGTTTGATTTTGCAGGTTTGGGTGATATCCAGTGGTGGAGTTAGTGGATTTGAATTCAATATTTTATTGCAGTTTATCATATAATCATTGTTTTGTGTTTGGATGAACGAATGAACAAGCAGCTCAGATGGTAAAGGGGAACGCGTGCAGTGGAAAGGGCCTGGGTTTGATACCCAGGTCTTGCATTTTATTTTCTCTAACATTTGCTTTGCAGATCCCATACTTGTAGGTCACACACACATACCGTACACCATTAGATATATGCCATCAGATGCATCTGATCCAGATCCAACGCCCTGAGCGCATAACGTCACCATGGACTCTCCTGAGGATCTACACACTGAATCCAATGGCAAATTTGGGCTTCTCTCACTTGAGCCCAACGAATTTCAATTTATACCCCCCTCTGTTTGCTAATTAATACCTGACCCATTTACTTGTTTTTATTCCTTTTTTTAGTTACTTCATTACTTTCAAAAAACATTTTTTTTATTAAATCAGAAAAAATAAATAACTTAGAATTAGGTTTTATTTTATGTTTTAACTTAGTTAATTATTTTAACTTATTTCCTTAATTTTAAAATCAATAGACTTAGGATGTATTTGAATTCAATTCTTTTCATAAACTAAAAAAATGGAAAAAATATTAATTTGATTAGAATTAGTTTTTAGTTAATAATTTTCTTTTCTTCTTTAGTTTTAGTCTTAATTTAATTTAGTATTTTCCAAATAAACAACAAACAAAAATATTTTTCTTATTTCTAGGGTCTTTTAGACATTATTTTCAATTTGCGTGCGTTATTTTCTTTCGCACTTTTTATATTGATGTATCTACTTATGGGATGTAATAGACTATAACTAGGACTTTTATTGATTTATTTCCCCCAAGTTTTGGACATGTAATTAATCCCCCTCCCCGAAGTCTTCTAATAGTTTAGGATTTATCTTTCCGCATTTTAAATTCCTGCAACTATTAATTATCTAGATGCATGACTAATAGGATTGTATGGCAAGAACATAAAAACAAAACGCTAGCAAACCTAACACAAGACAAAAATAACTGAATACAACATAGTTGCACATGCGCGCCTCTAGGGTATTCCCACTTTGGTTACCTTCGGAAAACAATCACAACTCTCAAAATGTGAGAGACTTTAGTGGCTACCCTCTGGTTTAAATGATCAAGAATGACCCTATCGATGTTGCCTCAATATGATCTTAAAACCCTAGTGTGGTTACTAAGGTTTCTTACCCAGTTGCCTTTGTGATTGTAACTACGTCCCTTTGAATTCCCCTCAAACATCCAACGACTAGGGCTACCTATTCACTAATAGTAGGATAGAACTGTCTAAAGGAAAAGAAGAAAACAACAAACCCTTTTGATTATAGTAGATAGTTCTTAGATGCTTGCTCAAAACAAAAACAACTTTTACACATACACAAAACTCTTTCCAAAAAAATTTTCAAAACACTTTGTACACGTTCTCTACCAATCCGAGAAACATTGCAAAGTTCTCCGTAATAAGGCGCTTTCTTTCAAAAATACTTTTCAAACACACAAAGCACAAGGTATTTTTTTCAAATGAGTTAGCATCTAAGAGCCCGTAGATAACTACAGATGGAAAGGGTGCTAACACCTCTCTTTCCATAATCTACCCCCTTTACTTAGAAAACTCTCGAAAGGTGTTTTTCCTGTTCTTTTCAACCTTTCCTTTGTTGGATAAAAGAAAAGTCGGTTGCGACTCTTGCTTAATGCAATATTTGAGAACACAAATTCAAAACCAGTATAAACAGTCGATTTTTCCACCGTATCACACATGGAAAAACATGATTCTCACATTAGAGCTTCTGTTTTATGATTAAAACCTGGTCTAAGTAACAACATGAACTCATTTAGGGAGTTAATAAACATTAGCAATTCATGAAATTAATTATATGAATGTTTGAAAGAAAAGCAGATCGGTGAAGATGAGTATGAAGATTTGAATTGTATGAAGGTTGTGGAGAGGGAGGATTGAAGGTGGTGTTTTAGTAGCACTTTGATATCGTTTTATCTTTTTTCTTTCTGTATTCTGTATGTAAAAAAATGTGTTTTTGAGAAGGTATCAGAGGCTGATATATAGATGAGTAAGGTGATAAAATGAGGGGGAAAATTGATATATTTGAACAATTTTAGTTCACTGTTTTGTAGCTTTTCAATATAGTTTTTGTTTTGACTATTTTGATACAATTTCTGGCTGGTTTTGTGGAAACTTTGGACAGTAGTAGTACAATGGACAACAACAGTTTTGGCTTTGTTTTGGATTGTTATGTTTGGTTGTTTTAAGCAGGTTTGGTAGGGAAACAGTAGGCTTGGGTAGTAAGACTGATTTTGGGCCATTTGAGCAAGTTTTGCAGCAGTATTTGGACTGTTATGGTTGTGGACAACATCTTTGATTTGCAAGTTTAGTATTTTCTAGCATAGGGTTTAAAGGCTTTAGCACTTGGTTTCATGTAGAAACTTACACAATTTCATGTAATGAAAAATTCCCTTATTTTGAAATGTAATCATTTCGTTGTATCAAAAGCATTCAAAATGGAAATTGATGAATGAAATTGATGAATATTGAATGTACTTGTAATCTTTGAATATTAAAACTTATGGATAAAACTTGACAACTCATTGCACTCTTGAAGAAAATTCTTCACTTAACTTCAATTGTGAAGCATTTTGAATCCAAATGAATCTTAATCTCTTGATAACTTGAGCTTGCATTTTGAAATGATAAACTTGGAATGATGAATGAATATGAATGATGTTTCCACTTGAACATGGTTGAATTCTTTGATGAACTGGAATGAATTCTTTTGGATATGAAATACTTGATACAAACCACTTTTGAAAAGAACCTTGAATTTGAAATGATGATGAATTGAATGATATATGGTTTAAAATTGGTCTACACGAATGAAGTTTGATCTTGAAAGTGGACACTTTAATAGTTGTTATCTTGAAAGTATTTGAATAATGATGAATGTATTTGAAAATTTGAATCAATCCGAACCTAATGTCATTTCCCGAGTGAACCTTAAAATAATCTCCAATAAGACTTTCAATTCATGGTAAATTGCGGTACAAGTGAATAGTACTTGAAGGAACAAATAACGTTTTAAGAAAATTGGTCGAAGATCCACTCTAATCCAATAATCACCAATGCTTAAACTTAAGTCACTTGAAATGAGCGACAATCAATCAAAGAATTCCAAATTCAACATCTTGGTCATGAGCGATTTCAACATAAGAATTAACACCTTTGAGAAAACAATTAAGGCATGAATTAGGAACATTATAAATTAAAAATTACCTATAATGGTTTAATAAATATTACGGCCTTCTAAGCTCAATTCACTTCGATCCTTGAAGAAAACTTGTAGATGACTTCACTTATGACAATGTGCAAAAAGAATTGCCTCAAAATATTAAGAATCGAAGAAGTTATGATGCTTGAAAGTCGAGCGACATTTACTTGAGATTAAGTAAAAAAATCACAAAGTGAGATCTAAAGTATTCAAACTCTGATGATCCTCCGCACATGATTATCTCTTGACTTGTAAAGATAATTTGGAGATGACATCAAGGAGAGTCATACGCAAAAAGAACCACTAAAAAATATTTAATAATAAAGAAGTTACAATCGTTTGAACTTGATCTTAAGAATGTTGACTTTTGGTCAAAGTGATTTGAATCAACCTGCAAATTTGATCCTTCCTCGCATTCCCTGACATATTGATGCACATATGGACCAGTGATGATGAAATCTTGACCGTGCTTTTGGTTAAAGGCTAAACTTTGATGAAGTAGTCTTTGAGAATTAGTAATTCACCATACTTGAACACTTGAGGGATCCAAAACCCTAATTGAGGCGTAAAACCTGACGCTCTTGATTCAGACCTGTCTCTGCACATGAAACCAAAGAAACACAAACACACACCTTTGTATGGGATTAGAAGTTAGCGATGCATAAAATAAGATGTTCGCAAAAATTGACAATCTCTGCATAAGTAATGATCGAAGGTGAGCGAATTAAAAATAAGTTGTACCTCGTGACCTTGATGATATATGAGAATGCAAATGAAGGTGGGATCTTAGGTCAAAAATTGGGGTATGACAGCTGCCCCTATTTAAGTTTATTCTATTTGGAGATATGAAGATTGAAATCTTCGGTTCAACGAGATTGAAGATACCTAAATATAGAATGCACAATTTTTGGTCCTAAGATACCACTATGATGTTTATGATATGATATAATGAAATGCTCTGTATTTTATGGTGAATGATGCTACATGAGATAAACTACCGCTGGAGAAACCAAGCACATGATAAAGTAATCCCACCGGGGAAGAGATTATAACTCCATTGGGGAACATAGCCATAAACTTCGAATGAGATACCCTTATTGGGGAACAACTTCGAGAGAAGAAAAATTACTGACTCTATCAGGGAAGACGCCTTGCATAATCTGTGAAAAGATAAATGGCTACTGACTCAAGATGATGGTAAATTTCCAACTCAGTGTTCAAAGGTAGAAAATAAAAAAGATACTGACTCATAGATGACGATAAACTACCAACTCAATAGTTGAAGGTAGAAGATCATTAAGATATTGACTCACAGATGACGAAAAAATACCAACTCAATAGTTGAAGGTAGAAGAACATAGAACAATACCAACTTTTATTGAGGGTAAAGAAACATAAGAAACATTGACGTTTACTAAAGCTGAACTACCGACTTTTACTTAAGGTAGAGAAACAAAAGAATGCACTGAGTTGTACTAAAGGTGAGCTACCGACTTTTACTGAAGGTAGAGTAACAAAAGAATGCATTGACTTTTACTGAAGGTGAGCTACCGACTTTTATTGAAGGTGAGCTACCGACTTTTACTAAAGATGAACTACTGACTTTTACTGAAGGTAGAAAAACAAAAGATGCACTAACTTTTACTGAAGGTGAACTACCGACTTTTACTTAAGTTAAAGAAACAAAGGAGCACCAACTTTTACTGAAGGTGAACTACCTACTTTTACTGAAGGTAGAGAAACAAAATATGCACCAACTTTTACTGAAGGTAAACTACTGACTTTTATTGAAAGTATAAAGAGATGATAAACCTTTCCACGAAGAACGGGTTCCAGTTTCTTCTTTATCAAGTCTTCCACTTGAAAAGGATAATATACAAACTTCTTCGTGAGACTTTTCTGAAGAGATGCCTTTTGCGGAGTAATCCTCCCCATGAACCTAGTCATAAGCCACGAGCTGGTCTCATTTTCTTCTTAATCAAGTCTTCCACTTGAAAAGGATAATATACAAACTTCTCGGTGGGACTTTTCGGGAGAGATTCCATTTTCTCGTTTGATGAGCAAACTTCCCAAAAGAGATGCCATTTTCTGTTGATAAGCAAACTTCTCAAAAGAGATATCATTTATTGTTGATGAGCAAACTTCTCAAAAGAGATATCATTTGTTGTTGATGACCAAACTTCTCAAAAGAGATTCTATTTGATGGTGATGAGCAAACATCTCAAAAGAGATGCCATTTGCTGGTGATGAGAAAACTTCTCAAAAGAGATGCCATTTTCTAGGTAAACCTCCCAAAGAACCTGGTCATAAGCCACAAACTAGTCTTAGTTTTCTGATGATAAACCTCCTCACGAACTTGGTCACAAGCCACGAACTGGTATCAGTTTTCTGATAATAAACCTCCCCATAAACCTGGTTACAAGCCACGAACTGGTCAGTTTTCTGATAATAAACCTCCCTAAGAACCTGGTCACAAGCCATGAATTGGTCTCAGTTTTCTGATAATAAACCTCCCCACGAACCTGGTCACAAGCCACAAACTAGTCTCATATTTCTGATAATAAACCTCCCCATGAACCTGGTCACAAGCCACAAATTGGTGTCATTTTTTTAAGAATAAACCTCCCCACGAACCTGGTCACAAGCCACGAACTGGTCTCAGTTTTCTGATAATAAATCTCCCCACGAACCTGGTCACAAGCCACGAACTGGTCTCAATTTCCTGATAATAAACCACCCCATGAACCTGGTCACAAGCCATAAACTAGTATCAGTTTTCTGATAATAAACCTCCCCATGAATCTGTTCACAAGCCACGAACTGGTCTCAATTTCTTCTTAATAAAGTCTTCCACTTGATAAGGATGATATACAAACTTCCCCAGAAGACTTTTCCAAAGAGATACCATTTGCTGAGTAAACCTCCCTTAGAACTTGGTCATAAGCCACGAACTGGTCTCATTTTCTTCTTAATCAAGTCTTCCACTTGATAAGGATAATATACAAACTTCCCCACAGGACTTTTCTGAAGAGATGTCGTTTGCTGAGTAAACCTCCCCAAGAACTTGGTCATAAGCCATGAACTGGTATCAGTTTCTTCTTAATCAAGTCTTCCACTTGAAAAGGATAATATACAAACTTTCCCACAAGAATTTTCCGAAGAGATATCGTTTGCTGAGTAAACCTCCCCAAGAACCTGGTCATAAGCCACGATTTGGTCTCAGTTTCTTCTTAATCAAGTCTTCCACTTGAAAAGGATAATATACAAACTTCTCTGCGGGACTTTTCCGAGAGACGGCATTTTCTAAGTAAACCTCCCCAAGAACTTGGTCATAAGCCATGAACGGGTCTTAGTTTATTCTTAATCAAGTCTTCCACTTGATAAGGATAATATACAAACTTCTATGTGGAACTTTTCCAGAGAGACGCCATTTGATAAAAAAATCAGAGTTGATTTTTTAGAGATAGACAAACTGCTCATGAAGAGACCTCCATTTTCCATAAGGTAGAAGTATGCTGGAAATACACAAGCTTCTAAAACAAAGAGGCCACCGCTTGCTGTCAGGAAAAAGATTTCAATATAGTATTATTAAGACACTGTTGGGAATGAGAATCAATAACCTCATCAGGGATAGATAAACTGCTCATGAAGAGATCATAATTTTCCATAAAAGAGAAAATCCATAAATAATCAAGCTGCTCAAATAAAGAGTCTACCGCATGTCTTCATGTTGAGATTCCGAAAGACTGTTACAACACTACTAATGGGGAACAAAGTTTATCTTCAATGGGGAACCATGAATTGAATCTTCCTAAGGAGACAAAATTATTTACAGGCACAAAATAAATGCACTCTCAATCTAGGTTTCATAGCCTAGAGAAATCCACAGGATAACATCTGCAGGAGATGAAGCTCAATCAAAGAACAAAGTAGAGAGAAACAAGCGAACAAGACAGTATCAAATGAATAATAAGCTCAACTGGGACTTATCCTATCGTGAGACGGAAAGGAAGGCTAAAATAACAACCCTTCCACGAGGAATAAACTCAGTGGGGAATTAGAAACGATGTGCACTTTCTGCTTAGGTTGTCACTCTATTTGGAAATAGAGAATATGCTACTTGGGGATAAACACATCCAAATTAGATGGACCAAAAACATCGAGAAATGTGAATGTGCATGGATGATGTAAGTGTGAATGAGTAATTGAATGTCATGTATATGCTGACAAAATAGACAAAAAAGATAAACTGGGGATGATAAGACATCACAGTACAAACAAATACTCGACTAATCTCAACAAGATGGTAACATTACTGAAGATAGAATAAAATCCATCGACGAAGCATATTTCTGCTATAAGGCTCTAATCTCTTCGGAAAGGAAGATACTTTTCAGGAGGAAACCCAAAGTCCAATCCTGTAACATCAA
The DNA here is from genome assembly GCA_948472305.1 of Vicia faba. NCBI lineage: Eukaryota > Viridiplantae > Streptophyta > Magnoliopsida > Fabales > Fabaceae > Vicia > Vicia faba. The sequence continues at coordinate 856,178,348 of OX451741.1, forward strand.
TAATCCATTGAAAGGACAACAACACGAACAACGGTTCAGCTGAAGGAAAAAATATTGCTTGGTTAGAGATACTAGGGAGCACCACCATCTAATAATATGTGCGAAGCAGGTCACATATCATGACAAATCTGGATTTCCCCTAGAACTAATTTTGGATGCCCCATGTTTTCTACTGATAAACTGCATGATACGCGATAATTCTTTTGGAATAACTTCACTTCTTAAATGTCCCAAGTTACATGGTTTACAAGAAGAAATTGTCTCAAGAGGATTTTACAAAAGACTTTGCCTCCAAAATGACCCAATGTCTTCAAACTCTTGGAGATATTCTTTGAATCTTGACGTGACTGCCCCATATTGATTGTATTTGGCAAGACATAGTCTTCAAATTTTCCCCATGAGGGTAAATGAACTATGAAGGCAACAACCTGTTCAAGCTGAAGGTCTTCAGGTGACATGCCCTTGGCTATGATCATTCTTAGGAATGATTCACCAATTACTTAACAAAGTTTCAGACCTCAAAAGATTAAAATCATCATTGGTGCTTGTATGTAAGCTTTGTTGACATTAAGCAAGTGTTTTACGAGAAGAAAAAGTTTATTCTGAGAAAGAAAATTCTAATACAACAATTATGTAAGTCTTGAAGATTTTTTGACAAGATGTCGCCAAGGGCGAATGAGTACATCATTTATTTTGTCTAAAAGATAACAAAAGCATATGATACCAACACAAATATTTTAGAAAAACTTATGGGAGCCAGGAACGCTATCTCGTTGAAGTTTGCTTTCAAAATAAACCCCGCTTCAATTAGGACTCCTGAAGGTTGTAATGTGGTGTACTTCACAGTTTTTTAGAAACAATATTTAAGGCTCAAAATATTTGGTGCCCACCCCCTTCATAACATTCTCCAGTCCTATATTCAGTTAATTTGATACTGATCTTACTTATTGATTAGAACTTGTTATGTGGTCGTAAGATAATCTGTAGTCGGGTTGTGATATCGAAGAGAAAAAGGAGGTTGTACCTGCAAGGCACTCCAACAATCAAGTAAGAGTGGGAACAAGGAGATACACGCAAAGTATTAGATGGTGAATAGTGAATATTCAATACCTGGCCCTCACAAGTGTGAGAGTTTATATAATGCCCCTGACGCATGGCCATTGGTTCCTGATTTCAAGCCTGGATATGCGGGTTCGTAAAATCATGTAACCTCCAGAACTTGGTCAAACCGGGCAGATGTGCCCGTAACTAGTTTTTGGTTCCGAGGAGGGGGCCAGTTACGAGCATCTCTCTTGTCGGTTCCTAGTGGCCTGCACGGTGTTAATGTCGGGCAGGCTAAGAGGATGCTTGTTGATCATCCTAGGCTAGTGCTGGCATGGGAGGGAAAGTGGTCGATATTTCTCGATGGATAATGGGCGGTTCGGGTCATGGTCATATGGGCTGTACCAAAGGAAAGGTCTAAATTGGGCCCATTCAAGTTGTCGGGCCAGTCTAGAATAATAACCCCCCAAGTCGTTACTCTTGTGCACATGAATGATGACTTTAATGCCTGCTCGCAAAACGGGGTGTGTCTTGCAGGGAAATGAGTGTTTCCCGTTGCGCCTGTCTCGCAGGGAGATGAAGATTTGTTCGTTGGGACCCTTGGATTTGGAGAAGTAGCATGTTTTAGGAAGAGTGCTAGTGAGGCAGCGCATTGATGACCTAGGGGTTAGGGTGTAATGATGGCGACCCTAGGGTTTCACAGGAGCGTGTCTTATACGCACAAATTATTTTGGCTATAAATACGAGAGAAGAAGTGCGTTTAGTGTTTTTTGTATTCTCTCTCAACTACTCGTATTAAGTCGACCACCATTATTCCTTGAGTTTTCTCGCTCGCCGCTTCTTACTTTAAACTGTTCCTCTTCTATTAACTAGTAAGTTTCTAGTCTTCCATCGTTGTTCTCTTTCAGTAGTTTGTATTTTTATGAGCACCGGGAGGATGTCTTTACGGACGTGTACACTAACGAGGAGGGGAACCAAGGAGAATGGTCGCTATACATCCCTGGAAAGAGATCAGAATATGCTCGAAATATGATAGGAGGTGGATCCCTATGTATGACATCATATTTTGTGAGATGGGTCTTCTCCTCCCCTTCTCTTATTTTGAGGTGTCCGTTTTCAGGCACTTACACGTGGCTCCCTCCCAACTACATCTGAATGACATCACATTTATGCGAGCATTCGAAATAGTTTGCAACCACTTGAGGATAGGGGCCATTACTCCTTTGTTCTTATACTGCTTCTACCTTCAGAGGAGTAAGGTAGATAGAAAATGGGAATGGGTTTCCCTGAAGCAAGGCAACGAGAAGCTATTTAAAGCCTATTTGGTGTATGTCCGACACTTCAAAGATAAATATATTTTGGTGCAGCCTTCTTAGAGCAAGGTGATGTTGAACGTCTTCAGGACTGTGCGGGTGCAAAACGAGGATGGTACTCCATATCTAAACGAGTTTGGAGACACTGTTGTGAAGTTGGTTTACAAGTTCCCGTTTCAATTGACGATGAAACACTTTGATAGTGAATTGGGCTCCTATGTCTGAAGAGAGGGGGAGCTCGGAGATGAGGACCTGGAGAGCTTTGTTGTCCTAACCGTGTTTGTGGCTTGGATCCCTCGCGTCCAATGAGTTAGCCAGGGAGGTAGGCATGCGATCGATAAGAACGGGGAGCTCGTATACGAGATGGGCCTCATAAACGTCAAGGAGATCCTTGAGTGCGAGGACCCCATTAAATACTCGGGTAAATATATACTTCTAGCAGTAATAAGTGGTCATCATTTATTTGACTCCTTGTTTACTGACTATATTTCTTTTTGTTTGTTTTACAGATAGCACGAATCCTTCTCAGGAGCACTTGGCCAAGACTCTTGCTGCCAGAGCAAGGAGGGCTTAAAAGGATGCACATACTGGCTTGGGGAATGCTCCTTCCTCGGGGTCGGGTGACTCATCCTCGGCCCAAGCTACATTTCTCTTTCTCTCATCGTTGTTTCCTCAAAGGCAAAGAGGTCGCATGCTGAGGGGAGCGTCGACCTAACTGGGGAAAAGGGGAAAGGAACGTACGACCTGCTCCCTGCTGGATGAAGAAGTCTTTTTTCGAGGGTGCAACTCTTTGTCTTCCCCGGGCTGAGTCTCTTCATCTCGAGGGAATGGGCCGCTCGGAGAAGATGGCGATGTTGGCACAAGATGCTGGAGATTTGATGTGAATCTTGGAGATGGCGGTCACCTACACCAAGGGGAGTTCTTCTCAAGAGACAAAGATGAAGAATCTTCGGGCCAAGTTGGCTGCAAGAGAGAAGGCTTGGGACGAGAAAGAAAAATCCCTAAAGCTGTCTGATGAAGAATCGGGGAGGCTCTCCAAGAAACACAGGGTTCTCTTGCTCGAGAAAAAGGACCATGAGGAAAAGTTGGCGGCCCTGATTGCTGAGATTACGCCCTCTGAAGACGAGCCGGTGGATACCAAAGATCTGAAGACTTAGGCCAAGCTGGTTGCTCATTTTAGTTGGTCGTGGATAACACTCGAGCTGCTTCTGAAGGGAGTTTGAAAATACTGTAAAGCAGATGCTTATGTTGAACCCCAGTGTTGAGCTCATCACCTCAGGAATGGGGGTCAATTATTACGTGTCTTTCGGTCAGATTCTGGTCCCTGATTATCTCAAGGAGTTCGTCGCTCAGCCGATCGGGGGTCCTACCCATCTATCGCACGTCGCCGAAGAGGAAGTCGAAGGATGATTGTTTGCTATTTATTTGTCCCCGTGTGTTGTATTTTTTGTATCTTTATTATTTCGAGCTTTTGCCCATTTATGTAATATTTTCACATTTAGCGGCCCAAGTGGTCGTTTTATTTAATTTCTAGCCAATTGTCGTTTGCTTTGAATATTTAACTTATGTTGTTTACATGTTTGTTGACAAACTGGCCCGTTTAGGGCATTTTTTATTTTACTAAGATTTTATAGCTGGAATTTTCTCGTTAGGTATGTTTGTCGGTGAAGGGAAACTGATCAAACGACCAGGGTGGATACCGGGCATGGGCCGGAACCCAGGTCTCATTTCGAGGGAGCCGGATTTGGCGGCATGAACTTCCCATCACGAGTCGAGCATTCTACCGTCATGGCTCAAGGACTATGAAGCTCAGTCGAGTTATCCATGTCGAGATGAAGGTGCACTCGTCAGAAGGGCGGAGCCTCGCCCCTTCTGAATACTTTGGGTTCTATGCTTGTGCCTAGACATGCATGCGTGGTCGGGCGTGGGTGAGTTTATTTTATCGACCAAACTCGTCGACTGTTAAGTGTTCTTAACTGTAATATTGTTATAGCTTTTCAGCGTTTCATGATTGAACGAGTTGTTCCCCTTGTATGTTTTCCAATTCATAGCGGTAGAAATGTTTAAGACTAAGCCATTGGATTGACTAGACTTATACAGATCAAAATAAAAATCGCCATCGCGCTTTATTGTTTCCAAAGGAATGGGAAAAGAGCGAATAAACCAAAAGAGGGGGGGAAGATTCAAGGTAAGGAGGTTGGTTATGCAAAGGGAAGGTATTAGCACCCTAAACATCTACGGTACTCCATAGGAACCTCTTTGTAAAAATATGTATATTTTGGCTATAAAAATGTTGTAAAGAAAATAGATGGTGGAGGTGAGAAAATAAATATATTTATAATTTTTGCACACGCTGCGGTTGTGAACATTTAGTTCCTACGTACCACCTTTCATGCAATAGGGGATCAGGGTACACGTAAATCCTCTTTTTAAAGATTTTAAAACACAAGTGTGTTGATTGATTTTAAGAGATAATACATCATCGTCATTGTCCGTGTGGAAAACATACTTACTACCCACAATCATGAGAAAGGAGAATTTGCCTTATCTCAAAGTGGAGGATATGGCTTGGATTTTAAAATCAACAATGCCTCACCCAACACCCAAGTGGAAAATATCTCTCTTCACTATATATTGTAGAAGTATAGTTATTTGCATCACTATAAGGATTAACAAGAGTCGAATCTTTGAGAAAAGTTTAAAGATAAAAGCCAAAGTGGAAAAATAGTTTGAAATGAGATTGATTGACTTTTAGTCTTCTCACCAAAAAAAATGTCAAAGTATTATTAAGTTTATTTATGAAAATGTTTGAAAATGCATGGACCTAAGTCCAAGTTTATTATGAAAGTGGTTCAAGTTTAAAAACAAGAAGAGTTTTCAAAATTTGGGAGAAGATTTTTGATGTTAAAGAAGATGGGAGGAGAAGAAGGGACTATCTTAAAGCATAAGGTAAAAGCTAGGGATCGGAACCATCTAACCAACAAGAAGCCAATATTTGACACTATGAGCCAAGATAGAATTCCCTTATTTGGATTGAAACCAAACAAGAAATGACACTGGACCTCTTGAAAGAACCAAACTTCAAATGTATTAAGTCTTCACAAAAATTGGGCAGAGTATTGGCTGTACACGGGTGAATTCCATATTACAAGCAAAAAGTGTAATCCCAATAACCTGCACATAAAACAATCAAACAACCCAATGTCTTGAGGTAAACCTCAAGAGCTCCAGAAAAAATAATCAGATAAGGTCACAAGGTCTCCAATCATAGGTCAAAGTTTCTAATCCTAAGTCCAAAAAGTCCAATGCTCCATAATGCCAAGGATAGTAACCAAATAGTCCAATTATAATTAAAGATTTTTAGGGTTTATGTTGATTATTAGGTGTTTTGAAGAAGAAAAGTAAAGCTCAAGGGAGCGAAGATAAAAATGACAAGAAAGTAAATACTCAAATGAGCAAAGATGAAAATGGCATGAAATGTAAATGCTAAAGGTAAATAGCATAAAAATAAAATGGAATATAATAAAAGTAAAGGATAAAGTCAATTATTAGTGATTAGTGGTTAGTTGGATGATCATCTTGAAACTTGCATTTGAAACTCATTAGAGGATTGGTAGAACAAAAGCCTCCACACAACAAGTTGCATTTTCTTTTTGTCAAGTATATCATCCATCTGGAATCCTCATGAGTATCATTTAATGATCAACAATGTTTAAGTGATCCGCGTTGTCCAAAGGTGTTGTAGATCTATTAGAGGATTGGTAGAACCAAAGCCTCCACACAACGAATCTCAAGGTTATTGGATCAAAGATATCAAATTAACATACTTGGGCTTGCAAACATAAGTTTGGGCCACAAATGATCATTTATTCGAATTGGGATAAAATTTAGCGCTATGTTAAGCAATCATAAGTGGACTTATATAGAAGTCGCACCTATTTTGAGGCCGGTCAGTAACAATCAATGCACCATTTGTTTTGAGACATGATATAGAGATCATGCTCCAATCACGCTTAGTGCAATAATAAAAAGAATGAGATGAAGAGGTGTGGGAGAGAATATACAAACCACTTTTGAATTAAATTTAATCAAACTATTATTAAAATCATTCATCCATTTTTTGTGGAGTTAGACTGAACACCATGTATCCAATGATGTTAATAAAGTTCTTGATAAAAAATTTAACCCAAGATCAACCAAAAAATAGTCACAAAATAATATTACATTTAATATATACAAAAAAAGGTTTAAAAAATGTTTTAAAATAAAAATAAAAGAGAAAAATATCAACTATATTCAAATTAATAAAAAGTAAGTCCATAGAAAAATCAGAAAAGGACTCAAATGATCTCATTAATTTTTTGGTAATTTTTAAAGTCAAAAACTATTTTTAAAATTAAAAGAATTGAGGAAAATAAACTAAAAATGATAAAAAATACCAAAGTCAGAAATAAAAAATAAGTGAGGTCACCAATATTTGTCATAATATCATTGGATCATTCCATAATTTTTTCAAAAATTAAAAATGCATAAAAGTATTTTTAAACATTTAAAACAATTCAAATAAAGTGAAAATTTATAAAAAAAATAACAAAACACAAAATTAAATTGTGAAAAAATAAAAATCCGAAAGAGAATAATCAAAAATATTTTTCATGATTTTTGGACTAAAAAGGAATTTTATATGATTTTTTGAAGTTTAAAACAATTAAATATAAAAATCAGAAAAGAAAATAAAAGTACAAAAATATATGGACCATTAGATGAAAGTCAAAACGCGTTAGTAATAAAATCCAAGGGACCTGGCGCACTATTCGTATCATGGTCATTAGTGAATAAAGCATAAAATCAAAAAGTAAAACCAGATTTCGAAAAAAACAAGTGGCACGCCATCATTGGTTGGAAGATGACACGTAGGTCATCTTCAACCTCCAGCCAACGTGAATTACAGGTCTCTCAAATTGTAAAATCAAAAGCTCATACCTATGCCATTCGCTTCGTCTCTTCAAGATGAAGACAACCACACCCTCGCACCAAATTTATATAAACTGTAGCTCAAGCAATTTGGAAGAAAATTTTTGAAAAGGGATTTGAAATTTCATAGTCAAAACGTGTTTCTAGTAAAAAGCAAGTGTTGCGACTAGAACCAGGGAAATGAGAGCATCACAATGATATCAAAGTTTTGAAGAATTGATGAAGGAATCTACCTATTGAAGTTGAGTTGCAGAGCTCTGAAACTAGACTTCTATGGAGAAATATAGGGCACGATTCTTGAATGTAATTATATGGTTAACTTCAAGGAAGATCAAGGAAGGTGAATTGATGGAAAAATTGGATTGAAAAAGGTTTGAGAATGGATTTCGATGTTGTTGAATTTTGAGTTATGGAACCTGTTTGGCAGGGTGATTCTGGCTATCCAAGCTTGAAGAAATGAATGGGGAATGACCCTCTATTTATAGGGAATCAAATGGAATATTCAAGCGTGTGAAATGATAAAATTTGGAGGGAAATCGTGTGAATTTGCAAACAAGAAAAGTGTGACTTCCAATTTTATCAAAACTCATCCAAAACACGCGTTTTGATATGCTAATCACTTCTGGAACTTCATTAAACATGTTTAAATGCATAACCGTGTAGAAACAAAGTGTTTAAAAGCCAAATCAAGGATTTCAAACTTCTGACTTGGTGAAAAATTCAATTTCAAATTGCCAACTTCTAACCAATGGCATTCTCAGCTCAAGGGGTCTTAGGGCATGATTCTTGATGCTTTAGAAAGATTAGGTTACAAGCTTTGCAATGGAAAAAGAATAGGATCAAATGGATGTTTGAGCTGAAAATTGCATTAATTCAAAGTTGGAGAAAAAGGGTTGACTTTCCATACTTAGAAATATTTCAAATTTTTCTTCAAAAGTGACCTATAATGTTTTGCTTCCAAACATGGCCTTCCTCTTGGAATTTACTCTTGACCAAAAAAACATGGCATGAAATAGACCTCTTGAATGACATTTTGAAACTTGAACCATTCAAAATATACAAAATTTGAGAGAGTTATGAATTGTTGAAGTTTGCAAAAAATCATTAAATGACTTATAATATTTTGTATCCTTAAGGAAAATTCCATCCATTTTCTCACTTTGCACATAAAATAAGGAATATAGTTCACATCCTCAAGATAATTATGGAAAAAGAATGGGCTCAAGGTGATAAAAATGGACCAAGTTATGATCATTTGAAGTCACACATGAAAAATTTGGGGGTGCATCTGGACGACTTGTAATCTTTCTTCTTCATCAAGTTTCTTCCACATGAAAACTCCTTGGAACTTTTGAAGTGATTTTTTTATGAGCCTTTTAAGAGAAGGATGCATTTGGAATCACTCAAAAATACCAAAATATGAGCAAGATATACTCCTTTGAAGTTCAAAACCCTAACTCTTAGATCAAGAAACATGCCTTGAGGAACTTTGACAATTTAGAACAAACTTATTGTACCAACACAAATGCTTTGTAAATATAAGTTGTTGAGGATGACAATGAGAACTCATAGCAACCACAACCACTTCCATATCTTGAGAATTGATAGAAATATGCATTTGTGACCAATGGGAACAAAGCCTTGTCCAAGCAGGCCAACTTCTCAAATCAATCCCTTGTGCTTTTGAACCAAATTTTATAACCTTGAAATGTGGTGAACCAAAATAACCTTGCCATGCCATTACTTCCAAAACAAATTCAATTGTGAGGCTTGAAATTCTCAAGCTTTATTGACTAGGGCATGGAAATAAACTCATGAACCCATGGAGTAACTTGCTGAATCTTATTGCCTTTACCTACATGGATAACAAGCAAGACAAACCAACATTGAATTTTATTAATTAAAAGAATAAATCAAGCCAAAAAATATTTATGATCACAAAAGAATACAAGTCAAGGTGCTTGGTGATTCCTCAAAGAGAAAATCTAAATATAGGGAGGGGAACCAAGAATCCTAATGTGATCTTATTGTGAATGAATCAACATGGTATGATGAAGGGATCTTATGGGCAAAAATTTGGGTACAACAGCTACCCTTATTTAAGTTTCTTCTATCCGGAGATACGAATGTTAAAAATCTTCGTGTCAACGCGATAGAAGATACTTAAATATAAAACAAACCCTTTTTTGGCTCTAAGATGCCATGCAATGCTTATGATCATGAATGCATATGAACAAGACCAAAGAGACGCAAAAAGCAACTGGGGATGTAATAAAAAAATAAAGAAACAAGAGAGTAACCCGACCAGGAAAATAAATCACTGGTGGATCGAAAAGACCAAAATCATAGATAATGGTAAAATAGTCAAAGGATACACCAACTTCCACTGAAGGCAAAGCTACCAACGTTTACTAAAGGCAGAGAGAAAGAATCATCGACGTTCACTGCCAATGACCTACCAACTTTCACTGAAGGTAGAGTGAAAAGAAATAACAACACCGACGTTCACTAAAGGTGAGCTACCAACGTTCACTGAAGGTAGCAAAAAGATAACAATCATCAACGTTCACTGCCGGTGACCTACCAACTTTCACTGAAGGTAGAGAGACAAATATATCATAGCATCATCGTTCACTGACGATAAACTACCAAAGTTCACTGAAGGTAGAAAAAAGATAACAATCATCGACGTTCACTGATGGTGATCTACCATCTTTAACTAAAGGTAGATAGAAAAAGATATCATAGCATCACTGTTCACTGATGATGAACTACCAACGTTCACTGAAGGTAGCAAAAAGATAACAAGTTTTCCCCAAAATTCTGGTATTTCACCTAGAACGACTCTCAACTTCTTCTTTAACGGAGGCACTTTGCATAGAAATGGTAAGCTATCTCAAATAAAGAGACTTCCACATGCCAAATTCACAATGAATTGTCTCCGCGAATTTTGAAAGTCTTTCCATCCGCTGGCGTAAACTGATGACAGAATACAAACTATCCAATCATAGAGGAGATAGCAAAAAAAAAAATTACGTCGACTTTTACAGGGAAGCACAAGTTGCTCAAATAAAGAGATCTATCATTTTGGTCATGGAGGATTGTAAAAAGAAATGACTTTATGGGGAGAACAGTATGGCTTCCTGGGGAATGAAATATGACTTCCTGGAGAAATGCCACGATATTCCTGCTGAGGAGATCAAGTCTTCTTGTGCAAAATAAATGCACGGACCAAAACTAGAAGCTTTCAGAGATCCAGAGTAAATAATATTGCTGGGAAACCCAAAGATTCAAACCAAAAATAAACTATAATGAAACAGTCAACCAAAATACAACCTTTGAGAAATAAACTCAAGCGGGAAAACCAAATCCATATAAACAAGGAGCTGTACAGGAAGGCTAAAGAAAAAATCTTCCACGAGGGATAACTCAGTGGGGAAATTGAAAGAATATACGCTTTCTTTTTAAGGCCAACACTCTATTGAAGAGAGGACAACGTAACTCTGCAAAACAGGGTGATATGTCAACAAAAATATTAACAAATGTTAATGAGCAATGATTTGCCAATTTTAGCTATGCATGTTGTATGTATGAATGTATGAGTGCTATCACACGTATGCTGACAAAACAGATATACAACACTGGGAGTAACCAGTCAAAACCACCTCGGGCACCAACAACACTCGGCTAAATCACATCCAAGATGATCATTCCAAAAAAAAGTGCCAGCTGAGGAAACATAACCGACTGCCTGTTTCAGCTTTACTGGGGAGAAACATAATCCGGAGGTAAACAAATCAAAGTGATAGAAAAGTACAAATACAGGGATATAACATCCTTCTCCAGGCTTCACAGGGGAAACTGGTGTTTTCAAAAGTAACACTTCTACTGGGGATTGCAAAATCAATCTCAAGTAAAGTAGATGGACACCAAATAATAAAAAAATTCATTGGGGAATTTAGGCCCACTTCAATGGTGGAGATTAACACCATATCCTTAAAGAGAAAACCATAATACGTTCTTCACTAGAGAAACCGGGGACCTGCGTTCTTCAAGAGTGATTACGGTACCGTCTTTTCTGGAAAAAGAACTTCCATTAGACCGAATGAAAACTTCACTGGAGAAATCTTGAATTAAAACCTTATATCATGAAAACTCAAACAAGGAGAGGAAATGAATTCAAACTTGACCGAGGATACCGGAGTCTCGAACCCAATAAGGCGAATCATCCTGAGTAAACTTTCCCGAGGGGAACACAAAACTTCTTAAAACAACTGGAGTTTGTCCATTCCTGGGATCACCATTTTTGTTGTTATTATTTCTTTCGCATCACAAATTCTAAAGTAAAAGAAAATTGTAAATTCTTTTTGAAAAATCGATTTTTTTATTTAATCTTTTTGCTTTGAAAGTTATTATCAATAATAAATGGAGTCTTTGCAAGATAAATAAAATAAGAAACACAAAGAATTAGGTAACAGATCAAACTTTATTAATAAAATGGTAGTCTACAAATGGTGAGACTCCATAGATGATTACAAAGTTTGGAAAATGGTAATATATAATGGAAAATATACATTGAGATACAATAACCACTATCCCCTCTAACAATTTTTGAAATCATGGGCAGTAGCTTCCATTGAAGTATGATGAGGATTCGAGAAGATTGTTGCTTCAATGATCAGATCTTTTATTATGCAGTTACTTGCCAAGAAAGTCCCTAAATTTTGCCTAAGATGCCCTTGCGGGTTTTCAACTTAGTGGGAATTTATTCTGTTTATGTCTCTAACTTTTGACTAGACCGCCCTTTCGGATTTTCGGCCTACCGAGATGCTCTTTTTTACCTAAGCCGCCCTTTCCGGTTTTCAACTTAGCGAGCTGTTCTTTTATTTCTTTAGGGGAAGTATTTCTTGACTGCATCAGCATTCATGGGACGTGGGAACTCCTCGCCATCCATAGTTTAAAGAATTAATGCTCCGCCAGAGAAGACTTTCTTGACAACATATGGGCCTTCAAAATTGGGAGTCCACTTTCCCCTATAATCTGTGTTGAAAGACATGATCTTCCTGAGCACGAGGTTTCCTTCTCTAAATTCACGAGGTTTAACCTTTTTATCAAAAGCTTTCTTAATTATTTTCTGATATAAATGTCCATGACACACAAAGCTGTCATCCTCTTCTCTTTGATCAAATTCAATTGGTCAAACCGGTTTTGGATCCATTCATCCTCTGTCAACTTGGTTTCCATTATCACACACAAAGAGGGAATCGCAACCTCGACTGGGAGTACAACTTCCATTCCATACACCAGGGAGAATGGGTTGCTCCTTTTGAAGTGAGGACAGACGTTCGATATCCATGCAAAGCAAAAGGGAGCATTTCATGCCAATACTTATAAGTAACGACCATTTTCTGGATAATTTTCTTGATATTCTTATTAGCAGCTTCAACAACCCCATGATGTAAGCCTCACATTCTGCCATATTGTTAGTACAATCAGATGTTAACCTTGCGGTAAAAGGAATATGCGATCCATGTGGAGCGACAATCACAACACCAATTCCTTTACCATAAGCATTCACAACTCCATCAAATATCATACTCCAACGAGATTCAGGGCCAGGACCTTCCTTAGGCAATGGTTGATCACAATCATTCACTTTCAGGAACATCACATCCTCATCAGGGAATTCACATTCTACAGATTGATGATCCTCCATTGGTTGGTGAGCAAGTAATCTGCCAACACACTGCTTTTAATAGCTTTTTGAGTGCGGTATTCAATATCATATTCATATAGCAACATCTGCAAGCGGACAATTCTCCCAGTAAGAGCAAGCTTTTCAAAAATGTACTTGATTGGATCCATTTTGGAGATCAACCAAGTAGTGTGATTCAACATATACTACCGTAAACGCTTTGCCGCCCAGGCCAAAGCACAACATGTCTTTTCCAGCATGGAATATCGTGACTCACAATCAGTGAACTTTTTACTGAGATAATAAATGGCGAACTCTTTCTTCCCTGTTTCATCCTGCTATCCCATAATACAACCCATGGATTTATCTAACATTATCAGATACATAATTAACGATCTTACTTCGACAGGAGGGAGCAAGATAGGAGGTTCAAGCAGATATTCTTTAATACTTTCAAATGCCCTTTGGAAGTCATCCGTCCACACACAACCTTGATCTTTCTTTAACAACTTAAAGATCAGTTCACATGTTGCAGTCATGTGGGAGATGAATCTGGAAATATAATTCAAACGCCCGAGGAACCCTTTGACTTGCTTTTCAGTTCTTGGCGCTGGCATCTCTTGAATTTCTTTGACTTTATCAGGGTCAACTTCAATTCCTTTCTCACTAACAATGAAACCCAACCATTTCCCTGATCAAACACCGAAGGTGCATTTATTTGGATTCAAGCGGAGACGATACTTCCTCAAACGCTGAAACAACTTCAACAAAACTTCTACATGTCCTTCTTCAGACTGGGATTTTGCAATCATATCATCAACATATACTTCGATTTCCTTGTGCATCAGATCATGGAATAGGGTTGTCATAGCCCTCTGGTATGTTGCACCAGCATTCTTCAACCCGAAGGGAATCACTCTGTAACAGAATGTTCCCTAGGTTGTGATGAACATTGTTTTTTCCATGTCCTCTAAAGCCATTCTTATTTGATTATAACCGGAAAATCCGTCCATGAACGAGAACACTTTGAATTTTGTTGTGATATCCACTAACATATCAATGTGTGGAAATGGAAAATCATCTTTTGGAGTAGCTTTATTTAGATCTCTGTAATCTACGCACATGCGAACTTTTCTGTATTTTTTCGGTACTGGGACAATATTGGAAATCCATTGAGGATACACTGACGTCACAAGAAAACCAGCATTAGTCTGCTTTAGAACATCCTCTTTGATCTTCACTGCCATATATGGGTGAGTTCTTCTCAACTTTTGTTAATTGGCGGACACTCTGGCTTTAATGGTAAATGGTGCTCTATAATATTTATATCTAGACCAGACATATCTTGATCAGACCAAGCAAAAATATCCATATACTCTTTCAACAGCTTCATCAACCTGCTCTTCACATCAGGATACAACAATGATCCAATCTTGACTTCCTTTGGACCTTCTTCTGAACCCAAATTGATCATTTCCAATGGCTCTTTATTTGGCTGGATGGTATTTTCCTCGTGCTCAAGTAACCGTGAGACCTCTTCTGGAATGTCATCATAATCTTCTGCTTCAGCCCCATACACCGGACATTCAAAGTTAGGAGAGGGTGTAGGGTCATTGTATTCAACGGGTTTTTTAATTAATCTGCACATATGATTTATGATTGATTTTAGAAACTGACACATATAACAAGTGACCATGAAGATCGAATATCAGTTATTTATTTATTTTGAAAGGTTTTTTTTACCATTTTCAAAGAAAAAGCAGAAAATAAAGACATAATTTGGGAAACAAAGACAACTTTTATTATTGATTTTAAAAGTCGCAACAAACAGATAAGCCCTACAACATTAATACTTCCACCTTGGGTAGAGTGAAAGCTTTTAAAAAAAGATTAACAAAACAAATTACTTTGAAACATGTATGCAAGAGGGAACATCAATGGTGATCTAGTTCTGAACCCTAACTTTGTGCATCACATAATTCAACATTTCCTGTTCTACTTCATCTTCCACAATGGCATTAATCCTGGAAACAGTTGGATGAAGATAACCCCCACAACGGAAGATGTCTTGATACTTGCTCATAGCAGACTTCGGCTTCATGCTCTTACCTTTGTCATTTTTCCAAGAGAACCCCAATCCGGCTCTGTTCTTGTTCACAGGTGGATCCACAATTTGTCCCCACACCTTGCTATGACCCTTTCGCACAACTTGTTGCACATCCTTAAGTGAAACCATATAATTCTCATTTCCTCTTATGTTGTCAATAGATAAAGCTTGGAATTGAGTTCCAATAGCAGCTTCATCTGCCTCCACAATGTTGAAGGAGGATAAATGAGATATCAATAATGCTTGTTCCCCATTTATGATTACCACTTTCCCTTCACGTACAAACTTCAGTTTCTGGTGTAAAGTTGAAGTGACAGCCCCTGCCTCATGTATCCACGGCCTTCCTAGAAAACAGCTATAAGAAGGTACAATATCCATGACCTGGAAAGTTATCTAAAACAAATATGGTCCTATATGAATAGGCAAGTCCACTTCACCAATAACAGATTTCCTTAATCCATCAAACGCTTTCACAATGATGCCACTCGAGCACATAGGCATTCCTTGATATTTCAACTTCATAAGAGTGCTTCTCAGTATAACGTTCAAAGCAGATCCATTATCAATCAACACATTGGATAGTGAATCATTCTTGCAATTCATAGAGATATGGAGGACCAGGTTGTGATTCCTTCCTTTATATGGTAATTCATCATCGCAGAAACTCAACTTATTACATGACGTAATGTTCCCCATTACGCTTCTAAATTGGTCTATAGGCATATCACTCTCCATAAAAGCTTGGCCCAATACCCTCATCAAGAATTCTCTGTGAGCAGATGAGTTCATAAATAAAGCCAAGATAGATATTTTTGAAGGACTACGCAGTAGGTGATCTACGACTATGTAGTCGCTCATCTTGATTATCTTCAAAATATCATCCACTTCTTTCTCTAACGTAGCCCCACTAGTCTCACACGTAGCCTTCTTGGGTTCAACATTCTCAGCAATTTTCTTTCCAGCACTAATATCTCCTCAAACAACTGGTGCAAACACACGACCGCTGCGGGTCACCCTGCTACTCTCAGCAATATTTCCGACATCAGGCATTGGCTGCATAGGAACTTCCACTCCATCCTCTAATATTGTAGCGTTGTATTTATAGGGCACAACCTTATCTGATTTGTAGGGGATAGGACCCGGCAAATTAATCACCAATGGGGTAACAACTGGATTTCTATAATACTCAACTTCAAAATGGGCAGGTGCACCAAAACAAGGCACAATAACGTTTACCCCTTCTTCAACACAATCAGTCATTATTGAGTCATTTTTGGAAAACAAATCCTCATCTGAGGAGAAATACTCATCTGCAAAGGCATACTCTCCATCCAGCTCTTCTTCAATCAAACAAAAGTCAACCAAATCAACTTCATGGTAATCATCCCTTTTACCTGTAACCTTGATAGTTCCATTGTCCAACAACAACTAAACACCTTTCTTCACGATTGAACATCCTCAAGACTCTCGACAGCAAGTTCGGCAAGACCCATACTAGTGTTCTATCTGACCAGCCATATGGCAGAAATTAGCATGCAATTGCACAAGGTCCTCATTCACCTCCTCTTCATACTCTTCCATAGGCCTGATTATGTGGATGAGGCCCTCATCCATCATCTTCTGTAAATTAGCCTTTATCTGTTTGCAACCCTGTATGTCTGTACTACAAATAGCACAACCGGAATGGTCATGCATATAGTAGCTAAATTCACAAAGGTCTGTATGCATTTGCACCAAATCTCCTCTAACCAGATTGATATCAAAAATCCAGAAGTCGCCTGGACAACCGGCCATCATATTCACAGCATTTACTCCTCCATGCTTGGGTAGAGGATTGTCTTTCACATTAGGTCCCACATCCTTGAAAGATAGAATACCAGACTTCACCAATTTCTACACCTCAGTCTTCAAAGCATAACAATGCTCAACATTATGCCCTGGGGCTCCCTAATGAAAAGAACATGTGTCGTCTGCCTTGTAATACCACAGTAACAGTGATAGTACATCGGGAGGTGGTCGGGTCTAAACCAACTTCTTCTTAATCAATTCCGGTAGTAACTCCGTATAGCTCATAGGAATAGGGTCATAACTCTCCATTCTTTGATTATACCCTTGATTCCCCTGCTGGGATGGTCTCTGATAAGCAACGGTAGTTGGAGCTGCTCCCACAACTGAAGTAACTGAGGCGACTTGCTGATGATGCTGATAATTCCTTCTAGGAGTATTAACCCTCCTCTCTTGCATAACAACATTTGCATCCCCTTCCTTCTTCTTGGTAAACCCGTAATATGGCTTCTTCAAACCTCTAGAGCTTTCACTTCTCGTTAAACGGACCTCTCTTACTACCTCTTCTAAGAAGATACCCATTCCTACCATTTCAGTAAAGTCACTTGGTGCACTTGCTACCATCCTCTCGTAGTAGAAAACACCCAGCTTTTTCAAGAAAATCTTAGTCATCCCCTTCTCTTCCATGGCAGGAATCACTTGGGAGGCTACCTCACGCCATATATGTGCATATTCTATGAACGATTCCTTGTCTTTTTGAACCATGGCCCTGAGTTGATCACGGTCAGGCGCCATGTCCATGTTGTACTTATATTGTTTTATGAACGCTTCTCCCAATTCATTGAAAGTATGGATGTTAACACTGTCCAAACTCATATACCACTTTAGCGCAACACCGGTCAAACTATCCTGAAAAAAGTGAATCAGCAGACACTGATCATCAGTATGGGTAGACATTCTCCTTACATACATCACCAGATGAGAACGAGGGAATGTGTTGCCCTTGTAGTTCTCAAACTCCGGGACATTAAACTTAGCAGGTATCTTAAGATTCGGGACCAAGCATAACTCATTCACATTCTGCCCAAGTAGCTCTTTTCCCCTGAGGACTTTCATCTCTCTTTGCCTCTTGTCAAACTGCTCTTGAAAGTCATCCATTTTGTCATAAAGACCTTATTATTCACTCGGTGGAGGGAAACGATAACACACATCATCATTAACAAACGGAACCATATTCACCGAAGGAGGTGCAGTAGGAGCAGCATGCACCACAGGAGGTGCAGGAGTGACAATAGTCTGATTAATCAGAGTATCTTGAGGACCAAGATTGAAACCTTCAGGTGCAACATTCTCAGGCATTCCCCAAGGATAACCTTGAGGCATGCGGTTTTGAACAACAGCTGGAGTAGTAGATACGGGAACTGTCGGAGCTTCAGTAGTTGCCCTTGTTGGTTGAGGTTCGACATTCGGTGGCTGATTCTGAGCAGCCACCAGAGCTTCCATTAGAGTAGTTAGATGGGCCATGCCATCCTTCAAAGCAAAAATCTCCTCGCGCATCGCGCAATTTTCTTGTTCTAAGTTGTCCATCTTCTTTCTAAAATTAGCCCGAGTGTTGTAGTGTTGAGTCAGCTTGCTGAACGAAGTAAAGAAGCTTGATAAGACACCTAGATATGCATACCAAATGCAAGAAATATGTGCAATATGATGTATGATATGCAATTCACATGATTTTATTTAATATTTCAAGGTATTTAAAATTTATGGACATATTGTGAATATCAAAGTAATAACGCATTTGAAATTCTGAAAAGAATTTCAGTATAACAACTTTAAAATGTATTACAAGTTTCAATGATCCCAAGTAGAAGATGAAAATAAAATCTAAAACCCTGAGAAGTAAAACTGATGGAGATCACTCTATACGCTGACGCTTCCCTGTGAGCCTGGAAATTTGAGCCTTCAACCTCTGGTTTTCTTCCGCATACCTGGTGGCAACCTCCTTCCAATTACCTGAATTAGGAAGTGAGTAATCATCATCTGATTGAGGCTTAGGAGAAAATAAATCCCCTTGCCTCTACATAGTCTCTACAGTTATACTCTCAAGGATCTCAATCAAGTCGTCTTTCTCCTTCAAGTCTGCTCTATAGGAAATCTCTAAAGTTTGGCACTTGTTCTTAAAAGCATCCTTTTCCTATTGCATCCTGACCAAAACAAGTCGCGGCTCTTCTAGATCATCTAATAAGGGAGGAGTGGTCTTCACAAATAGATCATGCATAGGTGTTTCCTGAGAATACGACATCTTCAACTGAATAGCTCTTGTTTGGGTCCACTGAAGATATGGCTCCAAAGAAACAACACCCCCTAGGTATCAAATCCTTCCTACTCTTCTTATGAATGTGACGCCATGCCTTTGCAATCTACTCCCTAGCTTCCCTATGATGTCCTCCTTCCTTCAGAAAGAAACTACTCAAATTAATACTATTTGGTTTATCCCTTATAGGATAACCTAGCTGTCGTCGTGCAAGAATAGGGTTATAGTTAATTCCTCCCATTGTACCAAGAAGAGGTACATTGGGGAAACTACCACAACTGTCAATAATCTCTATATCCTGGTAAGCTCGATGATACCAATCAATATCCGAGTGAGTAAGTTCCATGATCTTAGGAGCCTAACGTTGGTTCCTTCTTGACATCCCAAAAAGCATCAGACTGAGGCATATGAGAGATAAACCATTGGTATAACAGGGGCGTGCAACAGATAATCATCCCCCCCATGATAAGAATTCTGAAGATGAATAGAGTAATAAGCATCACCAAGCAAGGTAGGAACTGGGGTTTCTAATCATGAAGATCCTGATAGCATAAACGTCAACAAACTTGTATGCATTAGGAAATAAGAACAACCCGTAAGCAAGTAGATCAAAGATGGACTCAAAAGCGCTTTTACTCTTCATCCTGGAAAAGTAACGAGCTTACTCCAATAATAACTGAGCTGGTAATCCTCTAATCCCTCCTTTAGTAGTCATATGGGCTTCCACCTCAGACTTCCCCAGATGAATCAAAGCAGCAATCTCATGTGATTTTGGCTAACCCTCCAACCCAGCAAAAGGAACACGATCGATAACTGGTAAATCAAATAGATAAGAATACTCCTCCAGTGTAGGAATCAACTGATAGTCAGGAAAACTAAAACAATGATATATCGGATCATTAAACTGGACCAAGGTCGAGAAAATACCCTCCTTCATCTTCAACTTCATGAGAGGAATGATGGATCCATACTTCTTCCGAGAGTCTGCAGAACACTCGATCTCGGGAATTAGACTGATCAACTCATCTATCTTGGGATCTTTGAAACTGTATTTCCCGGTCTTTCTGTTTCCAGAATCCATGGTTAAAAGGTACCTGAGATATTCACAAATGGTCAACTTTTTAAATCCCTTGAAATAAGATCTCTTCAAAAGATGCTTATGAGTGCATGGATGTACGATGCAACAATCACACACAAGATCACACATATAGGGTTCATAGGTTTAACGTCACGAGCCTGAGGTCAAAGGTACTACCCATAAGTTGTGGTTTAAAAGGTATCACCTGCCGAACAAGGTTCTAGAGGTTCCCATAGTCTACATCCTTCCTTCCGATATTACCAACTTCCCGATTAACTCATAAATTAGTAATATTCTCAAGAAAAACTCGTCCAAGCGTAGTATCATGTGACAACTATTTCCATCATAGCTTCCGCACTACACCTAAAAGGCCAAGATGGGTTCGGTATTCTACGGTCCTCAGCTTCAACAGGCTCCCAGGTCGAAAGCAGTACGTCTTCCCGATTACTCGGTAAACGACACTACAATCAAAGGGGCCTCCACTTAGTGAGGGATCTCATCTCTCCTTTTTTGGGATTAATCCCTCAAAGTTAACATGACTATACCGCCCGTCCTATCTTAAAGTTTACCCAAGTCCGGGTATAGGACTTATAAGTAATCACCAATCACTCTGAAAACCAAGAAAATCTAGGCAAACATATATACAACAAATGATATAACACGTAAACAACAATAGCACATATACAGCTATAGACAAAGATAGGCTCAACCCACTTAGGGATGGACCAACAAGAGGTCAATATTTCCCCAGTGAAGTCTCCATTTTTCTATAGCGGTAGAAATGTTTAAGACTAAGCCATTGGATTGACTAGACTTATACAGATCAAAATAAAAATCGCCACCGCACTTTATTGTTTCCAAAGGAATGGGAAAAGAGCGAATAACCCAAAAGAGGGGGGAAAGATTCAAGGTAAGGGGGTTGGTTATGCAAAGGGAAGATATTAGCATCCTAAACATCTACGGTACTCTGAAGGAACCTCTTTGTAAAAATATGTATATTTTGGCTATAAAACGTTTGTACAAAAAATGGATGGTGGTGGTGAGAAAAGAAATATATTTATAATTTTTGCACCCGCCGCGGTTACGAACCTTTAGTGCCTATCTACCACCTTTCGTGCAATAGGGGATCAGGGTACACTTAGTTCCTCTTTTTAAAGATTTTAAAACACAAGTGTGTTGATTGATTTTAAGAGATAAGACATCATCGTCATTGTCCATGTGGAAAACGTACTTACTACCCACAGTCATGAGAAAGGACAATTTGCATCATCTCAAAGTGGAGGATATGACTTGGATTTTAAAATCAACAATGCCTCACTCAACACCCAAGTGGAAAATGTCTCTATTCACTATATATTGTAGAAGTATAGTTATTTGCATCACTACAAGGATTGACAAGAGTCCAATCTTCTTGAGAAAAGTTTAAAGATAAAAGCCAAAGTGGAAAAATAGTTTGAAATGAGATTGATTGACTTGTCGTCTTCTCACAAAAAAATGTCAAAGTATTATTAAGTTTATTGATGTTTATTTATGAAAATGTTTGAAAATGCATGGACCTAAGTCCAAGTTTATTATGAAAGTGGTTCAAGTTTAAAAACAAGAAGAGTTTTCAAAAGGAGAGAGAAGATTTTTGAAGTTAAAGAAGATGGGAGGAGAATAAGGGACTATCTTAAAGCATAAGGTAAAATCTAGGGATAGGAACCATCTAACCAATAAGAAGCCAATACTTGACACTATGAGCCAAGATAGAATTCCCATTCTTTGGATTGAAACCAAACAAGCAATGATACTGGACCTCTTGAAAGAACCAAACTTCAGATGTATTAAGTCTTCACAAAAATTGGGCAGAGTAACAACTGTATACGGCTGAATTCCATATTACAAACAAAGAGTGTAATCACAATAACCTGCATACAAAACAAACAAACAACCCAATGTCTTGAGGTAAACCTCAAGAGCTCCAGACAAAATAATCAAATAAGGTCACAAGGTCTCCAATCATAGGCCAATGTTTCTAATCCTAAGTCCAAAAATTCCAATGCTCCATAATTTCAAGGATAGTAACCAAATAGTCCAAGTATCATTAAACATTTTTTGGGTTTATATTGATTATTATGTGTTTTGAAGAAGAAAAGTAAAGCTCAAGTGAGCAAAGATAAAAATGACAAGAAAGTAAATACTCAAATGAGCAAAGATGAAAATGGCATGAAACGTAAATGCTAAAGGTATGTAGCATAAAAATAAAAGGGCATATAATAAAAATAAAGGATAAAGTCAATTATTAGTGATTAGTGGTTAGTTGGATGATCATATTGAAACTTGCATTTGGAACTCATTAGAGGATTGGTAGAACAAAAGCCTCCACACAACAAGTTGCATTTTCTTTTTGTAAAGTATATCATCTATTTGGAATCCTCATGAGTACCATTTAATAATCAGTGATGTTTAAGTGATCCGTGTTGACCAAAGGTGTTGTAGATCCATTAGAGGATTAGTAGACCAAAGCCTCAACATAATGAATCTCTAGGTTATTGGATCAAAGAGATCAAATTAACATACTTGGGCTTGCAAACATAAGTTTGGGCCACGAATGATCATTTATTCAAATCGGGGCAAAATTTAGCGCTATGTTAAGCAACCGTAAGTGGACTTATATAGAAGTCGCACCTATTTTGAGGCCGGTCAATAGCAATCTATGCACCATTTTTTTTTAGACACGATATAGAGATCATGCTCTAATAACACTTAGTGCAATAAGATAAGGGATGAGATGAAGAGGGGTGGGAGAGAATATACAAACCACTTTTGAATTAAATTTAATCAAACTATTATTAAAATCATTCATCCATTTTTTGTGGAGTTAGACAAAACACCATGGATCCAATGATATTAATAAAGTTCATGATAAAAAATTTAACCCAAGATCAGCCAGAAAGTAGTCACAAAATAATATTAAATTTAATACATACAAAAAAAGGTTTAAAAAATGTTTTAAAATAAAAATAAAAGAGAAACATATCAACTATATTCAAATTGATCAAGAAATAAAAAGTCAGTCCATAGAAAAATCAGAAAAGGACTCAAATGATCTCATAAATTTTTTGGTAATTTTTTAAAGTCAGAAACTATATTTAAAATTAAAAGAAATGAGTAAAATAAACTAAAAATGATAAAAAATACCAAAGTCAGAAATAAAAAATAATTGAGGTTACCAATATTTGTCATAATATCATTGTATCATTCTATAATTTTTTCAGAATTTAAAAATGCATAAAAGTATTTTTAAACATTTAAAACAATTCAAATAAAGTGAAATTTATAAAAAATACCAAAGCACAAAATTAAATTTTGAAAAAATAAAAATCAGAAAGAGAATAATCAAAAATATTTTTCAGAATTTTTTCAGAATTTTTGGACTAAAAATGAATTTTCTATGAGTTTTTGAAGTTTAAAACAATTAAATATAAAAATCAGAAAAGAAAATAAAATTCAAAAATATATGGACCATTGGATGAGAGTCAAAATGCGTTAGTAATCAAATCCAAGGCATCTGACGCGCTGTGGATATCAGGGTCGTTAGTGAATAAAGTATAGAATCAAAAAGTAAAATCAAATTTCAAAGAAAACAAGTGGCACGCCATCATTGGTTGTAAGATGACACGTAGGTCATCTTCAATCTCCAACCAACGTGAATTGCAAGTCTCTCAAACTATAAAATCAGAAGTTCAGACCTATGCCATTCGCTTCGTCTCTTCAAGACGAAGACAACCACACCCTCGCGCCAAATTTATATAAACTGTAGCTCAAGCAATTTGGAAGGAAAGTTTTGAAAAGGGATTTGAAATTTCATGGTCAAAACGTGTTTCCAATAAAAAGAAAGTGTTGCGACTAGAACTAGGGCAATGAGAGCATCACAATGATATCAAAGTTTTGAAGAATTGATGAAGGAATCTACCTATTGAAGTTGAGTTGTAAAGCTCTGAAACTGGACTTCTATGGAGCAATATAGGGCATAATTCTTTAATGTAATTATATGGTTAGCTTCAGGGAAGATCAAAGAAAGTGAATTGATGGAAAAATTGGATTGAAAAAGGTTTGAGAATGGATTTAAAAGTTTCTGAATTTTGAGTTATGGAACAAGTTTGGCAGGGTGATTCTGGCTATCCAAGCTTGAGGAAATGAATGGGGAATGACCCTCTATTTATAGGGAATCAAATGGAATGTCCAAGAGTGTGAAATGATGAAGTTTGAAGGGAAATCGTGTGAAGTTGCAAATAAGAAAAGTGTGACTTCCAATTTTATAAAAACTCATCCAAACGCGCGTTTTGCAATGCTAATCACTTTTGGAACTTCATTAAACATGTTTAGAGGCATAAACGCGTAGAAACAAAGTGTTTAAAAGCCAAATTAAGGATTTCAAACTTCTGACTTGATGAAAAATTTAGTTTCAAATTGCCAACTTCTGACCAATGGCATTGTCATCTCAAGGGGTCTTACGACATGATTATTGATGCTTTAGAAAGATGAGGTTACAAGCTTTGAAATGAAAAAAGAATGGGTTGAAATGGATGCTTGAGCTGAAAATTGCATTGAGTCAAATTTGGAGAAAAAAGGGTTGACTTTCCATACTTAGAAATATTTCAAATATTTCTTCAAAAGTGACCTATAATGTTTTGCATCCAAACATGGCCTTCCTATTGGAATTTGCTCTTGACCAAAAAAGATGGAATGAAATAGACTTCTTGAATGACATTTTAAAACTTGAACCATTCAAAATCTCCAAAAGTTGAGAGAGTTATGAAATGTTAAATTTGGAAAAAAATCATTAAATGACCTATAATATTTTGTATCCTTAAGGCAACTTCCATCCATTTTCTCACTTTTCACATAAAAGAAGGCATAAATTTCATATCCTCAAGATCATTGTGGAAAAATAATGGGCTTAAGGTGATAAAAATTGACCAAGTTATGATCATTTGAATTCACACATGGAAAATTGGGGGGTGCATCTTGAAGACTTGTAATCTTTCTTCTTCGTCAAGTTTCTTCCACATGAAAACTCCTTGGAAATTTTGAAGTGATTTGTTGATAACCCTTTGAAGAGAAGGATGTATTTGGAATCACTTAAAAATACCAAAAGATGAGCAAGATATACTCCTTTGAAGTTCAAAACACTAGCTCTTACATCAAGAAACATGCCTTGAGGAACTTTGACAATTTTGAACAAACTTCTTGTACCAACACAAATGCTTTGTAAATATAAGTTGTTGAGGATGATAATGAGAACTCATAGCAACCACAACCACTTCCATATCTTGAGAATTGAGATAAATATGCATTTGTGATCAATGGGAACAAACCCTTGTCCAACAAGCCAACTTCTCCAATCAATCCCTTGTCATTTTGAACCAAATTTTATAACCTTGAAATATGGTGAACAAAAATAACCTTTCCATGCCATTCCTTACAAAACAAATTCAATGGTGAGGCTTGAACTTCTCAAGCTTTATTGACTAGGGCATGGAAATAAACTCATGAACCCATGGAGCAACTTGCTAAATCTTATTGCCTTTACCTACATGGATAACAAGCAATACAAACCAACATTGCATTTTATTAATTAAAAGAAGAAATCAAGACAAAAAATATTCATGATCACAAAAAAATACAAGTCAAGGTGCTTGGTGATTCCTCAAAGAGCAAAGCTAAATATAGGGAGGGGAACCAAGAATCCTAATGTGATCTTATTGTGAATGAATCAACATGGTATGATGAAGGGATCTTAGGGGAAAAATTAGGGTACAACACAAGTAATACCCTCCAACCCCCGTATTCACGTAGACCCGATAAGGACCTTCCCAGTTTGCTGCAAGCTTGCCCTTGTGAGATTCTTTGTGATTTCTCTTTAAGACAAGGCTGCCGAACTCGAACTCTCGTAGGGCTGCTCCTGTTCTTATTTCTTCCACCAGATCAAGTTCTTCTCGGAGGGTGTTGTTGTTCATCTCCTCGTCGGGAGGTGCCTCAGTTCTCTTGAAAGGTTCCTCGATCTCTACGGGAATGACGACCTCTATTCTGTAAGCTAGTCAGATAGGGGTCTCCTTGGTTGACAAATGTGCATTTGTTCGGTATCTCCAGAGTACACTGTGTAACTCCTTGACCCATCTCTTCTTGGTTTCGTCTAATATTCGTTTGAGGCCCCTGAGTATTACTTTGTTTTCAAACTCAGCTTGGCCGTTTGTCTAGGGATGCTCGACAGAGGCAAAGTGTTGGGTGGTGCCCAGTTTGGTGACAAATTCCTGAAAGGTGTGGTCCGTGAATTGGGTCCCGTTGTCGGTGACTATCGCTTGTGGTTTTGGGAGGTGATTTTGACTAAAGCTTTGACTTCTATCCATTTGGTGAAGTAGTCGACTGCAATGATTAGATATTTGTTCTGATTGGTTTCGACTACGAATGGACTGAGGAGATCCAGTCCCCACCATTTGAAAGGCCAAGGAGAGGAGAGAGATTTAAGGTCGTTAGATGGAGCTAAATGCATGTCTCCGTGCCACTGGAATTTATTGTATTTCTTCACGTGCTCTTTCGCATCATGTTGCATGGTAGGCCAGTAATATCCTACTCGAAAATCTTTTCTTGCAAGGGATCTCCCGCCTAGATGTTGGTCGTTGATGCCCTCGTAGATTTCGAGCAAGACACGCTCTGCCCCACTTTGATCGATGCATTTGAGAAGTGGAATGGAAAATCCCCTTCTGTAAAGTTTTCCCTCAACCAAAATGTACGAGCAAGCTCTTTTCCTGATAATGACTGCTTCTTTCGGGTCGTCGGGGAGTTTTCCCTTAGTGAGATAATCGTGTACGGGGGTCATCTAACAATGATTGTCCCCGATGGAGAACACTTCTAAGGTAGATCATGGCTTCTGGGTTCTTGGTCAAGGAAGTATTTCCTATATCATCGATTTATTCCCTCCTTTCCTCTTCGTGCTCGCCAACTTAGATATGATTTCTACACGAGCGTTACGCTCGCAGGGAACATGCTGCACGTCCATAAATTTAAATTTATTTTTCCTCTCCTAGACTAGGGCCCAATATTCAGCGAGTTTGTCATTTTTGACCTGATATTTACCTCGGACTTGAGAGGCGACCAGTTGAGAGTCGGTGAAATTTTTACTTCCTCGACTCCCATATCTTTGGCTAGTCGTAAACCTCTAGGGAATGCCTCGTATTCGGTCTGATTGTTAGATGTTGGAAAGGATAGGGCGAGGGAGACCTCGATTAGGGTCCCTTCCTTTTTTTCCAGTATAATGCCCGTGCCGCTTCTGGTCGAACTTGAGGCGCCATCAACGAAGAATATCCATCGACGTGATCCATTGGGATCTGCGGGCAAGGTCATTTCAGCTATGAAGTCGGCCAAGCCCTGGGCCTTAAGGGCTTTCCTGCTCTCGTATTGGATATCCAATTCAGAGAGTTCTAAGGAACATTTCAACATTCTGCCGGCCATGTATGGTCTTTCGAGAAGCTATTTTATTGGTTGATACGTCTGGACCACTATGGTGTGGGCCAGGAAGTAGTGTCTGAGTCTCCTTGTTGCATTAACGAGGGCTAAAGCTACTTTTTCAATTTGTTGATATCTTGCCTCTGGGCCCTATAGGGCTTTCTTTGTGAAGTAAATTTGTCTTTTCCCTTATGGAGTTTCTCTTATCAGTGTCGCGCTTATTTCCTTAGAGGCGGCGATCAGATCGAGGTAGATGACCTCTTCTTTCTCGGGCCATAAAAGGACGAGTGGCTGCGGCAGCTCTCATTTCAAATGAACGAGGGCTTGTTCGCATTCGGGCGTCCACTCGAAGGAGGCTTCCTTGCACAAGATTTTGAACAAGGGAAGCGCGTGCTGGGCGGACTTTTCCACGAATAGAGAGAGAGAGAAGTGAGCATGTCGTTCAAGATTTTGATGGACTTTTTTGAGGTGGGCATTGGAAATTCGAAAAATGATCAAGATTTGTCGAGGTTTTCCTCAATGCCTTGTTCGGTTAGGTAGAATCCGAGGAACTTTCTGGCCCGTACTACGAACGTACATTTTTCTGGGTTAAATCGCATCTGGCAAGTTTTAGCTTGCTCAAACACTCTCTTTATGTTGGCGGCATGGTCTAGCTTCTCGATGGAATTGACGATCATGTCGTCCATATAGACTTTGAGTATGTTGCCTATCTCCAACCGAAATTTCAATCCCTTAAAAACCCTCTCCTCAGCTGAACTGGTCTTAAGAAAGAAGCCTTGTGGAGTTTCTTCCTAAAAAATTCCACTCCCCCAGTAGGTCGTCAAAATATTATCTTTAAAAGCGTTTATTCCCCCAGCGAACTACAAATTCCCCAGTATGAGTCTTTCTCTCAGACTATTACAAATCATTGGATAAAACCCCTTAATCCCCAGTAAAGTCATTGCAATCCCCAACAGAGTCGTTATTATCCATGAAAGTTACTATGAAGCCTGGAATTCGATCAGATAACAGTTCAACTTCATATTTCTAGAAAGTTATTGCGAAGCCTGGAATCCGACTAGATAACAGTCAACCTCAAGACTAAGTTTCTACGAAACTTGGACCCGACTAGATAATAGTTTAACTTCTTCAAATCACTAACAAAACTCCTTTTCCCCAGTAGAGTTCTCCACTATCCTCAGTAAGTTACTGCGAATCCTGGAATCCGACTAGATAACAATTAACTTCATCTTCCCCCAATAAGTCGCTGTCAAATAACAATTAATTTTACTATCCCCAACAAGTTGTTATGAAGCCTGTATTTCGACCAGATAACAGTTAAATTCCATTCTCCCCAATCAACAGATGATTCCCCAGTAGAAAAATGGATAGCTAAAACTTTTGAACTCTATCCCCCAAGTAGAGATCAACATTCCTCGCAGAGTTTCCTCAAGCAAAGAGCCAAAGTCAATGTTCCCTAGAGGAGTTCTCCTCAACAAAATAGGAATCCCCGGCGGAAGCATCCTAAAATGAAGTTCGAAGATATACATAGTCTTTATCTCCAATAAGCAGTCTGGGATTTAACTTCCCAAAGCTCCCCAGCATTTGTCAAAGATGCACTTCATTAAAACATATCACGTTCATACATCATATCACATACATGACAAATACATATGGCATAATCTCGTTTATTTTGAGAACATCATTACACCATGCATACATCTGCATGCAACTAACCCTTTTCCTTACAGGAAAAATCAATCATCAGCCAAAAGTCCTCTTCTAGATGGATTCACTCCTACTAGTTAATAATAGACAATCAACAGTCCTCTTCTTGATGGATTCACTTCTTCTAGTTAATGATATAAGGTCAATAAAGACCTCTTCTGGTTAGATTTAATTCTTCCAGGTTAAAGACAGGCCAATGAACACCTCTTCTGGTTAGATTTATTTCTTCCAGATTAAAGACAGGCGAATAAAGACCTCTTCTGGTTAGATTTATTTCTTCCAGATTAAAGACAGGAGAATGAAGACCTCTTCTAGTTAGATTTATTTCTTCCAGATTAAAGAAAGGAGAATGAAGACCTCTTCTTGTTAGATTTATTTTTTCCAGATTAAAAACAGGCGAATGAAGACATCTTCTGGCTAGATTTATTTTTTCCAGATTAAAGAAAGGCGAATGAAGACCTCTTCTAGTTAGATTTATTTCCTCCAGATTAAAGACAGGCGTATGAAGACCTCTTCTGGTTAGATTTATTTCTTCTAGATTAAAGTAAGGAGAATGAAAACCTCTTCTTGTTAGATTTATTTCTTCCAGATTGAAGACAGGCGAATGAAGACCTCTTCTGGTTAGATTTATTTCTTCCAGATTAAAGACAAGCGTATAAAGACCTCTCCTGGTTAGATTTATTTCTTCCAAATTAAAAACAGGAGAATTAAGACCTCTTCTGGTTAGATTTATTTCTTCCAGATTAAAGATAGGTGAATGAATACCTCTTCTGGTTATATTTATTTCTTCAAGATTAAAGACAGGTGAACGAAGACCACTTTTGGTTAGATTTATTTCTTCCAGATTAAAGACAGGCGAATGAAGACCTCTTCTTGTTAGATTTATTTCTTCCAGATTAAAGACAGGCGAACAAATACCTCTTCTAGTTAGTTTATTTCTTCTAGATTAAAGACAGGTGAACAAAGACCTCTTTTGGTTAGATTTATTTCTTCCAGATTAAAGAAAAGTGAACGAACACCTCTTCTGGCTAGATTTATTTCTTCCAGATTAAAGACAGGAAATCAACATATCTGTTTGGCTTAGGAATATTTTCCCCTGTGAAGTTACCAAACAACAGACCTGTTCTGGTTACACTTATCTCTTCCAGTTAAAACCATGCAAAAGACATCCACAACTTTAGTTTAAATTGACCAAAGATTTACTCTCATACTTCTCCCTCGACAGTCACTTCAGATGGCATATGTAAGCCCATCTCCGACAAACTCTTCATCACTTCTGCAAATGGCATCTCTAATCCCATTCATGATATTCAACAAATAGTTCACCTCATGCACAAGCGAGTGCAAATTTCTAGGCATTTAAGTGTTCAATCATCTTCCACCTTCAAGTCACGAATGGCGTACTTGCCAATCTACCTCTTCAGGTTTAAGAAGATTGAACAAGAGAAACTATTGTACCCCAAAAGTTCCCCTCTCTTTTCACAAGACATTTCACAAAAAATCTCCAATGCTCAAGGATTCTCAAGAATTGATAAAACAAAATCACCTTCGAAACATTGAGACCACAAATTAAAGTTTTGACTGAGAATGACTGATCACTGACTTTTGACCTAATACACAATCTATTGGTTTGAAACATGGTCTCAAGGATTCAAATGCAACATGTTGACCTAATTTCATGGCACAAAACATCTCTCAAGGTCATTGGATTGACACATGAAATTTGGTCAAATGATGAAAAAGTCAATTGTACACTGAAAAGTCAAACTTTGATTGTTGATCAACATTAAGTTTAAAAGATCAAAATTCATCAAGACATTCAAGAATATCAAGCTTGATAATCAAGTAATCAATAAAGTCAAAAGACAATGTGAAAAATCAAACTTTTCAAGACTTAGAAATTTTTCTAAGTGTTTTTTATACATGATAATCTCATAACTTCATGACATTCTTTCACCAAGATGTAAGATGATTCAAAGAAAACTTTCAACATGAATGTTGTAAATATTTATGAATTATACAACTTTGTATTACAGGGTTGATGTCCAAAAATGCTTAAATTTGAATATATGAGCCCATGAAGTCATGACATTGTTATCCAACACTTAGAGAAATTTTCAACAGATTTTGGTCAGGATTTTATCCCAACTTCTTGGTATTTTTTCACATAGGTCGAAGATGATTTTGTCAAATTAGCCAACATGAAAGTTATAGAGGATATTTCAAGCTTTCCAAAACATCCATGATCATTAATTTATCATACTTAAGCTAGGAGATTCAAGGGCATGAAGTTGGGCATCCATCCTTGAATTGCAAGTCCTTTTGTTGAAGAACACATAATAAAATCTTTATGCTATGCTGAATAATCTTGTGTTTTAGGCCTTATAACTTGATAATATCACCATATTTTAATGCTTACACCTACTTTTGAGCTATTACCTAATTGTTTTAACCATTGTCCAAAAGATCTTTCCATTTATGGCATAGAGGCACCATTGCTATTCTTGAAAATCATGTTTGTTGGCACAAAACTTGTCTTGAGCCCATACCTTGTTTGCTTCTGATTTTACTCCACCATAAATCATGGAAAGAAGCCCCTCTATACCATCAACTTTGGTACTTCATCTTGGAACCATGGATAACTTGACATAGTTTGATATTTACATCCCAACCAAACCATAACATGATGTCTTGTAAACCTATTCAACCCTTGTTCACAAACTTTTTGACTATAAATAGAGGGAGAATTTGCAAGAGAAAATGTCATAGAAAAATAGAGATATTATTGTGTATTGAAAAAACCTCAAACCCCCTCATACTCTAAAAAATAGAATTGTCCATAAAAACCTCCATCTTTGAGCTTTGAAGTCCAAAACCTTTGAACCTCTCACACCTTGCAAGTTCTGTCCAAACAAACCATCCAAACACTCCACATACATCATATAGAATTTGTACAAACTCAAGAACAACTTTTGTAACATCACTAATTCCCAAACTCAAAAACAACCACTTGCAACTTGACTTCTCCAACTCAAGCTCAAAGCACAAATTTCAGTTTCAAGGTAAGTTTTCTTGACTTTGAACTCTTCATAAAAAGCATCATTAATGTTTCATTTTTGAAGATAAAATTTAGATATTATTTCCTTGAAGCTAACCATATGCTTGCTTTTCATTTTCACTAACCATCTGTTGAGAACTGACTTTTACATGTAGCCAAACACTGATAAAAGCAAAAAACAGCAGTATGAGCCGATACAAAACACTATGAGTCGACACATATTTTGTACAAAACAGGTTATGAGTCTACACAAAATGTGTATGTGTCGACATAAAGCAATATGAGTCGATATAAAACCCTTATGTGTCGACTCATACGAAGTTGTTTTGACTTCCGGGAGCTAGAAATGAATATGAGCCGATACAAAGCTTGCATGTGTCGACACAAAGCAGTATGAGTCGATACAAATCCCTATGTGTCGACTCATAATGAGTTGATTTTAAATTCCATGGGAAAGGAGATGATATGAGCCAACAAAAAGAAGTATGACCCAACGCATGTGTGATACGGTGGCAGAACCGAATGTTTATATACTGGTTTTGCGTTTTTTGTTCGCAAATGTGCGGTAAGCAAGAGTCGCCACCATATTTTCTTTTATCCAACAAAGGAAAGGGTAAAAAGAACAGAAAAGAACTTTTCGAGATGTTTGAGTAAGGGGGGTATATTATGGAAAGGGAAGGTGTTAGCACCCTTTCCATCTGTGGTTTTCCACAGGCTCTTAGAGGTTTGCTCATTTTTAAAATGCTTTTGTGCTTTTGTATGTTTGAAAATGTTTTGAAATTCCTTAGTGTGGAGATTTGCTTTGTGTTTAAATCTTATATCGGTCCTGAAGAGTGTTAACAAAGCAAATGTTTTGAAATTGTTTTTGAATAATAGTATTTGTGTGTAAGTGCAAAAAGTATTTTTGAGCAAACTTCTAACAGCTATCTACTTCATACTCGAAAAGGTTGTTCTTTTCCTCTTTTCCATTAGACAATGATATGCTACTATTAGTGAGTAGGTATCCTTGTCGTTGGATGTTGAGGGACAATCGAATGGGACGTTACAGTCACAAAGGCAATTATGGAGATGCTTTAGCAATTCTATTTTAGGGACTAGATCATTTACCGAGAAGGAAACTGTAGGGTCATCGAGGGACTATGATCTTTTGATTTTACGGGTCTTTTCTAAAATATTCCCGCCTCATGACTATTTTTTAAAGGCAACCAAAGTGGGCTTACCTTAGAGGTGGTTGTGTGCAATTATGTTGTGTTTCAGTTATTTTTGTCTTTTTATTAAGTTTGCTAGCGTTTGATTTCAGTCTTTGTCATACATGTCTAGTTACTAGCAGTTAATATGAAAAGCAGTAAAAAGAAAATGCAGAAAATAGAAGTCCTACGCTATTACAATGCTTCGGGAAGGGGATTTACATTATGAAAGGATAAGGGTAATAAAGCAGTAAAATATACTACTGTTTATCTATTACATCCAGTGAACAGATAAAATAAATAGTAAAAATATGAAATTAAATAAATGCGCATGAAATGGAAAAGACGTCTAAAAAATCCTAAAGAAAAGAAATATTTTTGTTGTTTTTGATATAAAAGAAAACAAGACCTAAGTCTATTTAATTTTAATTTTAAGAAAACAACGTTAAAATAATTTATTTATTTATTTACAAAATTAATTTAATTGGAAAAACAACTAGCCTAATATTGTTTGTGAATTTAGTTTTAATGTAAAATAAAAAGAAGTCAATGCAAACAAAAATAAAAGGAAAAAGGTATCCTTCGATCAAAGGGGAAAAGATGAGCTTTGATCCGGGGAGAGATATGGCATTTTTGATTCAGAAGAAATGCCTTCTTTCGATTGGGCTAAGGAGTATGCGTGAATAGCCTTCGATCCAGGGAAGGGGATTGTCTTTTGATCCTGAAGGTCATGGCTTTCGATCCAGGAAGGAGATGCCTCCTTCGATCCAGCAGGCTAATGGGAAACTTCGATCTGGGAAGATGCCCCCTTCGATTCGGGATGCTATACTTGCAAAAGTATGTTAGCGAAATAAAATGCAGGACCTGGGTATCAAAACCCAGGTTCTTCGATCATGCGTCTTCTGGGTCTTTTCAGGCTATGTCTGCAGCAAATGTTGGCAAACGAAGAACATGACATGGGTTCCAAACACAGTCCCTTTGATCCTGTCTAGGATGGAAAATCGAAGGTAACAACAACTAATGACGTGTTATGCAAATACAAGGTTGGATAATTTACCCTCTCTTACCAATATATTGGACCTTCAATTTGGGCGCTTTCTGGATGTAGGCACCTTTGATCTGGGGCTTCTGGGCTTGGCTACTTTTGCTGAAGGGTGCTTTTCTTGGAAAATTATGGAAACTTTTGTTGGATTTTATGGGCAGCCTCTCTGCAATGTTTTTTCGTTTCCCTCCCTTTTTTCAACACTTTGATTTCTTTATATAGAGGGGGTAGAGGGGACAAGAAGGCAATGGTTTAAACAACCTTGACTGTGTTTGAAATCCATGAATAGGAATTTGTAACGTTGGCCAAACACATGGAATATTGTCCCTTTTTGAATTTGCTATTGTGTAACTGGCCTTCGAATGCCCTCTTTAGAATGGGTTGATAGCCTCCTCCGAATGGACCTTTGCATGCTTCTTCGAATGGACTCTTGCAGGTATCTTCGAATTGACTCTTTTGAAATGCAAATCGAAGGGCCATTGCTATGATGTTTCAATCGAAGGAAGATCTGATGCTCCAAACCGAAGGAAGCTCTGATGCTCCACATCAAAGGAAGCTATGATGCTCCAATCGAAGGAAACTTTAATGCTCCAAATCAAAGGAAGCTCTGATACTCCAATCGAATGAGCCTCTGATGCTCCAATCGAAGGAACCTCTGATGTTCCAAATCGAAGGAAACTCTGATGCTCCAATAGAAGGAAGCTCTAATACTTTAATCGAAGGAACCTTTAGGAATGCCAATCGAAGGATCCTGTTGCAAGGCCAATCAAAAGACTTTGCTGAAATGCCAATCGAAAGGAATTTTAGAGATGCCAATCGAAAGGAATTTTGTAGATGCCAATTGAAAGGAATTTTGGAGATGCCAATTGAAAGGCACTTTGGAGAGGCCAATCGAAAGACACTTTGACCAACTTCAAAATTTGTTGTTTTTCTTCAAGCAAGTGTTTGTAACCACCCATGTAAGAGAAGATTTTGTAAAAAATAAGAGGGAAAATTTTGGGGTACAACAGTTGCCCATGTTCAATCTTCTTAAATCTGAGGATGTAGATTGGCTTGCCTGCCTTTCGTGATCTGAAGGTGGAAGATGATTAAACACTAGAGTGCCCAGAAATTTGCACTCATCTGAAGTGATACTATTGGTGAATAATATTGGGAATGGGCTTACAGATGCCATTTGGAAAAGGTGACAGGAGACCATCGGAGATGGGCTTAAAAATTCCATTCACAGAGCATGATCGAGAGTCGTCAGAGATGGGCTTAAAGATGCCATCCAGAAGACTGTTGATTTCATGAGATACTCCTTTGTGGGGATTCTTGTTCCTGTTGTCTGATGAGGAGTCCATTGGGGAATGTTTTTTAGGGGCATAGAGTCTAAGAGCTTCGATTGTCCATTACTTTACTGGGGAGTCATCTCTTGAATGAAGAGACGGAAGTGAACCGCTATC
This sequence comes from Vicia faba, assembly GCA_948472305.1. Lineage (NCBI taxonomy): Eukaryota > Viridiplantae > Streptophyta > Magnoliopsida > Fabales > Fabaceae > Vicia > Vicia faba. The sequence continues at coordinate 856,214,579 of OX451741.1, forward strand.
TAGTCACAATCCAGGCTTTACAGTCTCTTGCTAAGGCTAATAAGGCTAACTGTTATCTGGTCATGCTTCAGGCTTCACAGTGACTTACTGGAGAAATAGGATTAAACTGTTATCTGGTCGCACCCAGGCTTTACAATTTGTAGAAATTAAGTTGTTATCTGGTCGGGTCCATGCTTCAACTTGAATCTGAGATGTACCGTTATCTGGTCGTATTTAGGCTTTGGTAATTTGAAGAAATTAAGTTGTTATCTGGTCGGATCCAGGCTTCAAATTGTATCTGAGGTATACTATTATCCGATCGAATCCAGGCTTTATAGTGACTGACAGAGTAACCTGCTATCTGGTAGGATTTTAGGCTTCGCAGTACTTTATATTGTTATTTGGTTGAAATCCAGGCTTCAGTGTCTTTGAAGAAGTGAACTACCATCTTGTCGGATTCTAGCCTTCACAGCACCTTATACTGTTATCTAATCGAAATCCATGCTTCACAATTTCTTTGAAGAGGTGAACTACTATCTGGTCGGATTCCAGGCTTCGCAACACCTTATACTGTTATCTGGTCGAAATCAAGGCTTCACAGTTTCTTCAATTGTTGATTGACTATTATCCGGTCGGGTTCCAGGCTTCATATTAACTGATAGGGTAAACTGCTATCTGGTCGAATTCTAGGCTTCGCAGCACCTTATATTATTATCTAGTCAAAATCCAGGCTTCACAGTTTCTTTGAAGAAGTGAACTACTATCTGGTCGGATTCCAGGCTTCGCAACACCTTATACTGTTATCTGGTCGAAATCCAGGCTTCACGGTTTCTTCAATTGTTGGTTGACTATTATCCGGTCGGGTTCTGGGCTTCATAGTAACTGACAGGGTAAACTGCTATCTGGTTGAATTCCAGGCTTCGCAGTGTATGAAAAAAGTTAATTGTTATCTAGTCGAAACCCAGGCTTCACAATGACTTAAACTGGTATCTGGTCGAAATCCAGGCTTCACATTGTCTGAAGAAGTGAACTACTATCTGGTCGGATTCCAGGCTTCGCAACACCTTATACGGTTATCTGGTCGAAATCCATGCTTCATAGTGTCTTTAATTGGAATGGAAATCAGAGAGATCTTAGTGTCAATCTGACTGAACCAGAGAAGGTTGTGGGAGGACATTTTTCTGAGGAAATTGCTGAAATAGCCTTTCATCAGACGTAGCTTTTGAGAAGACTACCAGGTCCCATAAGTAGCGGTGTTTGTTGATTTGATCTTTCCCTGAAAAAGGTAAAGAGTTAGTCATATGCAATGTCATGATGTATAAAATGCATTGATGATGTTCTCTAAATAAATAAGATTATACTGTATGCGATGTGTATGCGCATGCCATGATGTATGAATATGGGATGTTATTTAGATGTGTCTCAGTAAGGAAAAATAAATCCCGAACTACTGCTGGAGAGTATTGGGAAGCTGAATCTTTCATTTCCACTGGGGATGATGAATGGAGATGATTCGCTAGGGATTTCCTCTTTTTGTTTAAGGATAACCTGCTAGGGATTGACTCTGCTTGAGGATTGATTCTGCTCGAGGATAACTCTACAGAGAGAGATGCTTGTTGGAAGATTTTGCCGATGTAGAGAAATAAACTCTGTTGGGGAATGAGCTTCCACAGTTTGAGAAATTAACTCTACCCGGGAGGAGGATTTATAACTGTTTGAAATTATAAAACTCGGCTAAGGAAAATAGACTTCAGTTGGAGAAGGTAATCCTTTCTTGGGTAAGAAGAGGGAAAAACTCTGGTTGTTTCTACTCTGTGGGGAACATAGATGTCACGGACGTATGCTGAGGATACAACGATGACTTCGCATCGGGACGTTTCTTCCCCTGTGCCTGCTGGAGGTTTTGTGGATGGATCTATATCATGATTGTACTTAAACATGTATTGAATGAGTGTCAGAATGACATCCGTCTCTGGATCGTATTTGTATTGTACTTGAAACATGCGTTGAATGAGTGTCAAAATGACATCCGTGTCTGTATCGTATCTGCACTGTGCTTGAAACATGTGTTGAATGAGTGTCAGAATGACATCCTTCTCTGGATCGTATCGGCAATGTACTTGAAAGATGGTCTGAATAAGTATCAGGATAACATCCATCTTTGGATCGTACCTGAACTGTTTCTAGATGATAATCTAGACTAAGTATTAGGATGACATTCTTCTTTGGATTCTACCTGAACCATTTCTATAAGATGATTTGAATAAGTATCAGGATGATATCCGTCTTTGGATCATACTTGCACCGTTTCTAGAAGATGATCTGAATAAGTATCAGGATGATATCCGTCTCTGGATCGTACCTGAACTGTTTCTAGATGAGAATCTTGAGTAAGTGTCAGAATGAAATCTATCTTTGGATCGTATCTGCACCGTTTCTAGAAGATGATCTGAATAAGTATTAGGATGATATCCATCTCTGGATCGTACATGAACTGTTTCTAGAAGATAATCTGGAATAAGTATCAGGATGACATCCATCTCTGGATCGTACCTGAATTATTGCTATGAGATAATCTAGACTAAGTGTCAGGATGACATCTGCTCTTGGATCGTTCCTGAACTGTTTCTAGATAAGAATCTTCTTTATTTAGAATGTGTCTGTTGAGGAAGTGACACTCCATAATTCGCTTGGAGAATCCTGAGAAGTTTGGCGACTTTATTGGGGAATTTTCGTTAGAGTAGTAATTTGGAGATTTTTCTCTGTGGAGGGTATGATATCACCTGGCCTCAATAGGATGCATGCTAAGAACATGGCAGTGACTTTGTAGTAGAATGCCACTGTCTCGATACTTGTTGTAGAAAATATCAACCGCAGATTTTGTAGATGGTGATCAAGATGATAAGTCTTCTAATGATGAAAAAATGACAAGCTGACGGGATGTAGTCGTTCGCTTTAATCCCTAACTTTTACCTGGACTGTATTTTCAGATTTTCAGTCCCTCAGGATACCCTTTTTTGCCCAAGCCTCCTTTTCAGGTTTTCGACTTGCCGGGTGTACAGTTTTTTGTTTTGTTTTTATCCCTAATTTTTGCCCGAACCTTTTTGGTTCGCCGGGATGCCCTTATTTTTGCCTAGGCCAGTCAACCTAGCGGGTCTTTGTTCATTCATAGTATTTTCTGACTATGTCCACGTTCACCGGGTACGGAGAATTGGCACTGTCCATAGCAGTAAGTGTTGCCACACTGCCAGAAGATATTTGTTTGATCGTACAAGATTTGTTGCTGGAATTCGTGTTTAATGCCCCAAGTAATTCAGATGGAGATCTACCCTTGGCTGTTCAGAATTTTTTGAGAGATTCTTTGAATCTTGACTTGACTGCCCCAGATAATTTGGACACCATGCCATGCCCCTTGGTTGGAAGTATTTTTCCACTTGAGGTGAACCTTTTCATTGAGAAAGTTTTTGTTCACTAGATATTCGTCATGCAAATTTCTCTGTTGTTGAACAAATATTCATATGCAAACAAAGGTATTTTAAGAATGCAAAGCTTATATCTGTCTTGAAGTTTTTTTGAAAAATCATTTTTTGGTAAAACAAACAAATTTTGTAAAAGTGTGATATCAACTCGGGATTTGTAGTGAGTCCTACAGGAGTCAGGATACCTTTTGTAACAGTATGCTTCCAAACTAACCTATGCTTCAGTTAGGACTTTTAAGGGTTGTAGCATGGCCTGGTTCACGTTTCAAGAAACAAAGGATAAAGGCTCAAAGTTTATTTGTACCCACCCTTTCTTCATGATGTTCTTCAGTCCTATGCTCAGTTAATTGTGCATTTAACTCTCGCTTGACTCTTGCGTCTTGTCCTTGATGTTCCGGTGATGGTTCCGAAATTGAACATTTGTTTGAGAAGGCATTCATTTTTGTGACCTATTCTTTTTGTTGAGGATTTGTAGGACCTCTTTTTTTTTGTTTTCGTTGTCCCTTTATTTCCCTGAACTGTTTCTTTTGGTGATTACAGTCACGGGATGCCCCAGTTTTTTTCTTAAGTCTCCTTCATAGGTTTTAACTTAGCGGGCTTTTATTTTGAGATATAATGACTTCCTGCTTTGATGATTATGTGGAACCATCACCATCTTCTAATTTGGAAGTACGTCTTTGATGCCATTCATTGTGTATAAAGCGGAAGATTACGACTGAATGCGCGTCTGAATTAACTAAGAAACTACCTTGCCCCAGGTTATGATAAGGGTTTTAAATTATGTGAAAATAAAAAACTCCTTCTTCTTTGGCTCAAAGGATTTGACTAGGGATTATCTTCCTTATAACTCCAATGTTTGGGATTTGAAACAACGCATGTACATCGTCAGCAAGGTCTGTTCAAAAGCACATTGTATGGATTGTGGTATCATTTTTGTCATCCTCCCTCTAAAGGCTCCGAGCTTTTAATCGAGAGTTCAATATTACAAAAAGGAAGTAAGAAAGCAGTTCAAACATAGTGCAAACAAATTAATTGAAGACAAACATGTGCAATGCATTGATGAAATAACAAGGTTTGATAAGAATAAATGTCCAAACAATCAAAAGAAAATTACAAATTGGAATTTCTAATGAACGAAAAACCTTCTTGTCAGAACTTGTCACTTCAGATGGTGTGCCTTGGAGGGATGACAGAAAAATTCCAGTTGACCATCTTGTGCGAATTCTAGCGCTCCTTCATCAATCAGGTCTTGAATTTTATTTCTCAATGTCCAACATCTATTGGTGTCATGTCCAGGACTGTTGGAGTGGTAAGCACATCTTGCATTTGGATTGTACCTTGGGGAGGCTGTGTTGGGATTATGAGGAGGGTCCCTTAATGTAACCATCTCGTCCTCTAACATGCGCTGCAATGCTTGAGCCAATGACATGTTGATTTTGGTGAAGCGTCTTTCAGATGTATTTCGCTTATGCCGATTGCCTTGTTGTTATTGGCGAGGTTGTGGTTGGGCTTGTGACATAGAAGCAATTTGGAAACGTCTACTCTGCAAGCCAACTTTTCGTCCCATCAGGTGTTGATGAATGACTTGATCCTCATCCTCGACTATTTGTTTAATGCAGTTGCATCCATCTTGATGAAGTTTATTGGTAATGGCTCTCAGCTCTTCTTGTCCCCGGGCTAGGCCTTGGATAAGAACCATCTTCCCCAACATCTGGGTTCTCATTGCTTCTACCTCAGCTTGCAGTTGTTCCAATCGTTCGTCCTTATTGTCTTCAGGACTTTTCTTGGCCAAGTCCCCAGCAAGGAGTGCTTTCAACTCTTCCTGCCCCTGAGTCAGAGTCAGGAACATTTATGGGAATTTAGCGTTTTAAGCTTGAAGGTCTTTGATTGTTTGTCCAACAGCCATTTCTTTACTTGCTAAAATAAACAGCGAATAAGATGAGGACCCTGCTTTGAAACCTATTTATGCAATGACATGTGTGATATATGTATGCAATGTTTTCAAGGATCATGTGGGGTAAACAAGAAGATGTCAGCAGTTGAAGTTTGTAGCTTTGAATAACTTCGTACCATTGAGTGTCTTTCTACGAGAGTCAAGCTCACCATATCGAGTGGGTCATAGCCCCTAACTCACGTTATCGTGTTTTGATCTTTTGACGGTGTTGGCTAGAGGAAAATAAATCCCCTTGCCCCTTGCTAGACGTCTGATTTATCATAACCTGCATCACAAACCCTTGAGATCCTTGAAATGGTTAAGGAAATGTTGTGGCATGATGTTATGATGCGTATGCTATGCGTTGAGCAAAAGTGTAAGGTTATGTAAACAAGTAAACCCTGCAAGAAATCCAAGTTATTGGATAATGACTGTAAACAAATCCTACAAGGAAATCATGTCGTTAGATAAAAACCCTACAAGTAGTTCAAGTTGAAAGCAAATAAGTCACACAAATAGCCTTAGGTTTAGGCTTGCATTGGTTTTAAGGTAGTACCCTCATGAAGTTGGATTGGTTCAACCTGTCCTATAAATAGTAATCGGGTTCTAAGGGATCTCAATATCACTGACCCTTCCCACAAGCTTCGTTCGATAGGCGGATGACTCATAACCAAACAAAACTCAGGATTCAAGTATCAATGAGTGTAGCATCGAGTATCTGTTGACTTTGGGAATACACCAAAGACGACCATCTCGCTACATCCTAATGGCCAAGTTGTTCATTTAAAGGTTCTAAGGTCAGTTGAAGCTTTATGACACCATGCAGCGGCCCCGTATTCTCCTTGATTAACCCAAGGGCTACCGGTACCAACCAAAGTGTCGCATTAACATGGCCATCGCTTCAACCGTGACGGTATACCCTGTATAGTTTCCATGATCTATTTCTACTTACTTAAAAGGTTTCCCCAGATCTGGGTGTAGGATCTATAGTAACCCCAAACAAAGCCCTCAAAGGTAAAGCAATCAAAGCATAAAAAACAAGTAAATAATGAACTAACTCTAAGGTAACCCTAGTTTTCATTCATCCCCAGCAGAGTAGCCAATTCTGTGTTACGGTGGTAGAACCGACTGTTTAAATACTGGTTTTGCATTTTTTGTTCGCAAATGTGCAGTAAGAAAGAGTCGCCGCCGTCTTTTCTTTTATCCATCAAAGGAAAGGGTGAAAAGAACAGAAAAATATATTTTTTAAATGTTTCTGAGTAAGGGGGTAGATTATGGAAAGGGAAGGTGTTAGCACCCTTTCCATCCGTGGTTTTCCACTGGCTCTTAGAGGTTTGCTCATTTTTAAAATGCTTTTGTGTGTTTGAAAATGTTTTAAAATGCCTTAGTGCGGCGATTTGCTTTGTGTTTAACTCTTGTATCGGTCCTCAATAGTGTTAACAAAGCAAATGTTTTGAAATTGATTTTGAACAGTAGAATTTGTTTGTAAGTGCAAAAAAGTATTTTTGAGCAAACTTCTAACAATTATCTACTTCGTACTAGAAAAGGTTATTCTTTTCCTCTTTTCCTTTAGATAGTGCTATCCTACTATTAGTGAGTAGGTAGCCTTGTCGTTGGATGTTGAGGGACAATCGAAGGGACGTTACAGTCACGAAGGCATTTATGGAGATGCTTTAGCAATTCCGTTTTAGGGACTAGATCATTTACCGAGAAGGAAACTGTAGGGTCATCGAGGGACTATGATCTTTTTATTTTACAAGTCTTTGCTAAAACATTCCTGCCTCATGACTGTTTTTTAAAGGCAACCAAAGTGGGCGTACCTTAGAGGTGCTTGTGTTCAATTGTGTTGTGTTTTAGTTATTTTTGCCTTTTTATTAAGTTTGCTAGTGTTTGATTTGAGTCTTTGTCATACATGTCTAGTTACTAGAAGTTAATATGAAAAGGAGTAAAAAGAAAATGTATAAAATAGAGGTCCTACGCTATTACAATGCTTCGGGGAGGGGATTTACATTGTGCAAGGATAAGGGTAATAAAGCAGTAAAATATCCTACTTTTTATCTATTACATCCAGCGAACAGATACAATAAATAGTAAAAATACGGAATTAAATAAACGCGCATGAAATGGAAAAGGCGTCTAAAAAATCCTAAAGAAAAGAAATCTTTTTGTTGTTTTTGGTATAAAAGAAAAGAAGGCCTAAGTCTATTTAATTTTAATTTTTAAAAAAACAATTTTAAAATAATTTATTTATTTATTTACAAAATTAATTTAATTGGAAAAACAACTAGCCTAATATTTTTTGTGATTTTGGTTTTAATGTAAAATAAAAAGCAGTCAATGAAAACAAAAATAAAATCCAAAAGGCATCCTTTAATCAAAGGGGAAAAAAGGAGCTTCGATCCGGGGAGAGATATGGCCTTTTTGATTCAGAAGAAATTCCTTCTTTTGATTGGGCTAAGGAGTAGGCGTGAATAGCCTTCGATCCAGGGAAGGGGATTGTCTTTCGATCCTGGAGGTCATGGATTTCGATCTAGGAAGGAGATGCCTCCTTAGATTCAGCAAGCTAATGGGCAGCTTCGATCTGGGAAGATGCCCCCTTCGATCTGGGATGTTATACCTGCAAAAGTATGTTAGCGAAATAAAATGCAGGACCTGGGTATCAAAACCCAGGTCCTTTGATCCTTCGTCTGCTGGGTCTTTTCAGGCTATGACTGCAGCAAATGTTGGCAAACAAAGAACATGACATGGGTGTCAAACCCAGGCCCTTTGATCTCGTCTAGGATGGAAAATCGAAGGTAACAACAAGTAATGAGGTGTTATGCAAATACAAGGTTGGATAATTTACCCTCTCTTACCAATAGATTGCACCTTCGATTTGGGAACTTCCTAGATGTAGGCACCTTCGATCTGGGGCTTCTGGAGTTGGCTACTTTTGCTGAAGGGTGGCTTTTCTTGGAAAATTCTGGCAACATTTGATGGATTTTGTGGGCAGCCACTCTCCAATGTTTTTTCGTTTTTCCCCCTTTTTTTCAACACTTTGATCTCTTTATATAGAGGGGGTAGAGGGGACAAGAAGGAAAAGGTTTAAACAGCCTTGATTGTGTTTGAAAGCCATGAATAGGAATTTGTAATTTTGGCCAAACACATGGGATCTTGTCCCTTTTTGAATTTGCTATTTTGTAACTGGCCTTCGAATGCCCTCTTTCGAATGGGCTGCTAGCCTCTTTCGAATGGACCTTTGCAAGCTTCTTCGAATGGACTCTTGCAAGATTCTTTGAATGGACTCTTTTGGAATGCTAATCGAAGGGCCTTTGCTTTGATGTTTTAATTGAAGGAGGCTCTGATGCTCCAAATCGAAGGAAGCTCTGATGCTCCAAATCGAAGGAAGCTTTGATGCTCCAATCGAAGGAATCTCTGATGCTCCAAATTTAAGGAATCTCTGATGCTCCAATCAAAGGAACCTCTGATGCTCCAATCGAAGGAACCTCTGATGTTCCAAATCGAAGGAAGCTCTGATGCTCCAATCGAAGGAAGCTCTGATACTTCAATCGAAGGAACCTTTAGGAATGCCAATCGAAGGATCCTGTTGCAAGGCCAATCGAAAGGCTTTATTGAAATGCCAATCGAAAGGAATTTTAGAGATTCCAATCGAAAGGATTTTGTAAATGCTAAATCGAAAGGCATTTTGGAGATGCCAATCGAAAGCCACTTTGGAGAGGTCAATCAAAAGGCACTTTGACCAACTTCAAAATTTGTTGTTTTTCTTCAAGCAAGTGTTTGTAACCACCCATGTTAGATAAGACTTTGTAAAAAATGAGAGGACAAATTTTGGGGTACAACAGCATGCGTCAATTAATAAAATTTTCATATCAATGCATAAGCTCATGTGTGAATACATAAAAAAAATTCTTAAACCATTTTTTCTTTTTTTTTTACATTATCTTTATATTTCTTTATATTTTTATTGTCATTCAATATTCAATATGGTTTTAATAGATAATTAAGACTTTTATTGCTTTTCATTCCCCATTTGCAAATTTGTATCCCCCATCCCCAAAATAATGTAATAGCATGAATCTTTACATTCCGTAATTTATCGCTTTCAAATACAAATGCTAGTAGTTAGGGTGTGTATGGAAAGACTAAAATAACAGAAAGACAAAGAGCGCAAGATTTGAATACAAACGTCCAATGATTTATTAAATGAAAATATGCGGATGAAAAATGACAAACCTAACAAATGGACCGTTGTGCCCCGGGTAAGGCACAAGATTTAAAGTTATTGTTTAAATTACATAACCAAAAACTTAAAAGCAAGAAAATAGAAAATAGCATTTACTCCTGACTAAAGGAGATTGGTATAAAGTCTTTATCCTTCCAATTGTTGAGCACATTGCCGATAGTAGGGAAAATTCAATTGTCTATGTCACAGTCGCTATCAGCATCTTCCACAATGATGACTTGATTTTTGTGAACTCCATTGTTGTTGATGCGGAATGGCGGTCTCCCAAAATTAGCACGAGCACGACAGTCCACCCTTTAAGCCTCTGAGGTGAAACCCAAACCAAATTTATCCGACTTGTAAAGGATGTTGGGAAGCTGACCCCAAACAATGCCACAACCTTCTTCTACCACAGCCTTAGCGTCTTTCAGAGAAGTCATTCTTGGTGGAATCCTTGTAACCTTAGGAATGGTAGGAGTAGCTTTGACAACAGGGTTGTCTGAGGATTAATTTCAAAGTTCTGGCAAGGAGTCTCGAAGAATTTACCATCCATCTCAACATACTTGAAGGAATTCAAATGGATCACCATGTATTCTTCTTCGTTGCAAATTGTACCAATTTTTCCTTTTACGGGATACTTCAACTTTTTGTGTAAAGTAGAAGTAAAAACACATGCCACATGAATCCAAGGGCGTCCATGAAAACAATAATAGGCTAGATGGATGTCCATATCATAGAAAGTAGAGTCGAAGACTTGGGAACCAACTTTGATTGGAAGATCAACCTCTCCATGCACCATTCTCTTTGAACCATCAAAAGCTCTTACCACAATGTCAATGGGTTTTAGCATAATCCCTTTCACAGTCAAGTTTGCTAAAGCAGCTTTTGGCAACACATTCAATGAGGAACATGTGTCCAGTAATACATGGGATAAGGTAGTGCCCCTACACTCAATAGAGACATGCAAGGCCTTATTATGGTTCCTTCTTGCGAGAGTTAAATCAGCAGCAGAAAATCCTAGCCCATTATCAATTGTCTGGCTAGCAACATAATTTTCCAACTGATCAACAGATATTTCCTGCGGTATATGAGCATATTTCAGGAACTTTACCAAAGCTTGAGCATGGGCTTCAGAGCACGACAACAGAGATAACATAGATATTTTGGAGGGGGTCTGCCCCAACTGTTGAACGATCTTATAGTTACTCTTTCGAATAATTTTCAGCACTTTTTCCATCTCTTGCTTAGATGTATCTTCAACAGTAACCTCTTTCGGTGCCTCAGTCTGGGTAGCTCAGTCATATGTTCTTTGCCTCGAGTTTCAATAGTTGATTCAGTGGTGGTGATATGAACTGGTGTAGTAACGGCTTTTGGAGAGATCTCTAGAGAGAAAACCATCCACTTCTGGTAACTTTACCAGTCCCAACAATATTTCAAACATTGGGATCATTAATTTCAGTATTTTTATCTTCGACAGTCAATAGTTCTTATTTGACAGCATGGTAGTAGACATCAGCTCCATAATTCCAAGGGATAGCCTTGTCAGAGGAATATGGAATTGGCCCAAGCATGGTAATGATCAGAGGAGAAACCCTAGGTTCGGTAGTAATCTTCACAGGACCCTTGGAAGTGATCCTTACAAGAGTACCGAAAATCATAGACACGTATTCAAGCTTCAGGTCTTGAGACATACTCTCCATAGAAGGAGTATTCTCAAATAGAATTACACAGTCATCTATAAAACGTTGAACACCTTCTTTCATCGGTGCACAACCATTGGATTAGGATGCATAGTAGTAGCACCTTTCAATGCAACCTGGAAATAAACCGGCTTGCAGCAGCTTCTTCTTAACAATCATCAGAGGAGTAGCCAAGTCAATCACATCAGAAACATAAGAAACATCATCAATAACATTAATGCCCTTGTCTTGATTAGGCATAGGTGCAGTGATCACATTAGGAGTTTCATGAGGATCAAATTCAATCTCCTTAGCATCAATCAAGTCTTGGATCTTATTCTTTAGAGCCCAATAGTTGTTAGTGTCATGTTCAGGACTGTTGGAGTGATATGCACACCTTGCATTGGGATTGTAATGGGGAGAGGAAGTATTAGGATTCTGAGGAGGTTCCTTCAATGTGATTAGTTTCGCCTTCAACATGTGTTGCAATGCTTGAGACACTTGTATGTTGATTCTTGTGAACTATATCCTGGGTGCATCTTGCCTACGCTGATTACTCTATTGTTGTGTTGGTACTGGTGCAAGATTAGAGATCAGAACTACCCCCACAGATTGGTTGTGATTACTCTTACTATGACCCTTTTGGCCGTACACAACATTGGATTATTTCTTACCATTATAATACTTCTTCACATTATTCGAAGATGTAGCCACCTGAATTTTACTGATTCTGATTCCATTCTCAGCATGTTCGCCTATTAATATCAGTTCAGTGAAACTGGCTGAATAACTTCCAAGTAGGTGATTATAGAAAGGACATGTTATCATGCTCATGAACATGTCAACCAATTCCCTATTATCCAAATGAGGTTGAACTCTGCCTGCAAGACCTTCCAATTTTGTGTGTAGTCTTTAAACCATTCCTTAGAACCCATGGACATACTCTGTAGTTTCATTTAGGTTGGGTCCAAATTAGAATTGTATTGATATTGTTTATAGAAGACTGCAGCCAAATCTTTCCAGGTATGGATATTGGTACCTTCAAGTTGATAACACCATTCTAGTTGTGTTCCAGATATACTCTCTTGATAGAAATGCAACCACGATTTCTTGTCAGCAGCGTGTGGTTGAATTTTCTGAACATATGATCTCAAATGCATCTTCGGGAAAGAAACACCATCATACTTGGCAAAGGTAGGAGTTTTGAACTTAGGAGGAATGACGACTCCTAAGACTAAACCCAATTCTTCATTTATCAAACCAGGCACCTTATAGATCTCCATAGCTTTCAAACGCTCTTCTAACAGCTTATAATTCTTATTTGTAGGGGGGTATTGTTCATCCATATAATCCTCTTCCTCTTCATCAGGAAACTTGTCAAAACCAAGGTTGTTTCTTTCAGATTTAACACTTTTAACATCTTCATCCTAGTTGTCATCTTCGTCTGATGGGATATCAACATCTTTAGCTCGCTTGACTGGACCTCTGAACCTCCTCCCCATGTTAAGGACGCCAATTGGTTTCTTTGTCTTCTTCTTCTTCCCATTGGAGATGAGCACCTTCAGTTCTTCTTGCCCCTTGTCTATGTTTAGGAACATATGTTGGAACTGGGCATTCTGAGCTTGGAGATCTTTGACTGTCTGTTCAAGAGCCATTTTCTGCCTTAAATAAACAGCAAGAAGATGAGAAAACTTGTCTTAGAAAATTGTTATGTAATGATATGTATAGTATGTAGATGCATATGCAATGTTTTCAAGGACCTCGTGGGATTTAAATTTGTTAATAAAAAGTAAACAACAACAAAGATTTTTGTTAGTAAGCTCAGATTATAAACGCATTTTAGGCTTACAATGAAAACAAAGAGAAGGGTTACAAAGGAATAAATTATGACTCAACTCTCCCATGGACGCTTCCTCTTTATGTTGACATATGCATTAAGGCTCTGCTCTTCGTGAAGGTGTTTGGTCAACTCCAGTACTCTATTCTCACTAGCATAGAACTGAGTCTCAAAGGTGTCCCTTTCTTCTTTCATTTGAATCCAATACTTATGTAGCTCTTCCAGGTCAGTAGGCATATTTGGATGAAGAACGATAAAAGGAATATCTCCTTCAGCAACAGGCTCCAAAATTACTGGTAGGACAGCGATATATGGCATTATAAGATTTTGAGCACGAGATCGCACCCATCTGAGGTAGGGCTCTAGAGGGATGGAGTTTTATGTCCCAAAGTCTTGCTATCGATCTTTTTCACCATGCCTCAAGAACGTATAAACCTTTATTGGTAACCTTGAGGATCATTCTAGTAATCAAATACAATACCCTGGATGAGCATATCATGAGGACCTTCTCTTTGAGCATAACCAAATTGACGTGGAGCTAGGGAAGGGTTCTAAGTGATACCTCCCCTTATGCCAAGGAGTGGAACATTATGGAATTCCCTACAGCGGTCAATAATAGTGATATCCTCCTGAGATCAGGAACACCAATAGATATCTGAATGAAAAAGTGGCATCATTCTTTGAGACCACCTCAAACCTTGTTCATTGTTCATCATTGATCAGGGAAGGTGCGAAATAAACCACTTGGATAGTAAAGGTATGAAACACATAAGAGTCCCTCTCTTCCTCATAGTACGAGTGTGAAGAGAATGCAAAATATCTCCAAGCAAAGTAGGCACATGATTATGAGTAAGAAATATTTTGATGGCGCTCACATCTATGAGTTAATCTGGATTAGGGAATAATACTAAACCATAGATCAACAGAGCCATGATCTCCTCGAAAGCATGAAAAATCATAGCATTTATAAATAACTGATCCTTCTCTATCAGAAATTTAGCCAGAAGGCCATTGACTTCACTTCTTGTTTCCCAATTAAACACAACATCGGACCACTTCAGATGTAAGGCTGCTGCAATACCTTCAGGTTTTGCAACTTTCTCTAAACCAGTGAAGAGTTTCTGATCAAGAATAGGTACTACGAGTAGCTTAGGGAACTCTTCTATTGTGGGTACCAAATGATAATCTAGAAAGGTAAAATAGTGATGCTCAGGATCAAAGAACTGGAACAAAACACTCATCATGTCTTCTTCAAAACCTGAGGGAACCAAACTAAGTAGATAAACATGCCTTTTAGTGAATTGAGATTTTTCGGGAACCTTTGAGATTGACTCCTTAAGTTGGGAAGGTACCCTTACAAATTTGATCCGGATAGTGTTTCTGTGAGCGGAGGCCATAACCTACAACAAAGAACAAAGATAAATCTCTAGAACCTTGAAATGGTTATGTTATGATGATATGATGTTATAATGTCATGTTCATGTTAGATAAGTAACAAATAGACACAATTCACACAAGAGCCTTATGTTTAAAGGGTTAAATGAAGTCCATAGGTAAGTACCCTTACCCATTGAAGTTAAGTTAGCTCAACATATCCTAAAATAGTAATCGGGTTCTAGGAATCTCATATCACCGATATTTCTCGTAGGCTTTATTTTAGCACGACAACTGGCTTTCCACCAAAACATCCCGAAAGTCAAATCTCAATGAGCGTAGTTTCGAGTATCAACCAACCTTGGACTGCACCAAATCCGGCTATCTCATTATCTTCTAATGGCCAAGATGGGTCAATTAAGGTTCTAAAATTAAGTTAGTGTTAACGACACCACGCGGAAGGCTAATGTTATCCTTGATTGACTCAAGGAACATCATTACAAACCAAAGTGTCACACTAACTATAGCCATCATATTAACCACATCGGTCTATGTCGTACAACCTTTATGATCTATTGCTACTTACCTAAGGCATCCCTAGATCCGTGTGTAGGATCTTACAAGAAATTAAACCCAAACAAACCCTTAATGTAAAGAAAGAAAAGCATACAATTAAAATCAAGTAAAGTGATCTTAAACTCTAAAGCAACCCCTCTTTTTTCAGTATTAATCCCCAGCAGAGACTCCAGTTCTGTAATACGGTGGGAGAATTGAGTTTTTGGTTTTATCCAAATGTGCACATAGCTAGAGTCGCCACCGACTTTTCTTTTATCCAATATTTAAGAAAGGTGAAAAGAAAAGGAAATACCTTTGATAGATTTTGAGTTCGGGGGGTAAGTTATGAAAAGGGAAGGTGTTAGCACCCTTTTCATCTGTAGTTATCTATAGGCTCTTAATTGCTTAGCTCACTTTTGAAAATCTTTCTTTATGTGTGTGATTTGTTTGAAAATATTTTGAAATCGCCAATGTAAGGCAGACTTTGTAATGATTCTTGTATCAGTCTTCAAGAATGTATACAATGTGTTATTTTTGAAAATATTTGTTTAAAAGTGTAGTGTGAAAAAAAAATTTGAGAAAAGTTGTGAGAAAGCAATTAAGAGTTTCTTACTCACTAAAGTTTTTCTTATTCTTTTCCTTCTCCTTTAGAGATAGTCCTATCCATACCATTAGTTGGTAGGTAGCCCTATCTATTAGATGTGAAGGGACAGGCGTAGGGTCATCATATGGTCATCAAAGGAAACAAGTAACGATACTTTAGCAATTGTATCAAAGGGACTATCATCATTTTATAGGCAACTGGAAAGGACTAGATCATTTTGTAGGCAGCTCGAAGGATCATCAAGGGATTATGATATTTATTCGAAAGGGACATTATGATTTGATCGAGGGTATTTTGCTAAAGTATCCCCACTTTCGAGGGACGTGACCAATATTCGTAAGGGAACAAGAGAGATTACCCTAAAGGTGCAAGTGTGTGAAGTGTATGATTCAGTTATTTATCTTGAATATTAGGGTTTTCTAGATTTTTTTAGTCTTGCCACGCAAACCCTGGTTACTAGCAATTAAATATGTACAGAAAAATAAAGTAAGAAATGTAAAGTCCTAAGCTATTACATGGCTTTGAGGGAGGTACATAAGTATAAAAATTCGCGAGAAAGTAAACCTACGCTATTACATCCTGTGAGCAGATAAATAATTAGGAAAACAATGCGAGAAAAGAAATCTACACTACTATAATTAAAGAATGCAACCTATACAATTTTCTATGAAAATTAAATAGCAAGAAAAAAGAAAATAGAAAAAGAATGATAAAATGTTTTATGATTTTTTTGTAGAAAATAATTTAATTTAATAATAGTAATTAAAACCTAAATCCTAATTTATTTTAATGTTAAGAGAAAAGCCAATTTAATTAATTAGTAAATAAAAAATATAAGAAAAAATTAATTACTAACTAAAACCCAAGTCTTAATTTTTTAGTTATTAAGAAAAAAGATTATGTTAGTTAATTATTAATTAAAAAATAATTAAGGAATAATTAAGAAAGAAAATAGAAAAATTAGGTTAGAAAATAGGGTAAAAAAAGTTGCCTGGGGTGGATGTTGAACCCAGGTCCCCTGGCTTCACAAACTGCACTGCTTGCCACTAGGCCAAGCGCGTGTTGGTGTTTGAGAAATAGGCATTGATTAATATATATAAAACCTAGGCGTTAGTTTGGAAAATAACAAAAAAATAACTGCTAGACGCAGGGATCGAATCCACGCCTTTCACGTTACATGCCTCTGTCTCAACCAATTGTGTTGCGCTTCTTTTCTGTTATTAAAATATAAGAAAACAAATATATAATAAAGCAAGTGAACCAGGGAAGTACCAGAGCCCTAGCTCCAGTCGCCTTCTCCGATGAGAGGATTTTCCAACCTGCAAATTAATATGTGTTAGACCAAAAAAAGGACCATATCCCTCTAATTCGAGCCTTGTGAATCCAATGGTGGTGTTTGTTTGGCTTGAAAACACTTGTATCATTAATTTCAAAGAAGACATCTCAAACTTCCCTAGCCATGGAAAAACATGATTCTCAAGTTAGAGCTTCTGTTTTATGATTCAAACATGTTCTAAGTAACAATAGGAACTCATTTGGGCAGTTAATAAACATTAGTAATGCATGAAATTAATTATATAAATGTTTGAAAGAAAAGAAAATAAGATAAGATGAGTATGCTTGTTTCAACCATCAACAGCCATGACTTTTGATTTATTCTTACCCTTAGATACCTCAGGAATGATTTGCAATGGATGGCTTGGACTGAAAGTAGCTGGATCTTTGGTTTTGACTTTGCCCTAGTTTTGATAAAAATGAGATTTTTTGAGAGGGTGTTCTTGAGGCAATTTTCGTGTGTCCCTCGGTCTGAATGTGTTCTCTATTTATAATGGAAGATTTAGGTCAACAAAAGTGGAATCAATCTTTTGTATTCTATGATCGAATCTTTGATTGAAGTTTTGAATGAAATATTTCTTTTTTAGTTCAATCGTCCCTGGAAACCTTTGACTTCCTTCTCAGTACGAGGAGTTTGAATTTCTTGAATGACTTTAACCTTGGCATAATCAACTTCAATACCTTTACCACTGACGACAAAACCTAGGAGTTTACTAGATCTTACCTCAAAGGTGCACTTGTTTGGATTCAACCTCAACTTGTATTTCTTCAACCTCTAAAATAGCTTATGCAGGTGATCAAGATGTTCTTCTTCAGTTTTAGACCTGGCTATCATGTCATCAATGTAAACCTCTATCTCATGATGGATCATGTCATGGAACAAAGCTACCATAGCATGCTGATATGTTGCGTCGGCGTTCTTCAAACCAAAAGGCATCACTTTATAACAAAACGTGCCCCACTGTGTGACAAAGGTAGTCTTCTCCATGTATTCAGGTTCCATCTTGATTTGATTATAACCAGAGAAACCATCCATGAAGGAAAATACTTTATGTTGAGGGTGTTGTCAACCAGAACATCAATATTCGGAAGTATAAAGTCATCTTTGGGGCTTGCCTTGTTCAAATCCATGTAGTCTATACACATGCACATCTTGCCATCCTTCTTAGGTACTGGAACCACATTTGCAACCCACTGAGGATAGGACGTAACAACTAGGAAACCTGCATTGAACTGCTTTATAACCTCAACTTTGATATTTTTTGACATCTCGGGATGCATACGACGAACCATCTGTTTTATAGGAGGACAACCTTCCTTCATTGGTAGACGGTGAACCACAATGTCAGTATCAAGCCCAAGAATGTCTTTGTACGACCAAGCAAAGATCTTAACATAGTCACGCAACATCTAGATTAATCTCTTTTTGACACTATCTTTTAGGTTGGCACCTAGCTTGACTTCTTTCTTGTCCTCTTCAGTAGCCAAGTTCACAGCCTCGACTGGATCTTCATGCGATTGTATGGCTCTTTCTTCCTGCATTAACAGCCTAGCAAGCTCTCCAGGTACTTAACAATCTTCTTCACTTTCGTCCTCGGCTTGGTAGATTATATTTTTGATGTCATAATTGACAATAGCAGATTTGTTATCAATGGGATCCAGGGTGGATATGGATATGCAATTTGTTTTGTGGGTGTGTGTAAGAACACATAGCTATTTTGAAAGCAATAAAGTAAGAGAAAGAGAAAGAGCACAAAATTTGAAAGCAAACGTCCAATGATTTATTAAATGAAAATATGCATATGAAAAATGACAATTCTAACAAACGGACCATTGTTCCCCGGGTAAGGCACGAGATTTAAAGTTATCGTTTAAATTACATAACCAAAAACATAAAAGCAAGAAAATAGAAAATAGCATTTACTCCTGACTAAATGAGATTGGTATAAAGTCTTCATCCTTCCAATTGTTGAGCCCATTGCCGGTAGTAGGGAAAATTCAACTATCTATGTCACAATCGCTATCAGCATCTTCCTCAATGTTGACTTGATTTTTGTGAACTCCATTATTGTTGATGCGGAATAGAGGTCTCCCAAAATTAGAACGAGCATGACAGACATCCCTTTGATCCTCTGAGGTGAATACCAAACCAATTTTATCGGACTTGTAAGGGATGTTGGAAAGCTGACCCCAAATAGTGCCACCACCTTCTTCTACCACAACCTTAGCGTCTTTTAGAGAAGCCATTCTTGGTGGAATCCTGGTAACCTCAGTAATGGTAGGAGTAGCTTTGTCAAGAGGGGTTGTCTGAGGAATAACTTCAAAGTTCTAGCAAGGAGTCTCGAATAATTCACCATCCATCTCAACATACTTGATGGAATTCAAATGGCTCACCATGTATTCTTTTTCGCTGCAAACTGTAACGATTTTTCCTTTTACGGGATACTTCAACTTTTGGTGTAAAGTAGAAGTAACAACACCTGCCCCATGAATTAAAGGGCGTCCAAGAAAATAGGAACAGGCTGTATGAATGTCCATAACATAGAACGTAGAGTCGAAAACAATGTCACTTGGTTTTAGCATAATCCTTTCACAGTCAAGTTTGTCTAAAGCAGCTTTTGGCAACACATTCAATGAGGAACTTGTGTCCACCAATACATGGGATAAATTAGTGCCCCTACACTCAATAAATAAATGCAGGGCCTTATTATGGTTCCTTCTTACGGGAGTTAAGTAAGTGTCAGAAAAGCCTAGCCCATTATCAGTTGTCGGGCTAGCAACACAATTTCTGAACTGATCAACAGAGATTTCTTGCGGTACATGAGCATATTTCAGGAACTTTACCAGAGCCTGAGCATGGCCTTTAGAGCACAATAATAGAGATAACATAGATATTTTTAGGGGTTCTCCCCAACTGTTTAAAGGTCTTATAGTCACTCTTTCGAATAATTTTCAGCACTTCTTCCATCTCTTGCTTGAAGGTATCTTCAACAGTAACCTCTTTCGATGCCTCAGTCTGGGTAGGCTCAGTCATATGTTCTTTGCCTCGAGTTTTAATAGTTGATTCAATGGTGGTGATACGAACTGGTGTAGTAACGGCTTTTGGAGAGATCTCTGGAGAGAAAAACCTTCCACTTCTGGTAACTTTACTAGTTTCAACAATATTTCCAACATTGGGATCAGTAATTTTAGTATTTTTATCTTCGACAGTCAATGGTTCTTGCTTGACGCCATGGTAGTAGACATTATCTCCATAATTCCAAGGGATAGCCTTGTTAGAGGAATATGGAATTGGCCCAGGAGTGGTAATGATCAAAGGAGCAACCCTAGGTTCGACAGTAATCTTCACAGGAACCTTAGAAGTGATCCTTACATGAGTACCAGAAATTGTATACACGTATTCAAGCTTTAGGCCTTGAGACATACTCTTCACAGAAGGAGTATTCTCAAATATAATTACACGGTCATCCATCAAACGCTGAACACCTTCTTTCAATGGTGCACAACCATTGGATTAGGACGCATAGTAGTGGCACCTTTCAATGCAACCCGGAAATAAACCGGCTTGCAACAGCTTCTTCTTAACAATCATCAGAGGAGTAGTCAAGTTATTCACAGCAGAAACATAAGAAACATCATCAATAGCATTAATGCCCTTGTCTTGATTAGGCATAGGTGCAGTGATCACATTAGGAGTTTGTTGTACCCCAAAATTTTCCCTCTCATTTCTCAAGAATTTTCTCATAAGATTTCTACTGGGTCAAGACTGCACAAGGTTTGATCAGCTCCAAATACTTCCTCAACACTGACGGCTCAAATTAAGGTTTGGGTTTGGACAAGTACAATTGGACTTTTAATGGCCCATATAGTTTCCATCAATCATATTGGGCTCTAAAAGAAGATCGAAAGGAGTGGCTACAGATAAAAGTTCAAATTCAAAATCTGGTTCAGGTTATTCCTTCGAGCGAGCTTGATTCACAAGCTTCGATTAGGCATTTGGCCTCCTTCGAGCAAGCTTGATTCATAAGCTTTGATTGGGCATTTAGCCTCCTTCGAGCAAGATTTAGTTCACAAGCTTCGATTGGGCAATTGGCCTCCTTCGAGCAAGCTTAGTTCACAAGATTCGATTAGGAATTTGGCATCCTTCGAGCAAGCTTTATTCACAAGCTTCGATTGTGCATTTGGCCTCCTTCGAGCAAGCTTTGGTTCAAAGTCTTCGATTGGGAATTTTTCCTCCTTCGAGCAAGCATAGTTCACAAGCTTCGATTGGGAATTTGGCCACCTTCGAGCAATTTTCATACATAAGCTTCGATTGGGAATTTGGCCACCTTCGAGCAATTTTCATACATAAGCTTCGATTAGGAATTTGGCCTCCTTCAAGCAAGCTTGGTTCAGAAGCTTCGATTGGGTATTTGGCCTCCTTCGATGCAAGCTTGGTTCCCAAGCTTCGATTGGGCATTTGTCCTCCTTCGAGCAAGTTTAATCTACAAGCTTCGATTAGGGCATTGGTTTCCTTCGAACAAAACATAATTTGAATCCAACTCTAAACCCTTCGAGCAATCTACTTTGAATAACATTGATCAAATATCATAACCTTATCCTCTAAATCTCACTTGTTAGGCAATGTTGCTTCTAAATCTTTACATAATTAGAGGTTTACACAAATTTGTGATGCATTACACAAGGATTCAAAGCTTTATCCACTGGATTATACCATTTTTGGACGAAATGGCAAAAAGCTACGTATCTATTTTCATAAATATTACTTTAATCACAAAGTCAGGTTTTTGAGCTCCCAACCTGCTTTTATCTGAACACAAGCAACATAAAAAGCATGAGTCAAATCTCCTGCACCCAACAAACATCAGGCCCCGCTTGTACTTGAACTTAGGAACCATGAAAATTGATTCAACTTGATTTTTTCGTTTTCAACCAAACCATAGTTTGTTATGTTACAAATCTACTTACTAAACCTTTTCTCTATAAATATAGAGACCATTTGCAAATCAAGGCGCCAAACTCTTGTTGTGTTTAAAAAATCTTCAAACACTCTCAAACTCTCACAAACTCAGAACCTACATACCAGCATAAAGTTAAGCATAAAACTTGGCACATCCTGACCTTACCCGCAAAAATCTCAAATCCCTTCATACGTTAGTGAGCCTTTCGATTCACCCCCTAGCTTCCATATACCGGCCTTGGAACACTCCCAAAGCCCTCAAAAAACCCACTCAAAGAAGTTTGTGAGCTTTTCGATTCACTTCTAACTTCCATATACCAACCTTCAGATCAGTGACTTTTTTAAAGCAAGGTAGTGATCCCACTAGCTCCAGGGAGATCGAATCAGGCTTAATCCATCATCAAACCGTTCCTGGAGGTTCTGTTGAAGTCCCTCAAGTCTCACTCCAAGAGGTAAGTTTTATAAAACTTAGAACTCTCCATTCAAACATCATTTGTATAAACTTTGTGAAGGAAAATTATAGATATCATGTCTAAGAAGCTGACCATGTCCATGTTTTTGATTCATTGCTTGTACATTAAAAATTTCATCTCTGAACAGTTAGGTCTTAGTTTTGGTGTTTCATACTAACCTTAGACCCATAGCTTTTAGAAGTCATATGATTAGATTCGTTTTAAGATCTTGTGCAGGTTTGATGCTTATATCTTTTGATCTGGCTGAGAAATGAAGCTTTTTGAAGCTCAACATTAGAGTTATACATCCCTGCGCTCGAAAGAATAAGATGAAGCCATGTTTAAACATTCAGAACTGAATTCATTTTATATTTAGCTCAATTTATATAACCAACGGATGAAACAGACCACCCAAGTGGTACAAACAGTGCGCGCTAAAAGCCTTGCCATGTAGAAGGTCCTGGGTTCAAGCCCCAGCGAGACCTTTTGTTTATTTTTCATGTTTTCTCACTTTGCCTTGTTTGCAAGAAGCACACATGGGCCTACACAGTTGGGCTTTGACATTTTTTTATGTTTCTGACCCCCTGTTTACTAACTAACAAACAGGCCCTGAGCCCAAATATAAAAAAACAGTTTTTTACACAAAAAACTGTTTTAAACACAAAAATTGTTTTCTACACAAAAATTATTTTAAACACAAAAAAATTGTTTTCTACCTAAAAACACCAAAAAACATTTAAATTATTTAGTTTGTTTTATTTAACTTCTTACAATGAAAAAGACCAAAAACATTTTCCTATTTATTTTTCTTTACTTTAACTTAATTAAATTTCCTTAACAAAATCAAAACAAAATATATTTTCTTTTCACTCATGTCTTGTACATTATATTATTTTTAATTCTTGTATATTATTCAAGTTCAATATGGTTGTAATAGGTAATTAGGATTTAATTTCTTGCAATCCCCATTTGTAGATTTGTACACCTTATCCCCAAATGATGTAATAGTATATTAAATTTACTTCTACAATTTACCGCTCTCATATAAATGCTAGTAACTTAGGGTTTGTATAGAAAGATAAAATCAATGCTTAGAAAACACTAATCTAAGATAAATCAAGCATGAAAAATAAAACACTTTGCACACTTACACCTCTAGGGTTAAATCGACTTGTTTCCTTAAGAAAAATGGTCATAATATGCTTCTGAGACGTCTTAGAAAAAACAATTAAAAACACAAGATCATAGTCCCTCGATGACGCTTCGAAAGTTTCCTTACAAATGATCTTAGTCCCTCAAGAGAAATGCTAAGATATCTCACAACATTGCTATTCATGACTATACGATGACCCACTCCCGTCCCTTTACATCCAACGATGGGGCTTCTTACCAAATCAATGGTAAGATAGCAACATCTAAAGGAGGAGGAAAAGAACATAGAACTTTTGAGTAGGTAGGACGCTCATAGTTGCTTGCTCACAAACTAAAACCATTCCCACACTTACACTTTCAAAACATCTTTCAAAAACAAAACATCTCTTTGAACTATTTTCAAAACCAACACTTTGTATGCATTCTTATAGAGACGAGAATCACTACAAAGTTAGTCGCAACAAAGAAATTTTGCAAAATATTTTCAAACTTACACCCATCACAAAGCACCTTTTCAAACAAAGCATTTTCAAGTGATCTAGCAAGCAACAAAGAGCCCAGAGAAAACTATGGATGAAAAGGGTGCTAACACCTTCCCTTTTCATAACCTACCCCTCGAACTCAAGAAAATATCTATAAAGGCCTTTCCTGTTCTTTTCACCCTTTCCTTTATTGGATAAAAGAAAAGTCGGTGGCGACTCTTGCTATCCACAACAATTTTGATCAAACGTAAAATAACCAACTCAGTTCTCCCACCGTATTACAGAACTGGCGAATCTGCTAGAGATAAACTTAAAAGTGGGGTTACCTTAGAGTTAGATCACATTTAATTCCTTTCATTATTTAACTTGCCTACTTTACATTTATGGGTCCTTGTTTGGGTTTTGTTTTGATCCTACACCCAAATCTGGGGCACCTTTTTAGGTAAGTAGCAATAGATTGTGGAAACTGTACTGCATAGACCGGTATGGTTGAAGGAATCGCTACGTTAGTGTGACATATTTGTTGGTACCGGTTTCCCTTGTGTTGAATCGAGGAGAATACAGGGCTGCTGAGTAGTGTCATGAAGCACTAACTGACCATAGAACCTTAATTGAACAACTTGGCCATTAGGAAGTAGTGAGATAGCCAACTTTGGTGTAAAGCTGAAGATTTGTTGATACTCGATGCTACACTCATTAAGATTGGAGCTTTGGGGTATCTCGGTCGTAAGAAAAGATTGATTGTGCTGAGACAATGCCTAAAATAAAGGTCACTGATATTGAGATTCCCTAGAACCCAGTTACTTTCTAGGACAGGTTGAGCCAACTAAACTTCAAGAGGGTACTTACCTATGAAACTCGATGCAAGCCTAAACCTAAGGACTTGTCTGCTTTGTGTGTATATGATTATTTGTACATAACGACTTGTTTGCTTTGTTTACTTGTACATAATAGTGTACCATAGCATTTTCAATAACCATTTCAAGGATCTCAAGGGCCTATGATACAGGGTCATGATGAACCAGGCGTTTATCAAGGTGCAAGAGAATTTATTTTCATCTAAACATCGTCAAAGACCAAAGCACGATAACTTGAGTCAAGGGCTATGGCCCACTTGACATGGTGAGCTTTTTTCTCGTAGAAGGACATTTTAATGATACAAACTTCTTCAATCAAGGCTGCAGTCAAAGTTCAGCTTCTAACATTTTCTTTTGTTTACCCCGCGAGATCCTTGAAAACATCGCATCCACATACCATGCATCATATCATGACATGTTTTGCCCACATGGGTTTCCTTATCTTTCTACTGTTTATTTCAGTAAGATGGATATGGAACAAACAGTGAAGGATCTTCAAGCAAAGAATCCTCAATTCCAACAAATGTTCTTGGCTTTGGCTAAAGGACAAGAGTACCTGAAGACTCTCATGATCAAAGACAAGAAGAAAAAGACAAAGAAACCAGTAGGTATCCTGAATTTGGGAAAGAGGTTCAGAGGACCAGCAAAGCGAGCTATGGAATTTGCAACTCTGTCAAATGAGGGGGACAATCAGACAAAATAAGGGGATCATGGTCTGGGGTCTAACTAAGAAGAGGCTGACTACGCTGAAGAACAATATCCTCCTGCTGACGACAAATACAAACAGCTGGAGGATCGTCTCGACGCCATGGAAATTCAGAGAATACTTGGTCTGGATTTCGAAGAATTAGGTTTGGTTTCTGGAGTGTTCATACCCCTGAAGTTCAAAGTTCCCACATTTGCTAAATATGACAGGGTTTCTTGCCCTAAGATGCATCTGAGATCTTATGTCCACAAGATTCATCCACACACCACTGATCAAAAGATTTGGGTCTATTTCTTCCAAGAGAGTCTATCTGGGACTCAACTTGAGTGGTTCTATCAATTAGAGGGTTCCCGCACCAACACCTGGGAAGATCTAGTTTTTGCTTTCTACAAGAAGTACCAATACAATGATGATCTTGCACCAACTCGTATACAGTTGTAGAATATGACCATGGGTTCCAACGAGGGCTTCAAAGAGTATGCCCAAAAGTGGATAGACCTGGCTGGCAGGGTGCAGTCACCCTTAACTAATAGGGAGCTGATTGATATCTTTATGGGAACTTTTACAGAACCTTTATTCAATCACCTAATCGGAAGCTCCTCAGTTGGGTTCACCGAGCTGTTTCTAACTGGGGAACGAGTTGAAAATGGAATCATAAGCGGAAAGATATAAGGAGCTACATCCTCCGATACTTAGAAGAAGCCATACAATGGGAAGAAAGAGTCCAATGTTGTGTACGGCCAAAAAGGTCATAACAAGAGTAACCACGACCAACATGTGGGGTCAGTCCCGATCTATAGTCCTGCATCGGTGCGACAACAACAATGGGGAAATCAGTGAAGGTAAGAAGACCCCAAGAGACAGTTTACAAACATCAATATTTCAGTGTCTCAAGCATTACAACACGTGTTAGGGATGGATCTGATTATGTTGATAGGACCTCATCCAAACCCCAAAACTTATTCTCCTAACTACAATCCCGATGCAATATGTGCCTATCATTCTGGCAGTCCTGGGCATGATACTAACGATTGTTGGGCGCTGAAATACAAGATTCAAAACATGCTTGACGCCAATGAGATTGAATTCGGTCCTCCTGAGACCCCTAACATGATCATTGCTCCCATGCCAAATCATTGAGAGCGTACATTTCATTTTGAATTTTCAATTATAATCTTTTTTGTTTGTTCGAACACTTATCTATTAATGTTAAACTTTGTTTCATTAATGCATTGCATATGTTTAACTTGAATTAATCCATTCGTTTTCACTATATTTAAACTGTGCGTTTTACTCCCTTTATGATATTCAACTTTTGTTAAAAAGTTGTAAGCCTTTAAAGGAAGGATGATGAAAACAATACCATAATCTCAAACAGTATGCTTTTGGACAGACCTTGCTGACGATGTACAAGTGTTGTTTCAATCCCTAAATAGTGGAGTTATAAGGAAGATGATGCCTAGTAAAGCCTTTTGAGCCAAAGAAGTAGGAGTTTTCTTTTTCACACAAATTGAAACCTTTAATTAAAACTTGGGGCAGGGTAGTTTCTCAGTTAATTCAAAAGCGCGTTCAGTCACAAGCTTTCACTTCGTATACAAAAAATGACATCAAAAACATCCTTCTGAATCAAAAGACGGTGATGGTTCCCCATAAAATAGGCAGTTATTATCTCCCAAAAGAAAATCCCACTAAGTAAAAACCTACGAAGGAGACTTAAGAAAAAACTGGGGCATCTTACTGACTGTAATCTCAAAACAGTCAGGCAAAAATCAGGGATAATAAATCAAAAAAGAGGTCACTACAAATCCTCGACAACATGAGAAATGTTGCAAAAATGACTGCCTTCTTAAATAAACTTCCAAGTTTCCGTACCATCACTAAAATAACACTCCAGATTGAATAGGAATTCAAACACACAATTAACTGAGTTTAAGATTGGAGAACATTATGAAGAACGAGTTGGGTATAAATACACTTTGAGCCTTATCCTTTGTTTCTTAAACCGTGAACCAGACCATGTTACAACCCTTAAAAGTCCTAATTGAAGCATGGGTTAGTTCGAAAGCATATTGTTACAAAAGGTATCCTAACTCCTGTAAAGCTTACTGAAAATCCCGAGTTGAATTCATATTCTTACCAAATTGATTTATCGACTAAAATGCATTTTCAAAACTTCAAGACAAACATAAACTTTGCATTGTTGGAATATCGTTGTTTGCATATGGCTATTTGTTTGACAACAGAGAAATTCGCACGACGAATATCCAATGAATGGAAGTTCTCTAAAAGAAACAGAATCACCTCAAACTGGAAAACGCTTTCAGTGGAAAATCTCATATAGCCAAGGGACATGACATGTTACTGTCCAACTCGTCTAGGGCAGTCAAGTCGAGATTCTAAGAAATCTCTGAAGAAGTGATGAATAACCAGGGGCAGGTCTGTGTCTGAATCACTTGGGGCATTGAACTTGGATTCCAGCAAAGGGTCACATGCGACCAAGCATACATTTTTGGGCAGTGTTACAACACTTGCTACTATGGATAACAACAAATCCCCACAAAGTCCCTTTCATAAGGTGATCCCTGTTGAAGTCGCTAGAGCCACCTCTACAAGGTGATCCCCACAGAATGATCTTCACGGATAAGGGTATTAACCCCTCAATATCCCTATAAACTTGGATCTGTACAATCCCTAACCAGAGTTTCACTCTCTGGAAAACCTCTCCCCATCTGAGTTGGTATCAAGAAGAATCCTCGAGGAGTTCTGCCAAAAGAAAACACCTCCCTAGTAGTTCGTCAAATATTCTCTTCAACAGGGTTTATTTCCCCAACAAACTACATATTTCCCAATTTGAGTTTTCCTCTCATACTGTCACAAATTAAAGGACCACAACCCCTAATTCCCAGTGAAGTCGTCAACAGAGTCATTATAATCTCCGAAGGTTGCTACAAAGCCTGGACCCGACCAAATGATAGTTCAAAAGCTCCTCTTCCCTAGTAGAGTTTACCACTATCCCTAGTGAGTTGTTGCGAAGCCTGGAATCCGACCAGATAACAGTTAACTTCTTTATCCCCAACAAGTTGTTAACCTCCTTTCTCTCCAATCAAGAGATAACTGCGCAGTAGAGCAACAGACAACTAAAATTCATGAACTATTTTCCCTCAAGCAGAAATCAACACTCTCCACGGAGTTTTCCCTCAAGCAGAAATCAATACTCTCCATAGAGTTTTCCTTTAAGCAAAGTCAACATTCCCCAGTGAAGTTCTCCTCAAACAACAGAATAGGAATCCCCAGCGGAAACATCCAAAAAATAAGGTCTGAAGAGGAGCATACTCTTCATCACCAGCAGCAGTCAGGGATTTCATTTCCCAAGGCTCACCAACATTTGTCAAGGATTTTTTTTCCAAACAAAGATACACTTCAACAACATTTCACATTTCATACGTCATAGCATATGCATACGAAACACACATAGCAAAATCTCATTTATTTTGAGAACACCATTACACAATGCATTTCATACATCATGACATTTCATACAACCAACACTTTACGTTTTTAGGAAAAGATCAATCAATAGATAGTTATCATCAACAATTTTCAATAGGTCCAAGATTTGTTTCTGAAGCAAGACAAAGCAACTACCTACGTGACCAAATGCAGCTTTACACTGGCTCATCATGAAGAAATCTTAACGGGTTCCTTCTTACTTCCAAATGCAGCTTTACACGGGCTTATCATGAAGAAATCTTACACGGATTCCTTCCCATCCTAAAGTGCAGCTTTACACGAGCTCATCCTGACGCAATCTTACACGGGTTCCTTCTCAAACTTTCCAGATGCAGCTTCACACGGGCTCATCCTGAAGCAATTTTACACGGGTTCCTTCTCAAAATTTCCAGATGCCATTTTACACAGACTCATTCTAAAGCAACCCTACCCAGGTTCCTTCTCAAATTTCCATATGAATTTTTACACTGACTCATCCTGAAGCATCTTACACGGGTTCCTTCTTAAAATTTCCAGATGCAGTTTTACACGGACTCATCCTGAAGCAACCCTACCCAAGTTCCTTCTCAAATTTCCAGATGAATTTTTACACTGACTCGTCCTAAAGCAACCCTACCCAGGTTCCTTCTCATATATGTTCAGATGAAGTTTTACACTAACTCATCCTGAAGCAGCCCTACCCAGGCTCCTTCTCAAATATCTCCAGATGAAGTTTTACACAGACTAATCCTGAAGCAACCCTACCCAGGTTCCTTCTCAATTTTCCAAATGAAGTTTTACACTGACTTATCCTGAAGCAACCCTACCTAGGTTCCTTCTCATATATGTCCAGATGAAGTTTTACACAGATTCATCCTGAAGCAGCTCTACCCAGGCTCCTTCTCATATATCTCCAGATGAAGTTTTACACTGACTCATCCTAAAGCAACCCTACCCAGGTTCATTCTCATAATTTCCAGATGAAGTTTTACAAAGACTTATCCTGAAGCAACCCTACCCAGGTTCCTTCTCAGATGAAGTTTTATAAGGACTCATCCTGAAGCAGCCCAACCCAGGCTCCTTCTCATATATTACCAGATGAAGTTTCACACGGACTCATCCTGAAGCAACCCTACCCAGGTTCCTTCTCATACATTTCCAGATAAATTTTACACAGAGTCATCCTGAAGCAACCCTACCCAGGTTCCTTTTCATGAATTCCGAGATGCAGTTTTACACGGACTAATCCTGAAGTAACCCTACCCAAGTTCCTTCTCATAATTTCCAGATGAACTTTTACACGGATTGATCCTGAAGAAACCTTCCCAGGTTCCTTCTCAGCTGAAGTTTTACACGGACTCATCCTGAAGCAGTCATACTCAGGCTCCTTCTCATATATTACCAAATGAAGTTTCACACAGACTCATCCTGAAGCAACCCTACCCAGGTTCCTTCTCATACATTTTCAGATGAAGTTTTACACGGACTCATCCTGAAGCAACCATACCCAGGTTCCTTATCATGAATTCCCAGATGCAGTTTTACACGAACTCATTATGAGGCAGCCCTACCCATGTTCCTTCTCATAAATTTCCAGATGAAGTTTTACAAGGACTCATCCTGAAGAAGCCCTACCCAGGCTCCTTCTCATATATTTTCAGATGAATTTTTACACATACTCTTCCTAAAGCAACCCTACCCAGGTTCCTTCTCATATATTTCTAGATGAAGTTCCACACGGGCTCATCCTGAAGCAACCCTACCCAGATTCCTTCTCATATATTTTTAGATGATGCTTTACACAGACTCATCCTGAAGCAACCCTACCTAGGTTCCTTCTCATAATTTCTAGATGAAGTTTTACAGGGATTCATCCTGAAGCAGCCCTACCCAGGCTCCCTCTCATATATCTCCTAAAGTAGTCCTACATAGGCTCATTATAAAGCAATCTTACACAGATTCCTTCTCATAAATTTCCAGACGCAGCTTCACGCGGGCTCATTATAAAGAAATCTTACACAGATTCCTTTTCATATACCTCCAGACACAATTTCATACGGATTTATCCTGAAGCAATCTTACACAGATTCCTTCTAATACATTTTCAGACACGGCTTAACAAGGGTCCATTCCAGCATATCATTCGGAGTTAAATCAACCAAAGATTTATTCTGATACTTCTCTCAGTTACAGTAAAGCTTAGACTTGGTCTAATTTCTATCAACAATCACCTTTGGATGGCATCTATAAGCCCATCTCTGACAACTCTCCATCATCTCTCCAAATGGCATCTTTAAGCCCATTCCCTACAAAGTCAACTGACGCATAGTCGAGTGCAAATTTCTGGGCACTCTAGTGTTCAATCATCGTCTACCTTCAAGCTACGAATGGCGACGTTCCATTCTCACTTTTCAAGTTTAAGAAAATTGAACAGGGGCAGCTGTTGTCCCCCAAAATTTTCCCTCTCATTTCTCAATAATTTTCTTAGAAGATTTCTATTGGATCAAGACTGCACAAGGTTTGATCAGCTCCAGATACTTCCTTAACACTGACGGCTCAAATTAAGGTTTGGGTTTGGACAAGTACAATTGGACTTTTAATTCCCCATTAGTTTCCATGAATTGTATTGGGCTCTCAAAGCAGATCGAAAGGAGTGGTTACAGATAACAGTTCGAATTCAAAATCTAGTTCAGACTATTCCTTCGAGCAAGCTTGATTCACAAGCTTTGATTAGGCATTTTTCTTCCTTCGACCAAGCATGATTCATAAGCTTTGATTGGGCATTTGGCCTCCTTCGAGCAAGCTTTAGTTCACAAGCTTTGATTGGTCAATTGTCCTCCTTCGAGCAATCTTAGTTCACAAGCTTCGATTGGGAATTTGGCCTCCTTCGAGCAAGCTTGATTAACAAGCATCGATTGGGAATTTGGCCTCCTTCGAGTAAGCTTTGGTTCACAAGCTTCAATTAGGCATTTTTCCTCCTTCGAGCAAGCATAGTTCACAAGCTTCTATTCGGAATTTGGCCTCCTTCGAGAAACTTTAATACATAAGCTTTGATTCGGCATTTGGCCTCCTTCGAGCAAGCTTGGTTCACAAGCTTCGATTGGGCATTTGGCCTCCTTCGATGCAAGCTTGGTTCACAAGCTTCGATGCAAGCTTGGTTCACAAGCTTCGATTGGGAATTTGTCCTCCTTCGAGCAAGTTTAATCCACATGCTTCGATTAGGGCATTGGTTTCCTTCGAAGCAAAATACTTCGAATCCAACTTTAAACCCTTCGAGCAATCTACTTTGAAGAACATTGATAATATCTCATAACCTTATCATCCAAGTCTCACTTGTCGGGCTATGTTGCTTCTAAATCTTTACATAATCAGAGTTTTACACAAATTTGTGATGCATTACACAAGGATTCGAAGCTTTATCCACTGGATTATACCATTTTTGGACGAAATGGAAAAAAGCTACGTATCTATTTTCATAAAGATTACTTTAATCACAAAGTCAGCTTTTTGAGCTCCCAACCTGATTTTATCTGAACACAAGTGTTGTACCCCAAAATTTTCCCTCCCATATTCTTCAAGGTTTGCTAAGATCATGCTTCAAAATTTCCCCAAAGGTTGCACAGTCCAATGGCCTCTTAACAGTAAAAAATTAGGGTTTTGGTTCTGGCAAAGAAGTTGAAGTTTCCAAGGGTATAATCAAGTCTCACAGGCCTATAAACATTGTCAAACATCCTCATGCCAAGTTTCAAGACTCACAGCACAAAATTGCACAGTCAAAAACCCTAATTGCTCAACAGTCAATTGTAGGGACAAAATGGTCATTTGATAGTCAAAAGTCAAAAATTTTGGTCAACATCTTATTTTGAAGCCACAAACATCATTTGATCAATTCTTGATCATGATTCTCAAGGCATGGCTCAAAAATTCTCAAGATGCAAAAGTTTCTATATTTGGACAGCTGAAAAAGTCAACTGCAAATTGACCAAGGTATAACTTCCACATGGTTTATCAGAAAAATTCCATCCAAAGCTCATTTTAAAGAGAATGACATTTCCTACAACTCATCTTCACACTTCAAGTCCAAGAAATGCTGCACTGAAACCTAAAAACAAAACTTGCCTTTTTAAAAAAAAATCTCAAATCTGTTTTCATAGTTGCAGTGTGATTCAAGGTCTCAAAAGCATTCCAATAGACTCCTGACAATACCAGGAATATTTTCCAACCAAAGCCAAGTCTCCATACTCGAAGAAGTGGTAGAACACAGTCACCCTGTTCACGAAATTTTTCTTAATCGTATTTGAATTTACATGCCATATCAATGCATTTTAATGTTTAAATTGTACTAACATGATCATTCCAAAGCTATTGGTACCATTCAATTGAAGAATGGCTGCCTGTACAAGAATACGCCATTGATGCTTGCTAGGGTTTCAGAAACCTCAAAAGAGGGGTTCATGTATCTGGAAAAATTAGGCCATGAAACTAGGACCAATGAATTCGTGACATTCCCATGAATCCAAATCACTCATCGCGCCTTTTTTATGATTGCTCAATTTCTATTCGCTATTATTAGTTGTTTCAGGTTGTGGGGGTTTAAAACCCCCGCTATTCATCTGTATTTTCAGGCAAAAGCAAAGAAGCCAGGAAAGAGATGATGAGGTGTTGAACGGTGACTGGCCAGTTTGAATAATTGGCACTTTTTTTATTGTCCCACTAATACTTGCTTTCTCTCTCTTATTATTCATTGTCCATTATACATCAGATGGATGTGTTTGGCTTGGTGGAAGCTGCGTTGTCATGCAAGCATTGGGACCTGGGTTCGATTCCCAGGTCCCCCATATTTCCCTATAATTTTTGTTATAACGTGCTTCTGTGCAGCTTCCATTCTAATGACCATCATGAAGCCCAACGCCTTGGCACGCCACATGTCCCTGAAGGTCAATCCAATGGCCATCACAAGCAGTCCACCATAGACACCAGTCAACCACTCCTCACACAAGCGCTGAAAGTCAACATGGGCTTGGAATCAGTGGGCCAAAATTGCTTGCAAACACCTCCAAAAGGGCCTGAAAACCCCCCAATGTTTGTATATTTTTTAATTTCTTTTCTTTTCTATTTTTTTTAATTCTTTTGATCACTTTTTATTTAATTTATTTCAAATAATTTTCTTTTCATAATAAAACCAGAAAATCATAAAACAAAAAATATGTTTTTATTAATATTAATTTCTATTAATTTTGTAAATAAATTCTAATAACCAAATTAGTTTAATTTTAGGTTTTAATTTTAATTTACTTCTTAATAACTAAAAAACATAAAAATTAGGGTTTCTAGCATTTTTACTCTTTTTCTCAATAATCAAATTTTTCTTCTTATTATTATTAATTATTAATTATTTTGTAAATACTTGTAATTAATTAATTAGGGTTAAATTAGGTTAAACTTAAACAATTTTCTTTAATAATTAAAAACAAACTAGAATTAGGGTTTTTATTTAAATTTCTAATTCCAATTAATCTTCCTTTTTTTCCATAAATACAAAAACTCCAAAAATAACTTCTTTTCCTTATTGAATAATTTAATTAATTTGTAATTTCAATTTAATTTCTTTAAAGGGTCCAACGCCCTCGCACCTTCGATTATAATTCCTTTTCGCGCGTTTGCTTCTATTTTTCTTTTTTATCTTATGTAATTGCCTCAAAGCCTTGTAATAGATAATTAGGACATTTACTTTCCGTACTTTTATTCAAATCGGGTCTTGGTTTAATTTGGCGATGTAGACCCGCGCCTTGTAATAGCGTAGGACCTTTATTTTTCCGCATTTTAAATTCCCGCACCCTTAACTGCTAATAATCACATGAAAGAATGTATGCCCAAATAAAATCAAAGCGTAGCTCACCCAATGCATGATCAAGACAAATAATAACTGAAAATGACACATGATTCACACACCACTTCTAGGGTACGCCTCACTGTTGCCTTGCCCCTCGAAACGTGGTCGTCGAGTAGAGGACGTTTTAGTAAGTCCTCATGTCCATGAACATGGCACGGGGGTAGCTTCTAAGGTGTCCTCCTATTGCTCTGGTGACCACATTGTCCCTAAACTCGAATTGACCCGAACACCTCCAACGGTGGTGCTACCTATCTCTCAATGGTGGGATGGCACTACCTTAAGGACATTTACACAGACTAATTCCTTAGGGTAGGTAGATGACTCATAGATACTTGCTCTAATTCAAAACAAATCAAAAACTTCTTTTCACACCGACACTTTTCAAAAAGCTTTCAAAAACAACTTTTCAAACACTCTTGAGGACTAATACAAGAGTCGAACTGAAATTTTAAACGGAACTTTTCAAACCCACTCACCTTGAAAAGCAAACAAACATTTTGAAAACACAAATGAGCAAGTATCTAAGAGCCCATGGATAACCATGGATAGAAAGGGTGCTAACACCTTCCCTTTCTATAAGTCTACCTCCCGAACCGAGAGCAATCTCAATAAGGAATTTTTCTGTGCTTTTGTCCTTTCCATATTGGAGAAAATAAAAGACGGTGGCGACTCTTGCTTCCGCGACATTTCGTGAACCAGCGTTAAACAGTCAGTTCCAGATCCACCGATCACAACAAGCAACATCAAAAGCATGAGTCAAATCTCCTGCACCCAACAAACACCAGGCCCCACTTGTACTTGAACTTGGGAACCATGAAAATTAATTTAACTTGGTTTTTTTTGTTTTCAACCAAACCATAGATTGTTATCTTACAAATCTGGTTTCTAAACCTTTTCTCTATAAATATAGAGACCATTTGCAAATTAAGGGGCCAGACTCTTGTTGTGTTGAAAAAATCTTCAAACACTCTCAAACTCTCAAAAACTCGGAACCTACAAACAAGCATAAAGTTAAGCATAAAACTTGGCACATCTTTATCTTACCCAAAAAAATCTCAAATCCCTTCATATGTTAGTGAGCTTTTCAATTCACCCCCTAGCTTCCATATACCAGCCTTGGAACACTCCCAAAGACCATAAAAAACCCACTCAAGGAAGTTTGTGAGCTTTTCGATTCACTCCTAACTTCCATATACCAACCTTCAGATCATTAACTTTTTTAAAGCAAGGTAGTGATCCCACTAGCTCAAGGGATATCGAAGAAGGCTTAATCCATCATCAAACCGTTGCTAGAGGTTCTGTCGAAGTCCCTCAAGTCTCACTCCAAGAGGTAAGTTTTGTAAAACTTAGAACTCTCCATTCAAACATGATTTGTATATACTTCGTGAAGGAAAAATGTAGATATCATGTCTAAGAAGATGACCATGTCCATGTTTTTGATTCATTGCTTGTACATTAAAAATTTCATCTCTGAACAGTTAGGTCTTAGTTTTGGTGTTTAATGGTAACCTTCGACCCATAGCTTTTAGAAGTCATATGGTTAGATTCGTTTTAAGATCTTGCGCAGGTTTGATGTTTATATCTTTTGATCTGGCTGAGAAATGAAGCTTTTCGAAGATCAACATTGGAGTTATGCATCCCTGCGCTCTAAGGAATAAGATGGAGCCCTGTTTAAACATTCAGAACTGAATTCGTTTTATATTTAGTGCAAGTTGTATAACCAACGAATGAAACAGACCACCCCAGTGGTACAAACAGTGCGGCTAAAAGTCTTGCCATGTAGAAGGTCATGGGTTCAAGCCCCAACGAGATTTTTTGTTCATTTTTCATGTTTTCTCACTTTGCCTTGTTTGCACGAAGCACACCTGGGCCTCCACAGTTGGGCTTTAACATTTTTTATGTTTTTGACCCCTTGCTAACTAACAAACAGGCCCTGAGCCCAAACATAAAAAAAAAACGATTTTTTACACAAAAAACTGTTTTAAACACAAAAACTATTTTCTACACAAAAACTGTTTTAAACACAAAAAAAAATGTTTTCAACCAAAAAACACCAAAAATATATTTAAATTATTTAGTTTGTTTTATTTAACTTCTTACAATGAAAAAGACCAAAAACATTTTCCTATTTATTTTCTTTTATTTAACTTAATTAAATTTTCTTAACAAAATCAAAACTAAATTTATTTTCTTTTCACTCATGTCTTGTACATTATATTCCTTTTAATTCTTGTATATTATTCAAGTTCAATATGGTTGTAATAGATAATTAGGATTTAATTTCTTGCTTTCTCCATTTGTAAATTTGTACACCTCATCCCCAAATGATGTAATAGCATAGTAAATTTACTTCCGCAATTTACCGCTTTCATATAAATGCTAGTAACTTAGGATTTGTATAGAAAGATAAAATCAATGCTTAGAAAACACTAATTCAAGATAAATCAAGCATGAAAAACAAAACACTTTACACACTTGCACATCTAGGGTTAACTCCACTTATTGCCTTATGAAAAATGGTCATAATATGCACGTGAGATGTCTTAGTAAAAACAATCAAAAACACGAGATCATAGTCCCTCGATGACGCTTCGAATGTTGCCTTACAAATGATCTTAGTCCCTCAAGAGAAATGCTAATATATCTCACAACATTGCTATTCATGACTATACGATGACCCACGCTTGTCCCTTTACATCAAACGATGGGGCTTCTTACCAAATCAATGGTAAAATAGAAATATCTAAAGGAGGAGGAAAAGAACATAGACCTTTTGAGTAGGTAGGACGCTCGTAGTTTCTTGCCCATAAACTAAAACCATTTCCACACTTACAGTTTCAAAACATCTTTCAAAAACATACATCTCTTTGAAATATTTTCAAAACCAACACTTTGTATGCATTCTTATGGAGATGAGAATCATTACAAAGTTAGCCATAACAAAGGCATTTTGCAAAATATTTTCAAACTTACACCCATCACAAAACACCTTTTCAAACAAAGCATTTTCAAGTGATCTAGCAAGCAACTAAGAGCCCATAGAAAACTATGGATTAAAAGGGTTTTAACACCTTTCCTTTTCATAACCTACCCCCCCCCCCCGAACTAAAGAAAACATCTCTAAAGGTCTTTCCTGCTCTTTTCACCCTTTCCTTTATTAGATAAAAGAAAAGCCAGTGGCGACTCTTGTTATCCATAACAATTCCGATCAAATGAAAAACAACCAAGTCAGTTCTCCCACCATATTACAGAGTCTCAGGAGGATCAAATTCAATCTCCTTAGCATCAATCATATCTTGGATCTTATTCTTCAGAGCCCAATAGTTATTAGTGTCATGTCTGGGACAGTTCGAGTGATATGCACACCTTACATTGGGATTGTAATGGGGAGAGGAAGTATTAGGATTCTGAGGAGGGTCCTTAAATGTGATCAGTTCCGCCTTCAACATGTGTTGCAATGCTTGAGACACTGATATGTTGATTCTTGTGAAATCCCTAGAACCTTGAAATGGTTATGTTATGATGATATGATGTTATAATGTCATGTTTATGTTAGATAAGTAGAAAACACACACAACAAGCACAAGATCCTTAGGTTTAAAGGGTTCCATGAAGTCCATAGGTAAGTACCCTTCCCCATTGAAGTTAAGTTAGCTCAACCTGTCCTAAAATAGAAATCGGGTTCTAGGAATCTCATATCATCGATCTTTGTCGCATGCTTTATTTTAGCACGACAACTGGCTTGCCACCAAAACATCCCGAAAGTCAAATCTCAATGAGCATAGTTTCGAGTATCAACCAACCTTGGACTACACCAAAGCCGGCTATCTCACTACCTTCTAATGGCTAAGATGGGTCAATTAAGGTTCTGAAAGTAAGTTAGTGTTAACGATACCATGCAGAAGGCAAACGTTATCCTTGATTGACTCAAGGAACATAATTACAAACTAAAGTGTCACACTAACTGTAGCCATCATGTTAACCATATCGGTCTATGTCGTACAACCTTTATGATCTATTGCTACGTACCTAAGGCATCCCTAGATCCGGGTGTAGGGTCTTACAAGAAATTAAACCCAAACAAACCCTTAAAGTAAAGAAAGAAAAGCATACAATTAAAAGCAAGTAAAGTTATCTTAAACTCTAAACCAACCCCTTTTTTTAAGTAGTAATCCCCAGCAGAGTCTCCAATTCTGTAATACGGTTGGAGAATTGACTTTTTGGTTATATCCAAATGTGCGGATAGCTAGAGTCGCCACCAACCTTTCTTTTATCAAATATTTAGGAAAGGTGAAAAGAACAGGAAAGACCTTTGATAGATTTTGAGTTCGGGGGGTAAGTTATGAAAAGGGGAGGTGTTAGCGCCATTTTCATTCCTAGTTATCTATGGGCTCTTAATTGATTAGCTCACTTTTGAAAATCTTGTTTTATGTGTGTGATTTGTTTGAAAATATTTTGAAATCGCCAATGTAAGGCTGATTTTGTAATGATTCTTGTATCAGTCCTCAAGAATGTATACAAAGTGTTATTTTTGAAAATATTTGTTTGAAAGTGTAGTGTGAAATTTTTTTTTTTAAAAGTTGTGAGCAAGCAATTAAGAGTTTCTTACCCACTAAAGTCTTTCTTATTTTTTTCCTTCTCCTTTAGAGATAGTCCTATCCATACCATTAGTTTGTAGGTAGCCCTATCTATTAGATGTGAAGGGAAAGGCGTAGGGTCATCATATGGTCATCGAAGGAAACAAGTAAGGATACTTTAGCAATTGTATTGAAGGGACTATCATCATCTTGTAG
Organism: Vicia faba; assembly: GCA_948472305.1. Classification (NCBI taxonomy): domain Eukaryota; kingdom Viridiplantae; phylum Streptophyta; class Magnoliopsida; order Fabales; family Fabaceae; genus Vicia; species Vicia faba. Next base: position 856,254,360 of record OX451741.1, read on the forward strand.
GAAACTAGAAGGGACTAGATCATTTTTTAGGCAGCTCAAAGGGTCATTGAGGGATTATGATCTTTATTCGAAAAGGACATGATGATTTAATTGAGGGTCTTTTGCTCAAGTATCCCCACTTTCGAGGGACATGGCTAATATTTGTAAGGAAACAAGAGAGGTTACCCTAAAGGTGCAAGTGTGTGAAGTGTATGATTCAGTTATTTATCTTGAATATTAGGGCTTTCTAGATTATTTTTAGTCTTGTCATGCAAACCCTGTTTATTAGCAGTTAAATATGTACAGAAAAATAAAGTACGGAATGTAATGTCCTAAGCTATTACATGGCTTTGAGATACATAAATATAAAAATTCGTGAGAAAGTAAATATACGATATTACATCCTGTGAGCAGTTACATAATTAGGAAAAAATGCGAGAAAATAAATCTACGTTATTACAATTAAAGAATGCAACCTATACAATTTTCTATGAAAATTAAATAGAAAGAAAAAATAAAATAGAAAAAGAATGATAAAATGTTTTATGATTTTTTTGTAGAAAATAATTTAAGTTAATAATAGTAATTAAAACCTAAATTCTAATTTATTTTAATGTTAAGAAAAAAGCCAATTTAATTAATTAGTAAATAAAAAATATAAGAAAAAATTAATTACTAACTAAAACCCTAATCTTAATTTGTTAGTTATTAATAAAAAAGATTAGGTTAGTTAATTGTTAATTAAAAAATAATTTAGGAATAATTAAGAAAGAAAATAGAAACATTAGGTTAGAAAATAGGGTAAAAAAGGTTGCATGAGATGGGTGTTGAACCCACTCCCCCTAGCTTCACAAACTGCACTGCTTGCAACTAGGCCAAGCGCCTTTTGGTGTTTGAGAAATAGGCATTGATTAATATATATATATATATATATATATATATATATATATATATATATATATATATATATATATATATATATATATATATATATATATATATAACTTACACGTTGGTTTGAAAAATAACAAAAAATAATTGTAAGACGCAGGGATAGAATCCACGCCCTTCACGTTACATGCCTCTGTGTTGTACCCCAAAATTTGTCCTCTCGTTTCTCAAGACATTTCTCACAAAGATCTGTGAAAGCTCAGGCTTGCACCAGTATTGACTAGGTCAAGCCATCTCCTCAACACTGATACCTCAAGATTAGGGTTTGAATTTGCATAAGGACAATTGGACTTCTAATACTTCAAGTGAAGTTCTTGGATCATTATGGACCTTCAAGAATGATCATGTCAAGTTTCAAGTCTTCTCATTCAATTGACCAAGAGACCAAAAATCAGTTGTATTGATGAAAAGTCAACTATAGCACCAAAAGTCAAACTTTGACTTTTTGGTCAACATTAAGTCTCAAAGATCAAAATTCATCAAGATATTAAAAAATATGAAACTTTATCATTAAGAAATCAAGAAAGTCAAAAGTCTATGTGAAAATTCAAACTCTTCAAGACTTAGAAATTTTTCTAAGTGTTTTTATACATGATAATTTCATTTCTTCACGCCAACTTTTCACCATGATGCAAGATGATTCAAGGAAAACTTTTAACATGAAAGTTGTAGATCTCAATGAGATCTAAAACTTTGTAGGGCATGAATTTTTCTAGAAATTCTTGGATTTTGAGTTATAAATTCATGAAGTCATGGCATTTTTGAATAAACACTTAGAGAAATTTTCAACAGTTTTGGTTAGGATTTTATCCCAACTTCTTGGCATTTTTTCACATAGTTACAAGATTATTTTGTCAAAATGGCCAACATGAAAGTTATATAGGGTGTTTCAAGCTTTCCAAAACATCCAAGAGCATGAATTTATTATATTTGAGCTAGGAGATTCAAGGATCTGAAGTTGAACATTCATTCTTGATTTACAAGGCAGATTTGTGATGAACAAGGAACCAAAATCTTAGCCATGCTGCATAATATTCACTTTGCAGGCCTCTTGACTTGCAAATCTATCCTTAATCATATGTTTACACAATTAATTAAACCATTATCCAAGTGGTTCAAGTATTGTCCATTGCATCTTTCCATTTTTGGTACAAAGGCACCATTGCCATTCTTGCAAAGTTCACTTTAATCATAAAGTCAATTTCTTGAGCCTCTAACTTTTTGTTCTAATCACACTTAACTTCTACAAGTCAGAACAAATATGTTTACAGTAATCAACAACTTTAGATAGTTTGGTACAAGCATTGGAAACATGTTTTTCATGTCTGCTTCAAAAACAAGCAAGATAGTCATAACATGTGATTCAAAATCTGAGTTGTTTGAAGTCTCAAACCTTCTCTATAAATAGAGAGGCCAATTGCAAGAGAAAGAGGTTAGAAAAAAGAAGGGGAAACTAACATTCAAAATTATTTTTGTTGTCAAAAACAAGAATTGTACACAAAACCTCCATTTTTGAGCTTTGAAGTCCAAATCTTGGAATCTCATACCTTGCAAGTTTTCTCAAAACAAACCATCTAAACACTCCACATACATCATATAGAAGTTGATCAAACACAAGAATAACTTCTGTAACATCACTATGATCACTTCCCAAGCTCAACAACAACCCATACAACAACTCAAACTCAAAGCACAAATTTCAGTTTCAAGGTAAGTTTTCTTGACTTTGAACTCTTCACACAAGAATTATTAATGGTTCATTTGTGAAGATAAAATATAGATATCATTGCCTTAAAGCTAACCATATGCTTCTTTTTCATTTTCACTAACCATGTGTTGAGAATTAACCTTTACATGTAGCAAAACAATGATAAAAGCAAAAAACAGCAGTTATGAGTCGACAGGAAATGCTATGAGTCGACACATATTATGCTCAAAACAGGTTATGAGTCGATACGAAACACGTATGCATCGACACGAAACACGTATGCATCGATACGAAATAGTTATGAGTCAAAACGAAACCAGTATGTGTTGACTCATACTGAGTTGCTTTGACTTCCAGTAGTAAGAAACATGCATGAGCCAATACATGAGCCGACACATGAGCCAATACGAAATATGCATGAGCCAATACATAAGCTCATGTGTCAGATCATAAAACATTTTTTTAATCTTTTTTTTCTTCTTTATATCTTTATTATTATTATTTTCATATAAAAAATTAAAAAAATATTTTGTTTAAATATGTACGCATACACTTTTGTTTTATTCCTTTTTCTAAACTAAAAAATACAAAAATATTTTCTTAAACAAACTTAATTTCTTTTTTCTTAATAAATTAATAACTAGATTTAGGTTTAATTATTTTATTTTTATTTTAAATTAACTTAGAATTTAGGTTTCTTTTAATTAATTAATTTCCATATTATTTTGATTAAACTTAAACCTTTTTCTATAATAAAAATAAACCTAAAAAATGCTTTCTAACTTAATCTCTTTTCTTAATTAATTTAGGTTTAATTTTCTTAATTTAATTAATTAATTCTTTTAGTTAATTAGGTCAAAACCAAACCCCTTCCTAAAAAAAAACAAAATCCATTTCTTTTCCATTTACATCCTTGCACATTATATTTATTCATTTCTTGTACATTATTCAATATGGTTGTAATAGATAATTAGGTTTAATTTCTTGCACTCCCGATTTGTAAATTTGTATACCCCATCCCCAAATGATGTAATATTGTAGTAAATTTACTTTCTGCAATTTATCGCTTTCATATAAATGCTAGTAATTAGGGTTTGTATGGGAAGATAAAAATCAATGCTTAGAGAACCATAATTCAAGACAAATAATGCATGAAAAATAAATACTATTCACACATGCACCTGTAGCGATAAAAAATGTAGCGGGGTAAATCGGAGATCGAATTATTAATTAATTCGTCTCACAAAAGCAAGAGTCGCCACCGCGCTTTATTATTTCCAAGGGAAAAGGGAAAAGAGCGAAATAAAACCCTAAATATGCAATGTAAAATAATACTTTTTAAAAGTAATAAAAATACAATGCATTTTTGAAAAGAGATCTATGGTTCGGGGGTTGGTTATACAGTGGGAAGGTATTAGCACCCAATGTATCTATAGTACTCTATAGGAACCTTTTGAAATATCTGTTTATAAAAATGTTCGTTTGATTTAAAAATAAATTGTTTTGGCCGAAAAGGGGTACGGACGGGTTTTTGAAGATACGACGACCTAATGTCGAAGTTTTTGCTTAAAAGGTATGAGTTTTGAAAAGATCGATATTTGGGGAAAAATTGTCTTAAGTTTTAATGAAATGCAAATGTTCGCGTGATTAGACTCGAGGACATGAAGTCAACAAATTTAATCATTTTTCCCTTGGATTTAGACGTAAACGGAATAATCAAATAAAGATGGAATAATTAAACAGAAAATTATGCAGATAATGATTAAGTTATATATAACTACAACAATGATTAAATAAACAGATTAAATAGTGTGAACATGTATTTTTGTATTTTTGTTTAATATTAAAGCGAGGAATTAATTAAGGGAAAATAAAATGTTTTCTTTAAGTTTTTATCATTTTTTATGTTTTTTAATATTAATATAAGATATTACTTTAAGAGCTATTAAATACTCCTAAACTAAAATTAAAACTTAAAAGCTATTAACTTAAGTCTAATTAAAAAGGGATACTAAAATTACTAAATAAACCTAAAGTTAAACTTAATAAACAATGGTCAAATTATTAAAATTGTTTTAATTAAATTACAACTATTTGATTAACTTTATTAACTAACTAAATTAATAATAATTCTAAAAAAAAAACTAAAAGAGAGAAAACAATAGGCAGAGGTGTGTCAAAATAAAGGGGGGTGGATAGGCAAATAGCATGGGCCAAAGGTTTTGAGAAGGCTTAATCAGAAAACAACAGAAATAGAGGGGTGTACAAAGGGATTCGTTTGGGCTTAGGCTAAAGGAAATCGGGTTAAGTCCAATTCACTCCATAATTTGTTTTAGGGTAAACACAATGTTTTAATTTTGGAAAAGGGATTAGGGTTTTGGACAGAAGCGGCGCTCCTTCGTCTCGTTCTCGTGTTCTTCTTCTTCATGCTTTCGCCTCTGAGTTCTCCTTCTTCCACCTTCGCCTGAGTCTCTTGCCCATGGCCACCAGCATTCTCCACCTTCTTCTTCCCTCCAGCAAAGCATTAGGGGGCGACGGATTCACGGTACAAATTTTATCTTTAATTTCGTTAGGTTTTTGGTTACTGCATGTTATAATCTTTGATCCATTTTGTGATTCTGACTTCAAATTTCTTACATGATTATTTGAGGTATTGAAAGAAAAATGGATAATCATTACCTGGAGATGGAGGAGGAAAGGTTGAGGGTGTGCGTAGGAGGCCGAGACGGCGAGGGAAACGCGGAGGCGCGCTAGCTTTGCTTGGTATCCTGGTACTCTGTTCTTTCCTCTTCTTGCTTTATGGTTTGAGGATGATGTTGACTATGTGATATTTTCTTCTCTCCTGTGATCCTGCCTCGCTTTGCTTATGTTGCCTTGTATGCTCTGTAGCTTCTGATATGCTACTGTTGAAATGTTTTCATTTTGATTAGCTTTTCTTCTTCTTCTTTCTGTGATTCTGTTGCCTGGATGCTTTGAATGCTTTATTGTTGCCTTTCTTATTGGCCCATGATGATAACTCTGAGGCTTCTATGTGGGTTTGGAAATTGGTTCTATGGTTTTTGTAAGGATTGACAGGTTTTATGGTTTGATGAGGTTTTATGGTTTAGGCCATAGGTTTTACTGGTTTTAGGCCATATTGGTTTAAAGTTTGGTGATGGCTTTGGCTTTGAACTGGATTGACAGTGGTTTGAATTTTTTGGTGATGGCTTTTATGGTTTTATGGTTTAGGCCATGGCTTTCGTGTTTTGACAGGGTATGCTGTTTTTTTTAGGCCATGGGTTTGGTTGGAGATAGCAGGTTCTACTGGTTTTAGGCCATATGGTTTTGAAATGGTTATGATTTTTGGTTTGGTTTTACTGGTTTTACGCAGGTTTGGAATGGTTTTAGGCCATGTTGGTTTTACTGGTGTATGCAGGTTTTTGAATGGTTTTAGGCCAAGGTTTTACTGGTTTTGCAGGTTTGGCATTTGATCTGGTTTTTTATGGTTTTAGGCCAAGGTTTTACTGGTTTTGCAGGTTGTGGTTTGACATGGTATACTGTTTGTTTAGGCCATAAGGTTGTTGGTTTGGTCTTTGAGACAGGTTTTTGATATATGAACTTTTGAAGGGATTGTTTGTTGTTATAACAGTTGCTGGCTTCTCCCTTGATAACTCAGGTTTTGGTATATTTAATTATATTTTCCTTGGACCTCTGCACATTATTGTTACATCAGTTTTGTTTCTATTCCTTTTTCATGCTTTCTTTCTTCTTACTGGATGCTGCTGATTTTTTTATTATCCTTTTTCTGCCTAAGCCAAAAACCTGTAAACCACACTCTTCCTCTCTTCTCTCTCTTAAGTACAATTGAAACACTAAAATGTTGTATGTACTTTACTTGTTCTGAAAAAGTATAATGCTGGAAAATGATGAAAAAAGAAAATATATTGCTTGCACATTGGTTTTAAACTGCATGCTTCCTCTTTGTCTACTGCATGGGAGCCTTTGATTTTTGACCTCTTCCTATATCTTTGGCATGTTTACGTTGGAATGCTTGTGTTGAAAATGCATATGTTGTTTGTATTATGCATTTTATATTGATTTTGAAATATGCTGTCTTGCTTTTTTTTGAAATATGCAGTGGATTTTGAAAATGCAGTTTTCAATTAAAATGTGCAATTTTTGACAAAAAAATGAATTTGTGCATATTTAAATTTGTGCATTCATTTTTATCAATAAAAATTCATCCCTTTTTGTGAACCGGGAGAAATCCCGTGATTTGCAAAAAGGGTAAAACTGATTCCAGCCGTTTGCTTTTAATGATGAACACTAAAATTAATTTTTTACTTTTAATTATATTTATTTCTGACATTTCTTTTAATTCTTTTGCAGGTAAAATTAAATGAGCATTAAAAGAGTATTGGATAGAAGATGAAGATTTAGAACTTAGGAAAAAAATTAGGATAGTTTTTATTTTATTTTAAACATTGTAAAAATTGTCATTGTAAATACTTTGTTAAATAAGTATAGTATTTAAACAAACAATTGTAACAATTAGAATAAAATGAATAAAACTCCAATATTTTACCAGTTAATTCTCTCCTTCTTTCCAATTATTTATTTTATCGTTTATAATTCTTTAAATTATATAATAACTGAAAATCAATTCCAATTATTTAAATTTAGAATGATAAACAATTAAACAAACATCATTGATCAATTAACTTCTCTTCAATTAATTATTTCATTATTTATAATTCTTCCAAATTATAATAACTGAAAATAAAATTTCAATTATTTAAACCTAGAATAATAAATAATTAAATAACATTGTTTGATCAATTAATAAACTCTTTTCAAATATTTATTTTATTATTTATAAATCTTTAAATTCTATAATAACTGAAAATAAATTCCAATTATTTAAATTTAAGATCATAACTAATTAATAAACATTGTTTTAGCAATGATCGATTAATAAATTTAGCGTTCAAAAAATAAACAGCTCTTGACTTGAAAAAGTTATGAATTTTAAATCTGCTTTGAAAATTGATAAAAAAAAGGTCAAAACACATGCAATGTAATGATGCAGATGGGAGATGGTATCTTAGGTCAAAATTTGGGGTACAACAGCTGCCCCTATTTAAATTTCTTCTATCCGGAGATATGAAGATTAAAATCTTCGTCTCGACGAGATTGAAGGTACTTAAATACATAATACGCAAATTTTTGCCCTAAGATACCGCCATTATATTTGATATGAATGCAATGATTGAATTCACAGAGAAAGATATTGTATGAAACAAGACAATGCTGGAGAAATCAAACACCAACAAAACACAGAGACATGGATTATACACTACTGGGGAAACGAGCCATCGACTTCAAATGACAGACTCTTGACAGCGAATAAAATTGAGGGAATACGACCTCTGACCCTAGCAAAGAAGGCATCTTGCATAGGCCATAAAACAGATTATTGACCCAAAAATACAGTGAGCTCACAACTCAAGGTCAAAGATAGACAGAGAGTATCAAATTTGCTGATAACGGATTACCGACTTCTGAAGGTAAAGATTCATGACAAACTTCTCTGCGAGATTTCTGGATATATACTCATTAATGCTGAAATAATAATGAGATTGTAGATACACAAGTTGCCTCAAATAAAGGAGCTGTCACTTGCTGTCTTCCCAAAAAATATTATGACATACAAGCTGCTCAAATAAAGAGGCTGCCACTTGCTGTCTTCCCAAAAATATTATGACATACAAGCTGCTCAAATAAAGAGGCTGCCACTTGCTGTCGTCCAGGGGTGTCAATAACATACAAGCTGCTCAAATAAAGAAGCCGCCACTTGCTGTCTTCCAAAAAAAATACCAATAACATACAAGCTGCTCAAATAAAGAAGCTGCCACTTGCTGTATTCCAAAAGAATAATAACGTACAAGTTGCTCGTGAAGAGCTGCCGCTTGTCGTTTTCCAAAATAATAACGTACAAGTTGCTCGTGAAGAGCTGCTGCTTGTCGTTTTCCAAAAAAATATAACGCACAAGTTTCTCGTGAAGAGCTGCTGCTTGTCGTTTTCCAACGATGTCTATAACGTACAAGTTGCTCATGAAGAGACCGCCGCTTGTCGTTTTCCAAAAATAATAACGCACAAGTTGCTCGTGAAGAGCTGCCGCTTGTCGTTTTCCAATAATAATAATAATGCACAAGTTGCTCGTGAAGAGCTTCCGCTTGTCGTTTTCCAAAAATAATAATAATGCACAAGTTGCTCGTGAAGAGCTGTCGCTTGTCATTTTCCGAAAATAATAATAACGCACAAGTTGCTCATGAAGAGCTGCTGCTTGTCGTTTTCCAAAAATAATAACGTAGAAGGAAATTGCGATGACACTGGCAAAGAATAAAATCTTCGTCAAAGAGAATCATGAATCAATCCTTCCCGAGGAGGTCACATACTTAAATGTGCAAAATAAATGCACCATTCGTCTAGGTCGCGATTTCACTGGGGGAAATCATGAGATAGCCTATGCAAGAGACAACAACTTCATCCAGGAATAAACTAGAGGGAAAACAGTCAAACAAGACTCCAACCAATGAGGAAGTAACTCGATTGGGGAATTCATCCTATCCAGAAATGGACAAGGTAAGCTAAATCAAAAATCATCCATGAGGATTAGCTCAGTTGGGGAATTTAGAAAGGAAGTACATTTTCTGCCTAAGCTAACCTTTTACTTGGGAAGAAACATGTACGTTGTTTGAATAAATAGAGTACAACCAAAATCAACGGCAAATGTGAATATGCGTGCGTGATATAAGTGTAAATGAATAAATGAATGTTATGCTGACAAAACGAACAGATGGAATATCTTGAAGACAAAGATGTCACGACGTAATAGATACTTGGCCAATCTCAAAAAGACGGAAAATAACTGGAACTGGAACCCCACAGCAACGTCGGAGCGTATCACACTACCAGGCTCAAGTCTTCTGAGGAGAAAAGTATTCAAATCCAATCTTCTAATACCAATAGACCACTGGCATGAGACAAAGCGTACCACACTTCAGAAATTGCCCAAATGATAACCAAAACAACGCTTAACTGGAACAACTGAGGAGTCACCAAACTTAGTACCACTAGACACACAAGTTTACACAACCAACACCTCATGACGATTTTGAAATAAAACATGTTCATCATGCAAGGATAAATGACTGTACTGTTTTGCATTTCATGGCTTGACCATCCTCGGAACAACTGTTAACATTCCTTTCATTATTCACGACACATTTTTAAAATAAGAATATTTTAAATAACTTTGTTTCAAATATTTCCGTAAAAAATTAAAATTTTGCCCACAAAAGGTAAATGCCTCAATTTCATTAATAAGATGGTAGTTCGCTAACAACGCGACCCCAACGGTTTACAAAAGTTTGGGAAATAGTACATGAAAGAAAGGGTTACACAAAAACAATGATCACTATTCTCCCTAACAACTTCGAATTCCGAAATGTGTTCAAATGCCAAGACTGGTCTGACCAAAAGCTTGCCTAAGCCGCCCTTTCGGGTTTTCAACTTAGCGAAACTGTCAACTCAAACCTAAGTGAAATACTTCTTGACTGCATCGGCGTTCATGGAGCGCGGGAGCTCTTCACCGTCCATATTGGTGAGAATCAAGGCACCTCCAGAGAAAACTTTCTTAACGACATACGGTCCTTCATAATTCGGAGCCCACTTGCCCCTAGAATCAGGTTGGAAAGATAATATCTTCTTGAGCACAAGGTCACCTTCTCTGAACTCGCGTGGTCGAACCTTCTTATCAAAAGCCTTCTTCATCCTCTGCTGATACAATTGACCGTGACACAAAGCTGTCAATCTCTTTTCTTCAATTAAATTCAACTGATCGTATCTACTTTGACACCATTCAGCCTCAGAAAGTTTAGCTTCCATTAACACTCTCAAAGACGGAATCTCAACCTCCATGGGGAGTACTGCTTCCATACCATAAACTAGGGAAAATGGAGTTGCGCCCGTTGAAGTTTGAACTGAAGTAAGGTACCCATGCAGAGCAAACGGAAGCATTTCATGCCAATCTTTATAAGTTACCACCATCTTCTGGACAATCTTCTTGATATTCTTGTTAGCAACTTCAACAGCCCCATTCATCTTCGGTCTGTAAGGAGAAGAATTATGATGTTCGATTTTTAACTCTTCACAAAGTTCTCTCATCATCTTGTTATTCAAATTCGAACCATTATCAGTGATGATATTGCTCGGGATACCGTATCGACAAATGATTTGATTCTTGATAAATCTGACTACCACCTGTCTGGTTACATTAGCATAAGATGCTGCTTCCACCCATTTAGTAAAATAATCGATCGCTACCAAGATGAAACGATGACCATTTGAAGCTTTGGGTTCAATCATTCCAATCATATCAATGCCCCACATAGAGAAAGGCCAAGGTGAAGAGATAACGTTGAGGAGAGTCGGTGGCATGTGCATCTTGTCCGCATAAATCTGGCATTTATGACATTTCTTCACATATTTGCAGCAATCAGATTCCATCGTCATCCAATAGTAACCATCTCTCAACATCTTTCTAGCCATTGCATGTCCGTTGGCATGAGTGCCAAAAGACCCTTCATGTACTTCTTGCATCAGCATGTCTGCTTCACGTCTGTCTACACATCTGAGCAAGACCATGTCGTAATTTCTCTTATACAAAACCTCTTCATTGAGGAAGAAACTGCTTGCTAATCTTCTCAACGTCTTCCTATCCTTATTGGATGCCCCAGGCGGGTACTCTTGAGTTTGAAGAACACGTTTAATGTCATAGAACCACGGTTTGTCGTCGGTAACCTCTTCTACTGAGAACACATGAGCAGGTCTGTCGAGGCGCATAACCCGGATTGTAGGCACATCGTTCCAATCATTCACTTGAAACATTAAAGACAAAGTAGCTAAAGCATCAGCCATTTGGTTCTCATCTCTAGGGATATGATGTAATTCCACTTTGTTGAAGAAAGTTAACAATCTTCTAGCATAGTCTCTGTAAGGGATCAAACCAGGATGACGAGTCTCCCATTCTCCTTTGATTTGATTAATTACCAATGTCGAATCTCCGTAAATATCAAGAATCTTAATCCTTAGATCCACTGCTTCTTCGAGACCCATAATACATGCCTCATATTCAGCCATGTTGTTCGTACAGTCAAACTTCAATCTCGCTGTGAACGGGATATGAGTACCTCGGGGAGTGACGATGATTGCCCCAATTCCATTTCCATAAGAATTCACAGCTCCGTCAAATATCAGACCCCAATGGGATTCGGGATCAGGTCCTTCTTCAGGTAACGGCTCTTCACAATCTTTAGCTTTCAGGTACATAACATCTTCATCTGGGAAATCAAACTTGATGGATTGATAATCGTCAATTGGTTGGTGAGCCAAATGATCGGCTAAAATACTCCCTTTGATTGCTTTCTGAGTGTGATACTCAATGTCATATTCAGATAACAACATCTGCCAACGGGCTATTCTTCCAGATAAGGCGGGCTTCTCAAAGATATACTTGATCGGATCCATTTTGGAGATCAACCAAGTGGTGTGGTTAATCATATACTGGCGCAGACGGCGAGCAGCCCAAGCTAAAGCACAACAAGTTTTCTCAAGCAATGAGTATCGAGACTCACAGTCTGTGAATTTCTTACTCAGATAATATACGGCATGTTCCTTTCTTCCAGTCTCATCTTGTTGACCAATCACACATCCCATGGAATCTTCCAATATAGTCAGGTACATAATCAAAGGTCTTCCTTCCACCGGAGGAATCAAAATGGGAGGTTCAAGCAAATATTCTTTGATGCTATCAAAAGCTCTCTGACAATCTTCTGTCCACACACATCCTTGGTTCTTTCGGAGAAGCTTGAAAATCGGCCACAGGTAGCAGTCATATGAGATATAAATCTAGAAATATAATTCAGCCTCCCAAGGAATCCTCTTACTTGTTTTTCCGTCTTGGGTGCGGGCATTTCCCGAATAGCTTTGACTTTATCAGGATCTACCTCAATACCTTTCTGACTGACAATGAAACCCAGAAGTCTTCCAGAACGAACACCAAAAGTGCACTTGTTGGGATTCAAACGGAGTTTATACTTTCTCAAACGCTGGAATAACTTCAATAAATGTTCCAAATGATCTTCTTCAGTTTGTGATTTGGCAATCATGTCATCTACATACACTTCTATCTCTTTATGCATCATATCATGGAACAAAGTAGTCATGGCCCTTTGGTATGTTACACCAGCATTCCTCAAACCAAACGGCATAACCCGATAACAAAAAGTTCCCCAAGGTGTAATGAAAGCTGTCTTCTCCATATCTTTTGGTGCCATCTTGATTTGATTGTAACCAGAGAAACCATCCATGAAAGAAAAGACTTTGAATTTTGCGGTACTGTCGACCAATACGTCAATGTGCGGTAATGGGAAGTCATCCTTTGGGCTAGCTCTATTCAGATCTCTATAGTCTACACACATTCGAACTTTGCCATCTTTCTTAGCAACAGGCACTATATTGGCTAACCATTGAGGATAGACCGATGTAACAAGGAAACCTGCATTAATCTGTTTTTGAACTTCTTCTTTGATCTTGTCAGCCATATCAGGACGAGTCCTTCTCAACTTCTGCTTAATCGGCGGACATTCAGGTCTCAACGGTAAATGATGCTCCACAATATTGTTGTCCAAACCTGGCATATCTTGGTAGGACCAAGCAAACACATCAACATACTCTTTGAGAAGCTCCAACATTTTCTCTTTGACTTCTGGGATAAGCAATGCTCCGACCTTGACTTCCTTTCTATCTTCTTCATCACCCAAATTGATCAACTCTAAAGGTTCCTCAAACGGCTGAATAATCTTTTCATCATGCTCAAGTAAACGGGAAATTTCATCAGGAATCTCTTCACTATCCTCTTCTTCGGCTCTGAACACAGGGAATTCAAAGTTGGGAGAGGGCATAGGATCATTGTTTTCAATTGTTAAGTCATGGATTAATCTGCACATATGATTATGCTTTATTTTAGAAATCGATTAATATGAATGTTGTACAAATGAAACAAAATATTATTATATTTTCCTATTACTACCAATTAATTTCATTACTATTTCCCAGAAAAAGTGAAAAAATAAAACAGTAGTGGACAAAATAACATTTTTATTCATGAAGGGAAAATACTTGAAACAAAGAGCCAAGACATTTTCTCTTTTGCCTTGGGCAGAGCAAAAGGATTTATTTTCATCATAGCCCGACACAAATACTTTTCGCCTTGGGCAGAGCGAAAGTTTTTTCAAAATAAAACAAAACATTACTCAGAAATGTGCATCACAACAGGAACATCAACAGCAATCCAGTTCTGGAAAACCACTCCATGCATTACAAAATCGGGTAAGTCCTCTTCAGAATCGTCTTCTATTATAGCATCAACTTCAGGAGGAGTCGGATGGATAAAACCTGCGCTTTGGAAAACCTCTTGAATCGGATGAGTAACTACTTCCTGCTTGACTCTTGCAGACGCGGGATGAAAACCAAGACCTTCTCCAGACTTGTTCTCGGGCAAAGTCAACACCTAGCCCCAACCTTCAGCCGAACCACTTTCAACCACCCGTCGCGCATCCTCAAAAGAAGAAATAGATGTTCCTTGCTTCTTCACTTCATTATTAGCAACAGATAGAGCTTGGAATTGGGTTCCAACATCCTCATCAGCATCAATAAAAGAGAAAGATGATAGATGGCTTACCACCATAGCCTGCTCTCCACCAATCATTACTAGCTTTCCATGCCTTACAAACTTCAATCTCTGATGGAGCGTGGAAGTGACTGCCCCTGCATCATGGATCCATGGACGACCCAATAGGCAACTGTAGGCGGCACGAATATCCATTACTTGAAAAGTGATCTGAAAAGTATGAGGACCAATCACTATAGGAAGATCTACTTCACCAATGACAGTCTTCCTAGAACCATCAAACGCTTTAACAATTACCCCACTAGGTCTCATGGGAGCACCTGGATATGAGAGTCGAGACAAAGTAGTTTTGGGCATCACATTCAACGACGAACCTGTATCTACCAACACACTTGATAAAGTATCATTTCCACAACTTATTGAGATATGCAAAGCCATTTTATGGTTCCTTCCCTCCTCCGGAAGTTCTTCATCACTGAAACCAAGATTGTTACACGAAGTAATATTTCCCACAATTCCATCAAATTGATCAACCGTCACATCATGATCCACGAATGCCTGGTCCAAGACTTTCATCAAAGCTTCTCTATGGGCACCAGAATCTCTCAGTAAAGCAAGCAAAGAAATCTTGGAAGGAGTCTGCAAAAGTTGGTCCACAATCTTATATTCACTTCTCTTGATAAGCTTCAGAATCTCATCATCCTCAGGATGTGGGATAGGTTCATTGGATCGGCCTATCTCAACCCTTGGTTCAACATTTCTCGCTGGAAGTTCTGCCGGTATGGGTCTCCTAACTTGAACTTCTGGTCTCTTTAAAGGTACTGCTGCAAAGACACGTCCACTTCTCGTAACTCTACTCACATCAGCAATGTTAACAAAAGATGGCCTGGTTGGTATAGGGACTTCTACCCCATTCTCAATCATTGTGGCATTATACTTATACGGTACAGCTTGGTCTGAGTTGTAAGGCACAGGACCAGGTAGGTAAATGGTCAAAGGAGCAACAGGTGCAGTCTGACTGTCGTAAACGATCTCTACTGATTCAGGCAAAATGAATTGTGGTATTATAACATTCATTTCATCCTCCGGATTTCTATCATATGTAATAGTGATAACTCTCTGGTCTAACAACTTTTGAATATCCTCCTTCACAATAGGGAAATCAACCTCTCTTGAACAAAATTCACAAACATCATAATCATGTTGATGCCTAACAAAGGCAAGTCTTCTTAAGCTCTGATGTAACCTGATCAACGACTCTCTTATGTGTTCAACTTGAAAAACTCGAAACTTTCCCGGACAACCTTCCACCATATTCACTGAGGCTGCCCCATGTCGAGGCAAAGGATTATCTCTAACATTTGGGTTAACATCCTTGAAAGACAAGATACCGTTCTTAATCAACCTTTGTACGTCCGCCTTTAGAGCAAAACAATTCTCAAGGTTGTGCCCCGGCGACCCTTGATGATATTCACAAAACTGATCCGCCTTGTACCACGGAGAAGTACTATTCGGTGCGACAGGAGGAGGCTTCGTCGTTATGAGGTTCTTTCTGATAAGAGCAGGGAACAATTTAGTATAAGTCATAGGAATGGCATCGAATTGCGGTTTTCTTGGTGAACGGTTCTGGTTGTTGAATGGATAAGCCTGTTGTCGAGGCTGCTGCTGAAATGGTCGTTGTTGAGTTGGTGGGGTTTGATGAGCTGGGGTCATCAAAGTTGGGCGGACAGCCGGAGTGACTGCCGCAACGTGTGAGTAACCTCTCCTTGGTCTCCCTGGGAAGATTACGCTGACATCCTGATCTTTTCTTTTCTGGAAAACACTTCCAAATTTCTTAATACTGCTAGACGGACTTCCTTCTTTAACCAAACGCCCTTCACGAATCCCTTCCTCCAATCGCATGCCCATGCTTACCATTTCGGTGAAGTCACTGGGTGCGCTGGCAATCATTCTTTCATAGTAAAAGGAACCTAAAGTCTTCAAAAATATCTTCGTCATCTCTTTCTCCTCAAGAGGAGGATAGATTTGAGCAGCAATTTCACGCCACCTCTGGGCGTATTCCTTAAAATATTCTCTGTCTCTCTGCGACATCGCCCGGAGTTGATCCCTGTCCGGTGCCATGTCAACGTTATACTTATACTGATGGACAAAAGCTTCACTAAGATCGTTGAAGTTGCGGATCCGAATGCTGTCTAAACCCATATACCACTTTAGAGCAGCACCTGTCAAACTGTCTTGAAAATAGTGAATCAACAAGTCATGATCATCAGAATACGTAGACATCTTTCTCACGTACATAGTCAAGTGACTTCGAGGACACGAATCACCCTTATATCTTTCAAAGTCTGGCACTTTGAATTTTGCTGGAATCTTGACATTCGGAACTAAACAAAGGTCATGTGTGTTCTTCCCAAACAAATCCTTCCCCTTTAACGCTCTAAGCTCCTTCTGCATTTCTTGGAATTGGTCTTGAAATTCTTCCATTCTATCAAAAAGACCCAAACTTTCAGCAGGCTCGGCAGGATAAGTAGGTTCATTCAAGTATGGCACGGAGTGAACCACAGGAGCGACAGTTGTCATTACCGGTTGCGGAAAAGGTGTTACAGACGGGACTACCGGCGGCATGGCAGTTGTCTCTGGTTGAGGAAGAGACAAAGCAGGTTGAAACAAAGGTTGTACGGTAGGCTGATACCCCTCTGGCACAAAGTTGTAAGGCATTCCCCACGGAAAACCTTTTGGCATCTGATGTTGAAGCGGAGAGTTGATTTGAGTCACAGATGTTGGAACGGTGACAATCTCGGAAACCACAGTAGTTAAAGTCTGAATCTCAGCAGCTGTAGTCGATGGCTGATTCTGAACAGCCACCAAAATTTCCACTAGCGCAGTTAACCTTTCCATACCGACACGAAGGGTAGCGACCTCCTCCCGAAGCTCGTGGTTTTCCTGTTCCAGATCTTCCATCTTTCTCTGACGATTGGCTCGAGTATCGTATTGATGAGACAACTTGACAATACTACTGGAGTGGAAAAAGAAACAAGGATAAGACTCTAGAAAACATGTGAAGTGGAATGTTGAATGATGCATGATATATGATGCAAATGATAATTCATTTTAGTAGTTTTTCAAGGACCTTCAATAATTTTGCACACATCAATGGTAAAGGAATTTGGAACAACAAAAACTCAATCCATTAATCAAAAGCGGTAAATTACAACTTACAACTTTGGAACAACAAAACAATAAATTACACTTTGGGATAACAACCCAATAATAAAAGCAGTAAACTACAACTTTGGAACATGAATCCCATAATAAAGCAATAAATTACAACTTCGGAACATGAAGCCCTTTTACAAAGTTTTACAAAATGACATCAATAAAATGAAACTAAAAGCTAAAGATCACTCAGAATTATCAGATGAAGGACCAAATGCCAACTGTAACCGGAGCTTCCTGATCTTCTCTTCATAAAAGTCTTCCATCTCCTCCTTCTCAGCTACCAGTCGATCAAAGATTTCCTTTTATGGATTGGGAACAAGAGCAACGCTTACTGGACCTCCCTTCTTTCTCTTCCTTTCACCAGCATACTTCTTCAGTAAAGCGTCCTTTTGACGAAGTTTCTCATCATGATCAATGAACCAGCCGTCTTGAATAAAGAGCAACTCCTCCTTTTCCTTTAGCTGTCGAGCCAGGACCCGATTCTCATATTCAGACATGTTATACTTTTCTTTCCAAGCATCTCTCTCGGACTTCATCCTAGCCAGATTTCCTTGGTATTCTCCCATATTCTCGATAGGTATATCAACAGATGATGATGCAACGGTAGGGAATAAAGGTTTCTCAGGTTTATAGGGCATCTTGAGAGCACAAGCCCTAGCACGGACCCATTGTAGATAAGGCTCCAAAGAAACGGCACCCCTATGTCCTAACATATCTCTCCCTTTCCTATGGATGTGGCGCCAAGCTCCTTCGATCTCCTTCTTAGATGCCTGATGATCTTGTCCTTCTCGTAGAAAGAAACCACTCACATGGATGTTATTTGGCTTATCTCTCATCGGGTATCCAAACTGACGGCGCGCGAGAACAGGGTTATAGTTAATTCCACCTTTCGTACCGAGAAGAGGCACGTTAGGAAAAGCACCACAGCTATCGATGATCTTCACGTCATAGTAAACTCGATTATACCAATCAATGTCGAAATGAGTGAGAGCCATAATTTTTGGCGCCCATCGCGGCTCCTTCTCGAGATCCCAGAAAACATCAGACCTAGGTAGATGAGAAACATACCACTGATACAACAACGGTGCACAACAAATAATCATCCCTCCTTGATAAGAGTTTCGAAGATGGATGGAGTAGTAAGTATCTCCGAGCAGCGTAGGGACCGGATTTCCAATCAATAAAATTCTGATGGCGTTGATATCCACAAACTTATCAACGTTAGGGAACAAGAATAGACCATAAGCGAGTAAAGCAAAGACGTCTTCAAAGGCAATAGTATCTTTTATCTCAGCGAAATGATGAGCTTTCCTCAACAAAAACTGTGCAGACAAACCTCGGATTCCCCCTTTTGTAGTCATGTTCTCCTCTATCTCTGACTTCTTCAAGTGGGTGATGGTCGCTATCTCGTGAGATTTGGGTTCCTCTTCCAAGCTAGAAAAAGGAACACAGTCGGTGATCGGCAAACCAAGTAGGTAGGAGTACTCTTCTAAGGTGGGCATCAACTGGTAATTCGGAAAGGTGAAACATCGGTACAAAGGATCGTAGAATTGGACCAACGTATTAAGGATGCCTTCCTTCATCTTGCGCTTCATGAGAGGTATAATGGACCCATACTTTTTCTGAAAATCCGTCGGGTTCTCGATCTTAGGAATTAAACTCTTCAGTTCTTCAATCTCGGGCTCCTTAAAACTAAAACTTCGAGTGTTTCTCCTTCCAAATTCCATAGTACCTGAGATGTCTTGCAAAAATCATTCCTAAGTTCCTTGAAAAACAAGTTTTTTACAAAATGTTGATGGATGCATGAATGAATGATAATGCAACAGTTACACACAAGTTCACAAACATAGGGTTCAAAGGTTCAACGTTTCAGCATAGAGTCAAAGGCAAAGCCCACCCCAAGGTATGTACTAACGGTTCAATCACACCTGTAAGACAAGGTTCTAAGAGTTCCCAGAGTCTACATTCCTCCTTCGGATATTACCAACGTCTTGATTACTCAATAATTAGCAATATTCTCAAGAGAAACTCGTCCGAGCGTAGCATCGCGTAAAAACTACTTCCGGATTACTCCGTTATAGTCTCCGCACTACACCTAAAAGGCCAAGATGGGTTAGGGTTCTACGGTTCTCAATTTCTCTGGCTCCTAGGTCGAAAATAATAAGGTCTTCCCGATTACTCGGTAAACAAGTATTAAGTTCAAGAGGGCCTTCCATTGAGTGGGGGATCTCATGCCTCCTTCTTTGGGATTACTCCCTTAAAGTTAACATGACTGTACCGCCCGTCCTATTCTTAAGTGTAACTTAATCCGGGTATAGGATTCGTCCATTGCAAAAAACCCAAACAAACCCCAATTTAAACACATAATCAAACAAATCAGATAATAATAAAACAGATAAACAAATTAGGCTTAACCCACTTAGGGATGGACCAACAAGAGGTCAATCTTTCCCCAGCAGAGTCGCCAATTCTGTAGCGATAAAAAATGTAGCGGGGTAAATCGGAGATCGAATTATTGATTAATTCGTCTCACAAAAGCAAGAGTCGCCACCGCGCTTTATTATTTCCAAGGGAAAAGGGAAAAGAGCGAAATAAAACCCTAAATATGCAATGTAAAATAATACTTTTTAAAAGTAATAAAAATACAAGGCGTTTTTGAAAAGAGATCTATGGTTCGGGGGTTGGTTATACAGTGGGAAGGTATTAGCACCCAATGTATCTATAGTACTCTATAGGAACCTTTTGAAATATCTGTTTATAAAAATGTTCGTTTGATTTAAAAATAAATTGTTTTGGCTGAAAAGGGGTACGGACGGGTTTTTGAAGATACGACGACCTAATGTCGAAGTTCTTGCTTAAAAGGTATGAGTTTTGAAAAGATCGATATTTGGGGAAAAATTGTCTTAAGTTTTAATGAAATGCAAATGTTCGCGTGATTATACTCGAGGACATGAAGTCAACAAATTTAATCATTTTTCCCTTAGATTTAGACGTAAACGGAATAATCAAATAAAGATGGAATAATTAAATAGAAAATTATGCAGATAATGATTAAGTTATATATAACTACAACAATGATTAAATAAACAGATTAAATGGTGTGAACATGTATTTTTGTATTTTTGTTTAATATTAAAGCGAGGAATTAATTAAGGGAAAATAAAATGTTTTCTTTAAGTTTTTATCATTTTTTATGTTTTTTAATATTAATATAAGATATTACTTTAAGAGCTATTAAATACTCCTAAACTAAAATTAAAACTTAAAAGCTATTAACTTAAGTCTAATTAAAAAGGGATATTAAAATTACTAAATAAACCTAAAGTTAAACTTAATAAACAATGGTCAAATTATTAAAATTGTTTTAATTAAATTATAACTATTTGATTAACTTTATTAACTAACTAAATTAATAATAATTCTAAAAAAACTAAAAGAGAGAAAACAATAGGCAGAGGTGTGTCAAAATAAAGGGGGGTGGATAGGCAAATAGCATGGGCCAAAGGTTTTGAGAAGGCTTAATCAGAAAACAACAGAAATAAGGGGGTGTACAAAGGGATTCGTTTGGGCTTAGGCTAAAGGAAATCGGGTTAAGTCCAATTCACTCCATAATTTGTTTTAGGGTAAACACAATGTTTTAATTTTGGAAAAGGGATTAGGGTTTTGGACAGAAGCGGCGCTCCTTCGTCTCGTTCTCGTGTTCTTCTTCTTCATGCTTTCGCCTCTGAGTTCTCCTTCTTCCACCTTCGCCTGAGTCTCTTGCCCATGGCCACCAGCATTCTCCACCTTCTTCTTCCCTCCAGCAAAGCATTAGGGGGCGACGGATTCACGGTACAAATTTTATCTTTCATTTCGTTAGGTTTTTGGTTACTGCATGTTATAATCTTTGATCCATTTTGTGATTCTGACTTCAAATTTCTTACATGATTATTTGAGGTATTGAAAGAAAAAAGGATAATCATTACCTGGAGATGGAGGAGGAAAGGTTGAGGGTGTGCGTAGGAGGCTGAGACGGCGAGGGAAACGCGGAGGCGCGCTAGCTTTGCTTGGTATCCTGGTACTCTGTTCTTTCCTCTTCTTGCTTTATGGTTTGAGGATGATGTTGACTATGTGATATTTTCTTCTCTCCTGTGATCCTGCCTCGCTTTGCTTATGTTGCCTTGTATGCTCTGTAGCTTCTGATATGCTACTGTTGAAATGTTTTCATTTTGATTAGCTTTTCTTCTTCTTCTTTCTGTGATTCTGTTGCCTGGATGCTTTGAATGCTTTATTGTTGCCTTTCTTATTGGCCCATGATGATAACTCTGAGGCTTCTATGTGGGTTTGGAAATTGGTTCTATGGTTTTTGTAAGGATTGACAGGTTTTATGGTTTGATGAGGTTTTATGGTTTAGGCCATAGGTTTTACTGGTTTTAGGCCATATTGGTTTAAATTTTGGTGATGGCTTTGGCTTTGAACTGGATTGACAGTGGTTTGAATTTTTTGGTGATGGCTTTTATGGTTTTATGGTTTAGGCCATGGCTTTCGTGTTTCGACAGGGTATGCTGTTTTTTTTAGGCCATGGGTTTGGTTGGAGATAGCAGGTTCTACTGGTTTTAGGCCATATGGTTTTGAAATGGTTATGATTTTTGGTTTGGTTTTACTGGTTTTACGCAGGTTTGGAATGGTTTTAGGCCATGTTGGTTTTACTGGTGTATGCAGGTTTTTGAATGGTTTTAGGCCAAGGTTTTACTGGTTTTGCAGGTTTGGTATTTGAACTGGTTTTTTATGGTTTTAGGCCAAGGTTTTACTGGTTTTGCAGGTTGTGGTTTGACATGGTATACTGTTTGTTTAGGCCATAAGGTTGTTGGTTTGGTCTTTGAGACAGGTTTTTGATATATGAACTTTTGAAGGGATTGTTTGTTGTTATAACAGTTGTTGGCTTCTCTCTTGATAACTCAGGTTTTGGTATATTTAATTATATTTTCCTTGGACCTCTGCACATTACTGTTACATCAGTTTTGTTTCTATTCCTTTTTCATGCTTTCTTTCTTCTTACTGGATGCTGCTGATTTTTTTATTATCCTTTTTCTGCCTAAGCCAAAAACCTGTAAACCACACTCTTCCTCTCTTCTCTCTCTTAAGTACAATTGAAACACTAAAATGTTGTATGTACTTTACTTGTTCTGAAAAAGTATAATGCTGGAAAATGATGAAAAAAGAAAATATATTGCTTGCACATTGGTTTTAAACTGCATGCTTCCTCTTTGTCTACTGCATGGGAGCCTTTGATTTTTGGCCTCTTCCTATATCTTTGGCATGTTTACGTTGGAATGCTTGTGTTGAAAATGCATATGCTGTTTGTATTATGCATTTTATATTGATTTTGAAATATGATGTCTTGCTTTTTTTTGAAATATGCAGTGGATTTTGAAAATGCAGTTTTCAATTAAAATGTGCAATTTTTGACAAAAAAATGAATTTGTGCATATTTAAATTTGTGCATTCATTTTTATCAATAAAAATTCATCCCTTTTTGTGAACCGGGAGAAATCCCGTGATTTGCAAAAAGGGTAAAACTGATTCCAGCCGTTTGCTTTTAATGATGAACACTAAAATTAATTTTTTGCTTTTAATTATATTTATTTCTGACTTTTCTTTTAATTCTTTTGCAGGTAAAATTAAATGAGCATTAAAAGAGTATTGGATAGAAGATGAAGATTTAGAACTTAGGAAAAAAATTAGGATAGTTTTTATTTCATTTTAAACATTGTAAAAATTGTCATTGTAAATACTTTGTTAAATAAGTATAGTATTTAAACAAACAATTGTAACAATTAGAATAAAATGAATAAAACTCCAATATTTTACCAGTTAATTCTCTCCTTCTTTCCAATTATTTATTTTATCCTTTATAATTCTTTAAATTATATAATAACTGAAAATCAATTCCAATTATTTAAATTTAGAATGATAAACAATTAAACAAACATCATTGATCAATTAACTTCTCTTCAATTAATTATTTCATTATTTATAATTCTTCCAAATTATAATAACTGAAAATAAAATTTCAATTATTTAAACCTAGAATAATAAATAATTAAACAACATTGTTTGATCAATTAATAAACTCTTTTCAAATATTTATTTTATTATTTATAAATCTTTAAATTCTATAATAACTGAAAATAAATTCCAATTATTTAAATTTAAGATCATAAATAATTAATAAACATTGTTTTAGCACTGATCGATTAATAAATTTAGCGTTCAAAAAATAAACAGCTCTTGACTTGAAAAAGTTATGAATTTTAAATCTGCTTTGAAAATTGATAAAAAAAAAAGGTCAAAACACATGCAATGTAATGATGCAGATGGGAGATGGTATCTTAGGTCAAAATTTGGGGTACAACAGCACCCTTAGGGTAATTCCACTTATTACCTTACAAAAATGGTCATGTTATGCATGTGAGATGTCTTAGCAAAAAAATCAAAAATACAAGATCATAGTCCCTCGATGACGCTAAAAATGTTGCCTTTCAAATGATCATAGTCCCTAAAAGATAAATGTTAAGATATCTCACAACATTGCTATCGTGACTATACGATGACCCACGCTCGTCCCTTTACATCGAAAGATAATACTTCTTACCAATCAATGGTAAGATAGTAATATCAAAGGAAGAGAGAAATGAACAAAAAAGACTTTTAAGTAGGTAGACACGTCCTTAGTTGCTTGCTCACTTTCAAAACAAACACACACCAAACACTTTCAAAACATGAAATATTTTCAAAAGTCCAAAACTTTGTATACGTTCTAACAAAATGAGAACCATTATAAAGTTTGCCTAAACGAAGGCGTATTTTCAAAAATACTTTCAAAAACCACCATAAAGCACATTTTCAAACAAAGCAAGTGATCTAGCAAGAAACTAAGAGACCATAGATAACTATGGATGAAAAGGGTGCTAACACCTTCCCTTTTCATAATCTACCCCCCGAACTCAAGAAAATAATCTCAAAGGTCTTTCCTGTTCTTTTCACCCTTTCCTTATTGGATAAAAGAAAAATTGGTGGCGACTCTTGCTAACCGCAAAAATTGCGATAAAACGCAAAACATCCCAAGTCAGTTCTCCCACCGTACTATAGAACTGGCGACTCTGTTGGGGAAAATTTAAAAGTGGTGTTACCTTAGGGCTAGATCACATTTATTTGCTTTCATTATTTGACTTGTTTGATTTACATTTTGGTTCATTGTTTGGGCTTGTTTAAATCCTCTACCCGGATTTGGCATACCTTATAGGTAAGTAGCAATACATTGTGGAAACTATGCGGGGTATACCGATATGGTCTAAGAAATAGCTATGTTAGTGCGACACATTTGTGGGTAATGGTAGCCCTTGAGTAGTCAAGGAGAATACGGGGCCACTATGTGGTGTCATGAAGCACTAACTGACTTTTAGAACCTTTAGTTGACCAACTTGGCCATTAGGACGTAGTGAGATAACCGGCTTTGGTGCAGTCCGAAGTTGGTTGATACTTAATACTACACTCATTGAGATCTGACTTCTCGGGATATTTCGGTCGCCGTGAAAAAGGTTTGCGCTGAAACAATGCCCGATAAGACATACCAGTGATATTGAGGTCCCTTAGAACCCTTTTACTATTTCTAGGACAGGTTTAAGCCTCCTAAACTTCAAGAGGGTACTTACCTATGAGACTCCATGCAAGCCTAAACCTAAGGACTTGTTTTCTTTGTGTGTACATAACAACTTGCTTACTTTACATACTTGTACATAACATCATACCATAGTATTTTCAATAACCATTTAAGGATCTTAAAGGGCCTATAATGTAGGTTCATGTTGAACCAGACGCCTATCAAGGGGAAAAAGGATTCGTTCTCTAATCAAACACCATCAAGACCAAAGCACGGTAACTTGAGTCAAAGGCTACAACCCTCTTGACATGGTGAGCTTGATTCTCATGGAAGGAAATCCACCGATACAAAATTTTGCAATCAAAGTTGTTGATCAACGTTAAATTCTAACATCTTCTTGTGTTTACCCGGCGAGATCCTTGAAAACATTGCATCCACATATCATGCATGTCATCATAACAGGTTTTCCTGTACAGGTCTCCTTATCATCTTACTATTTATTTCAGTAAGGATGGCCTTAGAATAGACCATCGAGAGCATTCAGATTCAAAATGCTCAACTTCAAAAGATGTTCTTAAACTTATCTAAAGGACAAGTAGAGGTGAAGGCACTCCCCGCCAGGGGCATGATCATGGAAAACTCTAGGGACGACAGAGATGACCGGTTGGAGTGGCTACAAACCGAGATAGCCATAATGAAGGACCAAATGATGGGATAACTGGTGGGCCAGATGGCTCTTAACCAAAACCTGGCTCAAGGACAAGAAGAGTTGAGAGCCCTAGTCAACCAACTTCATCAAGACGGTTGCAACCATATGAAACAAAAGGTCAAGATTGGGGATCAAGTCACTACGCAGCCTCCCATTATACAAGAAGCTGGTTCAAGGGAAAGCAGACCATTTCGAATTTCCACCATGTCACAGGCCTAACAACGACCTCGTCAATGTCAACAGGAAAATCAACAAAGGTAAAATAATCCCGAGAGACAGTTTACTAACATCAACATGTCATTGGCCCAATTATTGCAACACATGTTAAAATTGGAGTTGTTTACATTGAGGGATCCTCATCGAAATCGCAATACCTCTGCTCCTAACTATCATCCTGATACAATGTGTGCATTCCATTCCAATAGTCCGGGACATGATACAAATAGTTGTTGGGCATTGAAAAATAAGATTCAAGACTTGGTCGAAGAAGGAGTGTTGGAGTTCACATAAGATGGTCAGACTAAATTCTTCTGCCATCCCTCAAAGACTCACCACCTGAAGTGACAAGTTCAGACAAAGAGGCTTTTGTTCATTTGAATTTTCAATTGTAATTTCTTTTGCTTGTTCAAACACTTATCTATTAATGTCAAACTCTATTTCGTTAATGCATTGCATATGTTTGTCTTGAATTGGTCCATTTGTTTTCATTACATTTAAACTATGATGTTTACTCCCTTTATGATACTCAACTTTTGTTTTAAAAGTTACAAGCCTTTAGAGGGAGGATGACGAAAACAATGCCTTAATCCCATACAATATGCTTTTGGGAAGACCTTGCTGACGATGTACAGGCGTTCTTTCAAATTGCAAACACTGGAGTTATAAGGAAGATAATCCCTAGTCAACCCCTTTGAACCAAATAAGTAGGAGTTTCCTTTTTACACAAATTGAAACCTTTAATCAAAACCTGGGGCAGGGTAGTCTCTCAGTTAATTCAAATGTGCGTTCAGTCGCAAACTTTTACTTTGTAATACAACAAATGACATCAAAAGTATTCTTATGGAATCAAAATATGGTGATGGTTCCCTATCACATAGGCAGTCATTATCTCTCAAAAAGAAAAAGCCCTCTAAGTTAAAAACCTACGAAGGATACTTAAGAAAAACTAGGGCATCCCGGTGACTGTGATCTCAAAAACAACAGTCAAGCAAAATCAGGGATAATAAACCAAAAAAAGAGGTCACTCTAGATCCTCGACCAACATGAAATATGTTGCAAAAAATGATGACTACCTTCCGATAAACTAAACTTGTCTGAACCATCACCAAAACTTCATTGGAGTTCGAACTACAATTAACTGAGTTTAGGACTGAAGAACATCACGAAGAACGGGTGGGTACAAATAAAATTTGAGACTTTATCTTTTGTTTCTTAAACCGTGAACCAAGCCACATTACAACCCTTTAAAAGTACTAATTGAAGCATGGTTTAATTCGAAAGCATATTATTACAAAAGGTATCCTGACTCCTATAAGGCTTTACTCTAAATCCTGAGTTGAATTTTCCTGCAAAAATTATTTTATCTGCTAAAATGCATTTTCAAAACTTCAAAGACAACCATAAACTTTGCATTATTTGAGTATCATGTTTGCATAAGGCTAATTGTTTGACAACAGAGAAATTCATACAACGAATATCCAGTGAACAAAAACCCTCTCAATGAGCAAAATCATTTCAAGTGGGAAGACACTTCCAATAACAAATCTCCTATAAGCAAGGGGACATGACGTGTCGCTATCCAACACATATGGAGAAATCCAGTTAAGATTCCAAGAAATATCTCAAGAAATGTTGAATATACCAGGGGCAGGTCTGTATCTGAATCACTTAGGGCATTGAACGCGAATCCCAACAAAGGGTTACGTACAGTCAAACATTTCCTAGCAGTGCCACAAACACCTCCTACTAAGGGCAATGACAACCCCCCCCCCCCCCCCCCAAAGTCCTTTTCATAGGGTGAACTCCATCTAGGGTTTCAATCTCTGAAAACTTCTCCCCAACTGAGTCGACCTCAAGAATCCTCGAGGATAACTGCCAAAAGAAGAATCCTCCCTGTCAGACTGACGATAGGGTTTATTTCCCCAACAAACTACAGATTCCCCAGGTTGAGTTTACCTCTCCGATTGATACAAATCAAGGGACCACAACTCCTCTTCCCTAGTATACTTTTCTATAATCCCCAGTAAGTTACTACAAAGTCTGGATATGACCAGATATCAGTTCAACTTCATCCTTTCTAGCAAGTCACTACAAAGCCTCGAATCCGACCAGATAACAGTTAACTTATTTATCCCCAGCAAGTTATTGTGAAGCTGTGAATCCGACCAGATAACAGCTAAACTTTCTTCCTCTCCATTCAAGAGATAACTCCCTATTAGAGCAACAGACAACTGAGACTCCTGAAATCTTTTCCCCCAAGCAGAGATCAACACTCCCCACAGAGTCTTCTAAAGCGTGAATGTTCCCCAGCGGAGTTCTCCTCAAACAAAAAAACAGGATTCCCTAGTGGAAACATCCTAAAACAAGGTCCAAAGAGGAGCATACTCTTTGTCCACATCAGCGGTCTGGGATTTCATTTCCCAAAGCTCCCCAACATTTGTCAAGGATTTATTTTCCATACAGAGATACATTTCAATAACATTTCACATTTCATACATCTTATTTACATACATGATAAATGCATACGGCATACTCTCATTTATTTTGAGGACACCATGCATTTCATACATCATGAGATTGCATACAACTAACGTTTTGCCTTTTCAGGGAAAGGTCGATCAACAGATAGCTATCATTAACCATTTTCAAGTTCCATATTAATACCTATAACAAGCCAGGAAAACTATCTATGGACGAGTGATTATAGATTAATACCTTTAACAAGCCAGGAAAACTATCTACATGAAGAGATTAAAGATTAACACCTATAACAAACCAGGAAAACTATCTTTCTTTCTCAGGACAGAGATTAATACCTGAAACCAGACAAGACAACTATCTCAACAATCAACCTTTTCAAGTTCTAAATTCATACTTGTAACAAGACATGAAAACCATTTGTGGACGACATATTGTAGATTAATACCTGTAACAAGCCAGGAAAACTATCTACATGAAGAGATTAAAGATTAACACCTGTAACAAGCCAAGAAAACTATCTTTCTTTCTCAAGTCAGAGATTAATGCCTGAAACCAGACAGGACAACTATCTCAACGACCAACCTTTTCAAGTTCCAGATTAATACCTGTAGCAATCCAGGAAAACCATCTGTGGACGACATATTGGAGATTAATACCTGTAACAAGCCAGGAAAACTATTGAAGATTAACACCTATAACAAGACAGGAAAACTATCTTTCTTTCTTAGGTCAGAGATTAATACCTGAAACTAAACAGGATAATTATTTGCACGACCAGCTAAAGTTACCCTACACAGGTTCCTTCTCATACATTTTCCAGATGAAGTTTTACACTAACTCATCATGAAGTTACCCTACACAGGTTCCTTCTCATACATTTCCAGATGAAGTTTTACACTGACTCAACATGAAGTTACCCTACACAGGTTCCTTCTCATACATTTCCAGATGAAGTTTTACACTGACTCATTATGAAGTTACCCTACACAGGTTCCTTCTCATACATTTCCAGATGAAGTTTTACATGGACTCATCATGAAGTTACCCTACCCAGGTTCCTTCTCATACATTTCCAGATGAAGTTTCACACAGACTCATCATGAAGCAACCTTACACGGATTACTTCTCAAAATTTCCAGATGCAGCTTCACACGGGATCATCATGAGGAAATCTTACACGGGTTCCTTCTAATGTCCAGATACAGCTTCACACGGGCTCATCATAAAGAAATCTTACAAAGATTCCTTCTCATATATTTCCAGATGCAGTTTCATACTGACTCATTCCAAAGCAGCCCTACCCAGGCTCCTTCTCATACATTTCTAGATGCAGCTTCACACGGGCTCACCTTAAGCAATCTTACACGGATTTCTTCTCAAAAATTCTATATGTAGCTTTACACGGGCTCATCCCAAAACAATCTTACACTTCCTTCTAATACATTTCCAAACACGTCTTAATACGAGTCTATTCCAGCATATCATTCAGATTAAATCGACCAAAGATTTATTATGAAATTTCTTCCAGTAATCGTCAATCTTAGATTTAGTCTAATTTCTATCAACAATCACCTTTGAATGGCATCTATAATCCCATATCTGACAACTCTCCATCATTTCTCCAAATGGAATCTCTAAGTCCATTCTTGATAAAATCAACACATCATCGAGTGCAAATTGTTTGGCACTCTAGTGTTCAATCATCTTCCTCCTTCAAGTCACGAATGGCAGAGTCGCCAATCAAACTCTTCAGGTTTAAGAAGATTAAACAGGGGCAGCTGTTTTACCCCCAAAATTTTCCATCTCATTCCTCAAGACATTTCTCACAAAGATCTGTGAAATCTCAAGCTTGCACTAGTATTGACTAGGTCAAGCCATCTCCTCAACACTGATACCTTAAGATTAGGGTT
The DNA here is from genome assembly GCA_948472305.1 of Vicia faba. Taxonomy (NCBI): domain Eukaryota; kingdom Viridiplantae; phylum Streptophyta; class Magnoliopsida; order Fabales; family Fabaceae; genus Vicia; species Vicia faba. Next base: position 856,284,912 of record OX451741.1, read on the forward strand.
TGAATTTGCATAAGGACAATTGGACTTCTAATACTTCAAGTGACGTTCTTGGATCATTATGGACCTTCAAGACTTCTCATGTAATGTTTCAAGTCTTCTTAGTCAATTGACCAAGAGACCAAAAATCAATTGTATTGATGAAAAAGTCAATTATAGCACCAATAGTCAAACTTTGACTTTTTGCTCAACATTAAGTCTCAAAGATAAAAATTCATCAAGACATTCAAAAATATGAAACTTGATGATTAATAAATCAAGAAAGTCAATGTGAAAATTCAAACTCTTCAAGACTTAGAAATTTTTCTAAGTGTTTTTATACATGATAATTTCTTTTCTTCATGCAAACTTTTCACCATGATGTAAGATGATTCAAGGAAAACATCCTACATGAAAGTTGTAGATCTTAATGAGATCTAAAACTTTATAGGTCAGGACTTTTTCTAGAAATGCTTGGATTTTGAGTTATAAATTCATGAAATCGTGGCATTTTTGAATAAACACTTAGAGAAATTTTCCGCAGTTTTGGTTAGGATTTTATCCCAACTTCTTGGCATTTTTTCACATAGTTACAAGATGATTTTGTCAAAATGGCCAACATGAAAATTATAGAGGGTGTTTCAAGCTTTCCAAAACATCCAAGAGCATGAATTTATCATATTTGAGCTAGAATATTCAAGGATCTGAAGTTGGACATTCATTCTTGATTTACAAGGCAGATTTGTAATGAACAAGGAACCATAATCTTAGCCATGCTGCATAATCTTCACTTTGCAGGTCTCTTGACTTGAAAATCTATCCATAATAATATGTTTACACAATTGATTAAACCATTATCCAAGTGGTTCAAGTATTGTCCATTGCATCTTTCCATTTTTGGCGCAAATGCACCATTGCCATTCTTGCAAAGCTCACTTTAATCATAAAGTCAACTTTTTAAGCCTCTAACTTGTTGTTCTAATCACACTTAACTTCTATAAGTCATAACAAACATGTTTAAATTAATCAACCACTTTAGATAGCTTGGTACAAGCATTGGAAACATGTTCTTCATGCTTGCTTAAAAAAACAAGCAAGATAGCCATAACATGTGATTCAAAATCTGAGTTGTTTGAAGTCTCAAACCTTCTCTATAAATAGAGAGTCCAATTGCAAGAGAAATAGGCCAGAAAAAAGAAGGGTAAACTAACATTCAAAATCATTTTTGCTATCAAAACCCAGAATTGTACACAAAACCTCCATTTTTGAACTTTGAAGTCCAAATCTTTGAATCTCATACCTTGCAAGTTTTCTCCAAACAAACCATCTAAACACTCCACATACATCATATAGAAGTTTTTCAAACACAAGAAAAACTTTTGTAACATCACTATCGTCACTTCCCAAGCTCAACAACAGCCAATACAGCAGCTCAAACTCAAAGCATAAATTTTAGTTTCAAGGTAAGTTTTCTTGACTTTGAACTCTTCACACAAGCATCATTAGTGAAGATAAAATGTAGATATCATTTCCTTGAAGCTAACCATATGCTTGCTTTTTATTTTCACTAACCATGTGTTGAGAACTAACTTTTACATGTAGCAAAACAGTGATACAAGCAAAAAAAACAGTTATGAGTCGGCAAGAAATGCTATGAGTCGACACGTATTACGTTCAAAACAGGTTATGAGTTAACACAAAACAGGTATGCATCGACACGAAATGGTTATGAGTCAACACGAAACCAGTATGCGTCGACTCATACTGAGTTGTTTTGACTTCCAGGAGTAAGAAACATGCATGAGCCAATACATGAGCCGACACATGAGCCAATACGAAATATGCATGAGCCAATATATAAGCTCATGTGTCAGATCATAAAACATTTTTTTAATATTTTTTTTATTTTTTATTTTATTTTTTCTTTATATTTTTATTATTATTATTTTCATATAAAAAAATAAAAAAAAAATATTTTATTTAAATATGTATGCATACACTTTTGTTTTATTCCTTTTTTTCTAAACTAAAAAAGACAAAAAAATTTTCTTAAACAAACTTAATTTCTTTTTTCATAATAAATTAATAATTAGATTTAGGTTTAGTTATTTTCTTTTTATTTAAAATTAACTTAAAATTTAGGTTTCTTTTAATTAATTAATTTTCATATTATTTCGATTAAACTTAAACCCTTTTCTCAAAAAAAACCTAAAAAATGCTTTCTAACTTAATCTCTTTTCTTAATTAATTTAGGTTTAATTTTCTTAATTTAATTAATTATTTCTTTTAGTTTATTAGGTCAATACCAAATCCTTTCTTCAAAAACAAAACAAAATCCATCTCTTTTCCATTTACATCCTTGCACATTATATTTATTCATTTCTTGTATATTATTCAATATGGTTGTAATAGATAATTAGGTTTAATTTCTTGCACTCCTCATTTGTAAATTTGTATACCACATCCCCAAATGATGTAATAGCATAGTAAATTTACTTTCTGCAATTTATCGCTTTCATATAAATGCTAGTAATTAGGGTTTGTATGGGAAGATAAAATTCAATGCTTAGAGAACCCTAATTCAAGACAAACAATGCATGAAAAATAAACACTATTCACACATGCACACTTAGGGTAATTCCACGTGTTGCCTTACAAAAATGGTCATGTTATGCATGTGAGATGTCTTAGCAAAACAATCAAAAATACAAGATCATAGTCCCTCGATGACGCTACAAATGCTGCCTTTCAAATGATCTTAGTCCCTCAAAGAGAAATGCTAAGATATCTCACAACATTGTTATCGTGACTATACGATGATCCACGCCCGTCCCTTTACATTTAAAGATAAGACTTCTTACCAATCAATGGTAAGATAGCAATATCAAAGGAAGAGAGAAATGAAAAAAAAAGATGTTTGAGTAGATAGAAACGCTCTTAGTTGCTTGCTCACTTTCAAAACAAACACACACCAAACACTTTCAAAACATGAAATATTTTCAAAAGTCCAACACTTTGTATACGTTCTTACAAAACGAGAACCATTATAAAGTTTTCCTAAACGAAGACGCCTTTTTAAAATACTTTCAAAACCACCACAAAGCACATTTTCAAATAAAGCAAGTGATCTAGCAAGCAACTAAGAGCCCATAGATAACTATGGATGAAAAGGGTGATAACACCTTCCCTTTTCATAATCTACCCCCCAAACTCAAGAAAATAATCTCAAAGGTATTTCACGTTCTTTTCACCCTTTCCTTTATTGGATAAAAGAAAAGTTGGTGGTGACTCTTGCTAACCGCAACAATTGCGAGAAAACACAAAACATCCCAAGTCAGTTCTCGCACCGTATTACACTCTGCCTCAACCAACTGTGTTGCCCTTCGATTATGTTATTAAAATATAAGCAAACAAATATATAATAAAGCAAGTGAACTAGGGAAGCACTGGAGCCCTAGCTCCAGTCGTCTTCTCCGATGAGAGGATTTTCAAACCTGCAAATTAATATGTGTTAGATCATAAAAAGGTCCTTATCCCCTTAATTTGACCCTTGCGAATTCAATGGTGGTGTTTGTTTGGCCTTATAAAACACTTGTATCATGAGTTTCAAAGAAGACATCTCAAACTTCCCTAGCCATGGCAAAACATGATTCTCACATTAGTGCTTCTGTTTTATGATTCAAACTTGTTCTAAGTAACATCAGGAACTCATTTGGGTAGTTAATAAACATTAGCAACTCATGAAATTAATTATATGAATGTTTGGAAGAAAATTAAATCGGATAAGATGAGTATGCTTGTTTCAAGCATCACTGGACATGACTTTCGACCTATTCTTACCCTTAGATACCTCAGGAATGATTTGCAATGGATGGATTCGACTGAAAGTAGTTGGATCTTTGGTTTTGACTTTGCCCTAGTTTTGACAAAAAAATGAGATTTTTTGAGAGGGTGTTCTTGAGGCAATTTTCGTGTGTCCTTTGCTCTGGATGCGTTATCTATTTATAATGGAAGATTTAGGTCAACAAAAGTGGAATCAATATTTTGTATTCCATGATCAAATCTTTGATTTAAGTTTTGAATGAAATCTTTCTTTTCTAGACCAATCATGTACCAATAAATCTTTACACATTTTTTGCAAGTTTTCACCAGCTTTCTAGACTTGTGGTTTGATTTAAAAATAGATCTTCATGCCTTGATTCATTCACTTGGTATTTTATTTGATTTATTTTACTTTTAATTGAATAAAATCAAAAATAAAATAAATAAAAAACAAAAAAATAAATGAATGGATTTAGGAGTTTATTATGGGTTCAGGAACACGTTTGGACCTTAAAAGATAGGCCCATTAGCCAAAAATTTCAAATTTGCGTAATTTGGATTTCATACATTTTCTCAAAATTATCCAACTTGAACAAATTATATCTCACTCAATTTTTATCATATGAAGCTGATCCTTGACTCTTTGGAAATATCAAGATATCCCCTACAATATTCATGTTGGTCATTTTTTCATTTGAAGCCTTTATCTTGATGTAAATTGTTTTGATAAAAAGTGTCTTTTTGTTGACTTTTAAAATGATCTGTAATATTTTGGTTCATATCTCTCAAATAAAGTAATTTTTTGGCCTTGAGCTAAGGGGAAAAGATGTAGAGAATTGAGTTTACTTCAAAATGAGGTTTGGTTGAGAAATTTTTGATGAAGTATGTGAAAGATACGCTTGGTCAAAATTCAGTTGACTTCTCCTTAAGAAAACCCTAATTTAGTAACTTTTAACTTTTGATAAATCTTGAGTTTTCTTGATGAATCATGATCAAACCTTGATCAAATGATGAATGTGACTTCAAAATTTTGATGTTGCCCAAAAATCTTGAAGTATGACTGTAAATTGGTCAAAGTTGACTTTTTGCCCAATACAATTGATTTTCAATCATCTGACTAATTGATTGAGCAAACTTGTGCTGAAAGGCTTGAAATTTGGCATGAGGGTTATTTTAGACATATGAGACACCATGAAATCCACTTGAGGCATTAGAAGTCCAATTTTCCTTGAGATAACCAAAACCCTAGTTGTAGGTCAACTGCTTAGGAGGAGGGTTTGTTTGATCAATCCTTGTGTAGTCTTGAGCAATTGGGAACCCTAGGAGCATGGGGAGACCTATTGAAATAATTTGTATTGTATAATTGGAGGGAAAATTTTGGGGTACAACAAAGAGTTTGATAAATTTGTCTACTTGTTCAAAAAGCTAGAGATCAATATACCATTCTTTGAAGCACTCGAGAAAATTCCTTTGTATCAGAAATTCATGAAGGATTCATTATCAAGGAAGAGATCAACAGGAGAGGGATCGGTACCCTGTGATGAGAAATTTTGTGTAATTTCACCTGAGAGGAAAATACCTATCAAGCTGAAGGATCCTGGGTCAGTTTCAATACCATGCACCATAAAAGACAACTTTCAAGAGGGTTCTGGTTGATTCTGGCTCTAGTGTGAGTTTAATGTCATTACCAATTTTCAAGAAGCTCGGTATTGAGAAGATAAGTGGAAGTGAGACAAAATTGAAATTTGATGATCACACCATCAAGCAATCATATAGGATAGCTTAAGATGTATTAATGGAAATTGACAATTTTTTTCCTAGTTGATTTTCAGATCATGGATATACCTGAAGATGAAGAGACTCCTATCATTCTTGGTCGACCATTTATGTTGACTAGTCGATGCAATTTTGATATCGAGACAGGTAATCTTGCACTGAAGTCATTTGATGATGAGATAACCTTGAAGGTCTTAGAAATTAGGAAGTAAGGTGCGGGTGGAAAGAATAAATCTTTACTCATAATGATCAAAGTAGAAGGAGAAAACAACAGTTCAAAGTCACTCCTCGAAGAAGTCTCAGGAAAAATCTCTTAAGTAGCATCAATAAAAATTCCTATGCACAGTCAAGAAGGAAGAAGAGAAATAAGAAGGAACACCGAGCTGAGAAGAGAGTAGTTGGAAGTCTCTGGAAGCACAAATTGGTTAATACTTTTGATCTGAATGAGTTCTGGATTACAGAAGAGACAAGCAACAAGGTGTGGAAGAGAAAATACCCCTATAAGGGGATGAATTATCAATCCATGCAATTTTAAACGGAGCGCTTCATGGGAGGCAACCCACGCTTTAAACTTAGTTTTTGTTTAATTTTGTCTGCATTTAATAAAAAAGGAGTCTTATTGGTGAAAGCTAGGAGGCAGCAACATGTGTTGTATTCCCCTCTGTAAGTCACCTTCCTCGAGCTTGTTCTAAAGAATTAGGGTCAATGTTTAGTTCAAGTTTGGGAGGTTTTATTGCTTTTCTTTTTACTGCTTTTTTGTTCGATCTGTTTGTTGGTTTTATGCTAAGTGTTATGTAAATCCACGACTTGAAGTCCTTTCCAAATTTTGCCAAAACTTTTTGTTTTATTCAAAAACTTGTTTCTCATAGAGTTCGAGAATAGTATATAGAGACAAAGGGATGGTTGTTGGGAGGTAGGAAGTTTGAAATAATATGATAGTGATACGAGTCTAACGTGTAGATTTGTACCATAGTGCTTGAATCCTGAGAAGTACTCCTGAAGTAGTTTATCCTTACAGTTTGGCATAACATAGATTCACATGCATGTATGATTGATGGAGAAAGAAATAAATTTGGCACCAAATGATGAAAAGGCGGTAAAAGGAAACTGGATCGCTAAGTTGGATAGCCCTCATCTGGTTATTCAGCCTAAAGGGGGTTGATCCCTAAACATCATCCAAAAGGATAATATATAACTGCAAAGTTTGAAATTTTCATCAGTATTTAAAATTAGTCAATGCTGTTATTTGGTGCCTAAGCAAAAATTCTTAATTAGTCTTATGCATGTGATGATCATCATAATTCTCGTTGCCTTAATTTGACTATCATAATGAAAAAGGGGGAAAATCAGAAAGAGGCTTAAGTACAAAGATAGTTAGAGATGTATCTAAAGAGGAAACTCTAGATTTGAAGATTCTTAAACAAACTCTTCGCGTCATGTGAACATCAGACAAAATGCTTTTTCATCAATTTGAACGGATGTCTCACGTATGAGTATTGGGCTGATGTGATTTTCATGAGTTCATGTAATGGTCGCTTGAGGTCAAGCAACAATTTAAGTTTGGGGGGAGTTTGATCAGTGGTTTTTCACTTTTATTTGCAGTTGATTTTAGTTATAGTTTCTTAATTTTTTCAAGTGTTTTAGTTCATTCTTATATGTTTTATGTGTTGGTTGTGTATTTTGTTTTTACCAGGCTCAGAGGAATAAAACTAGGGAAATCAGTTCAAAAAATGCAGAATTCAGAGTTTCAGAAGATGTCTCAAAAACCAAGCTACATGGTACCTGAAACGGCCATCTGTGTCACCTGACACATGTCGTGTTAGGAGAGAATGCTTAACAGGTAGGTTTGGGAGAAGAGGCAGAGGCTGACACAAGTTCCCGTGTCAGTTGACATGGACAATGTCAGGAGGTCTGGGCGAGAGAGTTATTGGTGCAAAGAATAGAGAATGACATGGGTGCCCATGTCAGGTGACACGGTCTGTGTCGACCTATGACACTGATTTCCTGATTTTTTTTTCATACTTTTCCATATGTTAAGCTGTGAGGCCGTTTTGGATACTTTCAACTGACCTGGATGAATGGTGACTATCTAAATGAGTTTTCAGAAGGAATAAAGGGGATTTTTTGGCACCGAAGAATATTTTAAACGACTGAAGATTATAGAAGTCAAGGTTTTAGGAGAGTGGGAGATTTTCATACGCAGAAGCAATTGAAGATAAAGTTCATCCCAATTTTTTTCATGTCTATATTTTTTCTTGTGATTATTTTGAACAATGTGAGTAGCTAAACCCCCCAGTTCTAGGGGGTGTCCCTGATTTGAATATGTAATGATTATGAATTCCTGAGTTCTTTAATAAAGTCTTCTCTATTCGATTTAATTGTACAATGTTTTTATGCCTTCCTGATCGGACAAATTAGGATTGATTTTCGGTTAACAACCAACTAAACCACAGTTTTTAAGGTTTTTGTATAAATAGACTATAGTAGATATCTCCTAGGACTAGGGATATCATATATTCACCAGATTTAACGATAGATATGATAAAGGCTTGAATCCATCAGATATCTCTAAGGACTTGGGATTTAGGATGAATGGTTAAAGGTTTTCCCACTAAGGACTTAGGGGAAGATGATATAAAAGGCCGGTAATTGAAAGATATGAACTTGTTGAAGAGATCAGGATTCAAGGTTGTTACATGGAAAATTATACCCCACACCCTAGCATGCTCCTCATATCTGTGAAAAATCTTAATTTACATTCTGCTTATTTTTTCTGTTAAGTGACAATTCCTAAAACAAAACCCCGATTAAATATTTTATTTAATTGAACGTGAATATAACTCGATAATTGCATGCAACCCTTAAGATCGATATTCGTGGAATTTCCCATTATTACTGCAAGGCAAAAACAATACACTTGCTATTTTTTCCATCAAGAGACATTGAATATCAGACGGAAATTACAAAACGAGAGAGAGAATACGAAAGAAAGGAGATGAAATATTCAGTGGTTTTCCAGTAAACGAAAGAGAGAAGAAAACATATTTTCTTGAAATCCACTAAAGCCTTCACCTGTTTCGCTTTAACAGTTGAAATGATGATTTTTTTTATGAAATTGAAATGAGAGACATTGGTTTATGTAATAGTTCAACTATGGCAACCGGAAAACCTCAAGGTTTATGGGAAGTTGGAGTTGCTGGTTAATTGCAAAGTGACTCTTCACCTTCCACCTTTATGCATGTACGTGAATTTAATATTTGGTGTTTAGGTGCAAAGAATCCAAAATTATCATTAGTTAGTGGAATAATAATTACAATGTGTATTTCGTGATTAGAAAAAATAAAAATTGTAATAAATTGTTATGTGATGACACATAAGTTACAATAAATACCAAAACAATATGGTGATAGTAGTGTTAAAAAAAGTCTATTGTGCCCTTATAATTAGATTAAATGTTAATTGGGATTAGAGGGGTAATACTTGGATTTTCAGATAATACAAGTGCTAAAATTATTTCATATTCATTATGCTTATTTTTTTATGTGATTAAGTGTGTGCCCAAAAGAAAATGTGTAAGAAACATAAAGGGGAAGTGTATAAAAAATTAACCGAAAATTCGTATGATGCCAACTTCAAAAGATGTGATTATTTTCAACAGTCACAAGCCACCAGAAGGTTACAGATTTGAGGAATTATAATCTTCAATAAAAAGGGGGTCTTAGAGAAAAGCGTCGATGCTAAGCATACATATTAGACTCTAGTTCAACAAGCTTTAACAAAAAAGCCAATTAACACTACGCCAAAAAAGACCTAAGAAAGCGCTTTTTTTGCCATTTAACAGCGCTTAAAAGCGTTGACTATGGTGGCGCTGCCGTAGGTCTAGACAACGCTTTTTTTTATGAAAAAGCGTTGCCATATGTATTTTTTAGCAGCGCTTTTCTCTGGAAAAACGCTTCCTAAGATAGTCCTCTAGCAGTGCTTTTTCCTGAAAAAAACGCTTTCTATTTACCCCCTTTAGACAGCGCTTCCAAAAGCGCTGTCTAATGTATTTTAAAGCATCTTTAGGAAGTGCTTTTCTAGGAAAAGCGCTTTCTAAAGTAGGCATTTAGCAGTGCTTTTTCCTAAAAAGCGCTTTCGTTGCTTCACGTAAATTTAAGCATTTTTTATGTAAAAACGCTGCATATTCTTTCTTTTTTAGAAGGCATATTTTTGGAAATAATCCCATAAACCTGTACTTCAAGCCTTACATTTCAACGACCCTTTATTTCAATAAAGAAGTCGTTACATACAAAAAAAAGGCATTATATACCATTATAATACCATTATATACCATTATATACCAAAATATAAACACCATTATAATTCAATTCACATGTTTGCTACTAAGTAGGAGGAGGATGCACTATAATAAGGAAAAATATATGACTATTTAGAACAACAAATTTATACCTATTACAAGAAAACCTTCTCTTATAAGAGGCAAAACAAACTCCAAGAATTTCGTATAAAGGTGATAGTACTCAAGTACAACAAAACCTTCTATTTGAATCCGCTTATATATGATATGTGCCAAATTCGTTTCAGCCTGAAATCGCCAAAATCCGACGAGCGGACGGTCCTGATCCTGCAAATAAGGTATGAACAGAACAACACGGTCAATTAAACTAACTTTGGTCCAACACAATTAAAAAATTTCATAACACTTTTCAACTTCCAATACCTTATCTGATTCTTTTATGAATAAAGTATTCACACAATTCCTCCTTGATTTCTTCCAATTGATTTTTCGTGTAATGAGCACACTTGCATTCATCAAAGTACTACATAACAAAACATAATATGCATGATTTGGTTAAAAGTAATAAATTATATGAAATATCCAATAAATATTAAAATAAATCCTAAGTTATAAATTCATACCGTGATTGGAATCTCTGTTCGATTCAAAAGAAGGATTTCTTTCATAAACCCTAAAATAAAGTATTCGCAATCTATATTATTACGTTGTTGAGCACACTACATAGAAAAACAAATAAGAATGTATAGTTGTCTTGTTTTATCAAGTAGCATCACTATTATAAGCAAAATTGTGAAAATTAATGTACCTCCACTTTGATCCATGTAATGTTGCTTGATCTAGACCATGATACTCGAGCTTCTCTTTGAGAGAGGAATACTTGTATTGATCTAACAATGAAGAAAAAAATAAAAATGAAATGACAAATAAAAAAATACACTAAGGAAATATAAAAAAATGAAATGGTAAACACCCTTACCTTTTTCACTAACGTATATTTCTTTTCTTGGTAGGAATATGTTCTACTCGTCTCTTAACAACGTGGATGGTTGGATTGATCCAAATACCGTCATTATGATCATTTCTAATATGTGATTCATTCACTATAATATTCTCATATTCATCATTTCTAGTAAACGATTCAATCTCAACATCAATATCACCTTGATATTCAATGTTTTCATCAATTACTTTGTTAGATAAAAGCACTATAGACCATTTGTACTTGTCGGATCAGTGACATAGAACACTTGTTTAGCTTGAGAGGCTAGAATAAAAGGCTCATCTTTGTACCCCACCCTATTAAGATCCACTTGCAAAAATCCTGACTTATTCATTCGTATGCCATTATTATTTTCAACCCACTTGCAACCAAATATAAGAATCTGAAACTTCTCATAATCAAACACCCAAATGTGCTCGATAACCCCAAAATATAATAGATTTGCAAATTTAGGGTTTAAGTCCTTCACACTTGATATGTGCATTGCTTTAGCTACCAAGGTGACACCATTATTTTGCATAGTACTTTTATCATCTTGTTCTTTGGTATAAAATGTGTATCCATTAATTGCGTATGCGCTATAAGAAAACATAACCAAACTTGGACCATATGCTAAACATCTCAACCTTTTGGATATTGAAGCGAGATCTGAATGATACTTTGAATAAATATGTTCCTAAAACCATGGTATGAAACTTCGATTGTGCTCTCGTACCATCCAATTCTCATTTCTATTCAGATTTAAACCTCGAAGAACACCCTTGTGCATTTCAACATATGGCTCAACCTCAATCTCATTGTGTAGAACATACAAATGCACTTGATCTCGTTCGACCCTTGATATTGTCACAACTTTATTTCCAATTAACTTTTTACCTTCTTTTTTTCAACAATATGAGATTTTGGGAGTCCAATTGATTGAACATTTGACAGATATTCAGTACAAAACTCAATCTCTTCTTCAACAATGTATGGTTCGGCAATACAACCCTCTGGTCGACTTCGGTTTTTCACATACCCTTTTGATATTTTCATATAACGTTCCGTAGGGTACATCCATCTCATATAAGCTGGTCCACACAATTGTGTATCTTTCACAAGATGAACAACTAGATGAACCATTATGTCAAAAAACGAGGGAGGAAAATACATTTCAAGATCACACAAATTAATAACTATTTCTTTTTGCAATGTTGGTAAGATCGCGGGATCTATCACCTTACTGCAAATTGACTTGAAGAAAAAACACAGTTTAGTTATTGTGCTTCTTACTTTTTCTGACAGAATAGAATGTATATCTATTGGTAGAAAATGTTCCATTATAAAATGGCAATCATGTGTCTTTAAACTCTTTAACTTGAGGTCTTTCATAGACACAAGTCTTCTAATATCTGATGAGTAGCCTTCTGGAACTTTAACTTCACTCAGAAACTTACACAATATTTTTTCTCCTTTCTAGATAGAGTATAAACAGCAGGTGGTAGATATGTTCGTCTTCCTTTCTTCACGGGTCCCAATACAGTTCTCATTCCCATATTTACCATGTCCTCCCTTACTTTAAGGCCATCCTTAGACTTTCCTTGTATATTGAGAAACGTACCAATAACACTGTCAAATACATTTTTTTCAATATGCATAACATCGAGAAAATGTCTTACATACAACGACTTCCAATATGGCAGTTCAAAAAAAATTGACCTCTTCTTCCACCCACTCTTGACAAGTGTATGTGCAAAAGGCTTGTCAAACTGAGTACTCAGATCTTTCACCTTTTCAACTATCAATATAGGTGGAGCTCTACGTTGTTCTGCCTTTCCATTGAATGATTTTCTCCACCCACGGTAGTGATGATTAGAATTTAAGAATCTACGATGACCGAGAAATACATTCTTCTGACAAAGGTCCAATCGCATCGTATCAGTTTCATCTTCCCAAACAGGACACGCCCTACAGTTGAAACTTTCTTTCCTATACCCATCATAAACCTCCACACCGTTCTCCCACAAAAACTTTAAATCTTCGATTAAGGGTGTCAAGTATACATCTATGTCATTCCCTGGTTGTTTAGGCCCAGAAATTAACATAGATAACATCATGTACTTACGCTTCATACATAGCCACGGAGGTAGGTTATAAATCATAATAATCACATGCCATGTGCTATACGAGATACTTTGAATACTGTGTGGGTTCATTCCATCAGTAGACAATGCCAAGCGAAGGTTTCTAGCTTATTTTCCAAATTTAGTACTCATTATCAATTTTCATCCACTGCGGTGAATCTACCGGATGTCGAAGCTTTCCATCAATAATTCTTTCATCTGCATGCCTAGTCAGGTGTCTTGAATCGGTTTCACTATGATACATGCTTCTAAATCTCGGAATTATAGAAAAATACCATAAGACTTTTGCTGGAGACAACTTTTTCTTATATCGAGAGACACTGCATTTAGGACACTGATTTAACAATGCATACTCATTTCGAAACAAAACGCAATCGTTTGTACAGGCATGTATCTTATCATAGCTCATGCCAATAGAGCATAACATCTTTTTGGCCTCATATGTTCGATTGGGAAGAAGATTATCCTCTGGTAGCATATATTTCATAAGGGCTAATAACTCTGTGAAACTTTTATCCGACCATCCATTGCCCGCCTTTAAGTTGTACAACTTTAATACCGCAGGCAATCTTGTGAATTTTGTATAACCATTATACAACAGTTTCTCTGCATCACTTACCAACCTCTCAAACATTTTGAGACAATCCTTAAGGTCTTCTTCAAGTGCTTCTGTAATCTCTTCGACTTGATCATAATTGTATGTATCTGTGCCATTGTCATTTGAAGCATATGTCGTATTATCCCCCGATACAACATTCCCGTTACTTTTCTCACCTTGCAAATTCTAACATGTATAACTTCTATCAATTCCATGCCTCTTTAAATGCGATTCCAACTGAACCACGTCAACCTGACTCCCATAGCAGCAACTCAAGCAAGGATATGTCATTTCCCTAGGGTCTTTGGCGTGCGTCACAACAAACTTAACGAATTCTGATACCCCATTCTCATACTCTTTCTCCAATCGAGTCGAAGACATCCATTTCTTATCCATGGTATTACTAATTAAGCTAAGAAAAAACAAAATATAAAAAATTTACCTGTAGGGAAATGATATGGATTTCACACTTTGATCACAAGTAACCCCTATATATAGAAAATTCAATAAGTTAGTTCCCAATCATTGCAAGCAATGCTCATCCATCATAGCAGTTCATTCAAATGGTTTTACTAATTAAGCTAAACAAAAACGTTAATTATTCACGCAACTATAGAAAAAGAACAACTAATTACCTGTAGAGAAGTAATCAACTTCTGGACCCACACAATGTAAGATTTGTGTAAACGATCAGACTTTCACTCTGCACCTGTAAAACAATCATACTATCAATATCAATCCAACTTTTCACTTTTCAATGTCTCTTCAACAAGATTTTAATTTACTTATTCAAAACAACAACAAAATTTTAATTTATTCTTAAAACACTCTGTTTATTAATGGTATAGTGATAATATCATATCTCTGATTAGTTCTTAGTAATGACAAAACTACTTTTTTGTACATCAAAAGTAATGAATATATTTTCTATGAAAGAGTATGTTACTTAATTTTAGTCTAAAATAGTTTTTCCTTCTAAGAATAACTTTCTTAATCAAGCATTTTTCAACAAACAATCCCTTGAGAATCTCAGACTTTGTAAACGACTCTACCACCTAATCACACAATTATTATACAACGACACTAGGTGCAATGATATGTATCTTAAACAAAAAATAATTTAGATTCATTTAATTGAGACCACAAACCCAAGTAACGGTCGAAGAAGAAACGATTAGGAACGGTCGGAGAAGAATCGGTCGGAGAAGAAACGGTCGGAGAAGAAACAATTAGGAACGGTCGAAGAAGAAACAGTCGAAGAAGAATGGTTCTGAAATGAATGAATAGGGTTCTGAAAGAATCACCCATATCCTTAATAATTTCCCAATAATAATACGAATAACATATCCTCAATAATTTGCCAATAATAATACATAGTAACCAAATACAAGGAAGCACACACACGATCAACATTGATTTGTTGCAATAGCTTTTTTGAGAAATGACAAAGGTTTAACTATTATGATTTAGTAGATTGCTTTGTGAGTGATCTCAATCCTTAAATCAGAAGGGATGTGATGATCCATACTCCAATATCTATTGTTATAGAGTATTCATGATGGAATATGGGTTGAGTCATTGAATGAGTTGATAGCTAATAACAGCAGTAACAGAGACCACCTATATTATCCAAGTAAATTTACCATCCTAAAGGTCCTCAACCAGTGCGAGATCAATTGACAGTGAGGGATGCTATTATACAACATGCCTAATTTAGAAAAGCTCAACATTATATGAAGAATCAAGTTGACAAAAAGAGAAGAGAAGTGAATTTCCAAGAGGGAGAACAGGTCATCGTGAAACTGCAACCGTACATGCAGTTGTAAGCAGTTAACAATCAACTTGACTATCTAATTAAAACAAGATACCACCAAATGTCCTAAAATATCCTTTTTGTTTTAAAATCTATCATATAAGAGAACAATGTTACAAAATAATGACGTACCTAAACTATACGGCGGTCTACGGCAAGAAACAGTCGGAGAAGAAACGATTAGGAACGGTCGGAGAAGAATCGGTCGGAGAAGAAACTGTCGGAGAAGAAACAATTAGGAACAGTCGAAGAAGAGACGGTCGAACAAGGGTTCTGCAATGAATGAATAGGGTTCTAAAAGTTTTATATTTTAATTTTATACTTTGACCTAAGACAACTCTTTTTAAAAGCGCTTTCTATCATACAAGATCTAGCAACGCTTTCACGAGAAAGCGCTTTCTTAAGTGGGGAAATTTTATATTTTAATTTTATAATTTGACCTAAGTAAACGCTTTTTAAAAGCGCTTTCTATCATACAAGATCTAGCAGCGCTTTCACGAGAAAGTGCTTTCTTAAGTGGGGCGAATTTAAGGCCTTTAGCAGCGCTTTTTAAAAGCGCTTTCTAAAAGCTGTCTGTAGCAGCGCTTATTTTTAGCAAATTTTTTAAAAGATCTACAACAACGTTTTCTTAATAAAACGCTTTCTAAGGTAGGGCATTTAGCAGCGCTTTTAAAAAGCGCTTTCTAAATACTGTCTGTAGCAACGCTTTTTTTAAGCGAATTTTTTAAAAGACCTACAGCAGTGTTTTCTCATTAAAGCGTTGTTTTTTTGGTGATGCCAAAAAGTCAATTTTGGCGTAGTTTAATGGGAGAAATATGGTCATATTTCATGCTTAATCGTGTCTCTCCATGTGCATACTTTTTGTCAATTATTTATCCGATAATTCATTCTTTTTAAAATGTGGTCTATGTACTTGTGCTATTTATGTATTTTTGTTTCCCTCCTTTTTGATAATATCAAAGAGAGAGAAGTACACATTAAGAGAGAGTAGAATTATGCTTTTGTGGGAGAGAGCTTAATCACTTCAATGTTTTACCCATCTTTTTATGTTTCCTCCACCTCCTTGAGTGATAAGTTGTCATTATTCAAAAGTGGAAGAATGTGGATCTATGTGCTTGTAAGTACAACTATTACAACTGTTAGATATTCATGATGATTTTGATGATAACAACTCTATGTCAAATGACACGATGTAAAGTCTTCATCTGTCAAGAAGAAGCGGTGATCAAGATGTTCTATCAAAATGTTTTTGTGGAATCTAAATGTCATGTCTAAT
Organism: Vicia faba; assembly: GCA_948472305.1. Taxonomy (NCBI): domain Eukaryota; kingdom Viridiplantae; phylum Streptophyta; class Magnoliopsida; order Fabales; family Fabaceae; genus Vicia; species Vicia faba. The sequence continues at coordinate 856,301,596 of OX451741.1, forward strand.
TTAATAAAGACAACACCTAATGTTAAAGGGTGTTCAATGGAGTCTCTGATAACCTCTTATCCGACTACCTTTATGGTGTTGTCTATTAAATAAGCTATATCAAGCCTCATCAGTAGAAGAATCAAGTTTTAAATAAAGTGACAAATTAGTGATGAATCAAACAAAGGAATTTGAACTTTCGGAGTTGTGAGAGAGAGAGTGTAAAAGTTTGCTTGTTCTTGTGTCTGAGTGATCACTATATTGTAAAAGTATAAGGATAGCTCTCAAGATATTAAAACAATCACACACAAATAGAAAAATCTTTTGAAAACCTATGTTATAATTGGATTGTCGATGAAGAATGAACTAGTCTTTTTTGCCGGTAAAGCATATAAAAGTGCAAAAGATGAAGACATCATGGTCGTATAAGTGTTCAACATTTTAGTAGAAGAGACTAATTAACTAAATTGGAGAGAATAATAATTTAGTGATTAAGTTGATGCTATATTCTGAAGTTGCTTGCTGCTATAATAGTTCAAAAGAAGAAGGCATTATAGTTGTATAAATGTATCATTCAACGGTAATATAAATTAGAAAGTACAAGCTATAGATCCAAACTGGTAAATAAAATGGCAAAAAGTACAAAGGTTGCATACCATAAAGAAATAATGCAACTTCATTATTACTCCACCAAAGGTTTCTAATTTACTCATGATCGGTCAACACTATTACACATACTTTATTTCATAGTTCATAAATATATCAAGTTTTTCATGAATTACTTCAACAATTTCATCATAAATCAAAAAAGTTGAAACAATACTCTATCTTTTCATCACACCTTTATTATTGAACAAAATTTTCATCCTTACTTTGTAATTCCGAAAAAATTCAGCGAAGATGATGACCAATGATCTCTTCTCTCAAGCCCTAGCACACCTTCTCCGAAAGTCTTGTTTTCTCTATTCTCTTTATTTTACGTACTAATAGAATGAGACTCTTTTTTTCCTAATTCTTAAGATATATATGTCATTCTAATTTCTATTGATTACTTGAGTTTTTCCTTTACTACCCCCAACTTATCCTCACAATTTATTAGCTTACTTTTAATTTCTCTACACACTTTATTTTCCTTTATATTTTATTATTCTAACATATATTTGCTTAATTAAATAATTATTCTTATTATTTAATTATCATCTAATTATTTTAATTGACTCAATCTATCAATAAATTAAAACACACAAAATCACATATAATTCACTAATAATTCGATAAAAATAAATAATTAAAAATGAGGTGTTACATCCTAGATTTAGAATTGCAAAAGGACAAGCCTATGCTCTAATGGAGTCAAAACTGGTGTTGTTAGCCTATAATGAACCCAATAGAGTCTAGGTTTTCGATTTCTAACAAGGATTAGTCTTACTTCTAGGGTCGTTTGGGAGAAGGATTATAAAGGGAATTAACCAAATTAGAAGATCCATGTCCATAATATTCTACAAAGTTCTTTAAATGAGTCTCACGTAATTTTTTATATTATTTCACACTATTCTATTTATTCAAACAACCCAACTCTATTTTACACTTGAATTTGCACTTAGCCATTTGGTAAGAATTAAGCTTTGAACTTTTTCTTGGCTATTTTATTCAATTTCATGCATTCAAGTTTTATGGAGATTCAAATTTCAAAGTGTTCTTCCATCCATGTTCATACAATTATGTTCATTACTTTTCATACAACCATGGTTCACACATAGAAGAATCAAGAAATTTAAAGAGGAACAAAAATGAATCGAGAAGCATAATTCATTTGCTTAGGTTACAAGTCAGCTTAATACACAATCAAACTTGCAATCTTGTCAAGCAAATACCATACAAAATCAACATCATATCATCAAGCCAATTTCAAACAAAAACAAGTTAAATGAAGAAAAATCAAGTAAGATTAACTTATATCAAAATGACATCATTTTAGTAACAAATCACAAAGGATTATCATTTTTGTCTTATTCCCACATATGCAACCTTGTACTACAAGGATTACACCAAAATCAGAACAAGAAGAATTTGCATAAAAGACATAAAAACAAAATTTCCTTCTCATGGTCCCACAATGCCAAGCCTCAAGATTTCCACTCTCACTATCCCACAAAATCAGTAACAAACTTCTCAATACATCTCACCAATTCCTCACCCATTTCACTCCATTCTCACTTTATTCTAACACAAAACCTATAATTCTCTCTCCACTCTAATAGAATTTGATCCTAATCCTAATATAGCTCGTCAAATCACAAAATATCTCATTGATTTCACAGCTCATTCCACTCTAACAAACTCTCACACTTGAGCAGATATTTTTCAACCATCTCAAACATACCAAATTATCATCTCATTCCCTTAAATCCTATCCTATAAATACAGTACCCTATTCACTCATAAACAAACGAAGGGCCCTATCAAAATCTGCAGAAATTCTATATTCCACATCTAAATCTCACTAAAGCTCTTTTCAACGAGTGTTTGAAACTTCACATTGAAGCTTCAAACATGCTCAGAGCTAAACCTTAAACTTCATTCTCAAGTGAACCAGAAGGAAGAAGAAAACTCACTAGAAGGAATAAGTAGAGAAAAATAGTAAAGGAAAAGAAAAGAAGAACAAAGAGAAAGAAATTTACTCAGGAAATCTTCCTTTTGGTTCTCCGAGTAGGACTATCATCTACAAAAAGCATGTATCTCGGTGATAGTTCTTGGATGTGTTCTTGTACATCTAAAATTAAGGTAAAAAGGTATGATTAGTTTAAAGTTGAACCTTGATACAAACCTATATTGTAATGAGGCCACTATGTCAAACAAGACATTAGACAACGTTTTTTTTTTTTTTAGCTTTTAACAGCGCTTAAAAGCGCTGCCTAAAGCAGCGCTGCTAAAAGTAAAGACAACGCTTTTTTTATGCCCACTTTAGACAGCGTTTTTACATTAAAAGCGCTTTCTTAAGCACCCCCTTTAGACAATGTTTTTAAAATAGACAGCGCTTTTTTATATACCCCTTTAGACAACGTTTTATGTTATTTTTTAAATTAGGCTTTAGACAACACTTTTCTTTAAAAGTGATGTTTATTCTCCCACTTTAGACAGCGCTTACCCACTTTAGGTAGTGTTTTTTTTATACTTTTTACAGCGCTTTTCTCTTGAAGCGTTGTCTATGGATCACGAATTTTTTTTAATAAAATACCTATTTTGACTTACAAAAGCGCTGTCCAATATATATAATGCATTTTAATCAGATTTTAACCATATTTGAATCAGATTTTCACCATATTATGCACCATACTTGGTAGTTTCATTCCAATAAAATATGCATATGTAAAAATTCCACATATATATAAATTGATGATATATACAACAACAACTACAAAATATATGATACAAATTAAAATTATACAAGTTGAAAATCCTAAAATTCAAAATTGATGTTACATCTACATCTTACTATCTTCGAGAATTCTCATAAAACAACAACAACATGAATATCTTAGCTCTATCTTCTACACATGCACCTATAAACTTGGAAAAAAAAACCAAATGATCGAAATTCATTACATGATAATATTAATGTTGCAATTTATTCGAACTTAATTTATACTCAAAACTCAAAATTCTCATCAAAGGAAATAAGACAATATACCTTAGCTTATAAAATTCTCAACCTGATAATGAATTGACACCATTCCTCCATAAGTTCATCCAATTGATCTCTTGAGTAATGTGCACAATTGAATTCCTCGAAGTACTGCATATATAATAATATAACATAGTATGTGATTTAGTTAAAACAATATGTCATTTTATGAGAAACACAAAATATAAAAATAGTATGTAATTCCTAAGTTAGAAATCCATGCCGTGGATGGAATCTCTAATCGATTCAAAATAATAGTTTCTTTCATAAACCTCAACATGAAATAGCCGCAATCTATACAGTTAGGCTGGGGAGGACACTACACATGGAAAGAAAATACGAATATATATCAGGATATATCCCTCAAAATATTTTATCAAGTATCATCACTAATGTAATCAAAACTAAATATCTATTTGTGAAAATATACCTCCACTCTGATCCATGGAACGTTGTTGGCTCTACTTGTTGGCACTTGAATATCTCTTTGGGAGTGAAAACTAGTAGAATGTGAAGGGTGAGAAAACACTTAGAAGGGGGGTTGAATAAGTTTTTCCTTTTTCTTTTTCTTACTAGCTCAATAATAATGGAAAGACACTGTTATTTTTATCCTGGTTCGTTTGAAGTCAAACTACTCCAGTCCATCCACCAAGGTGATTTCTCCTTTCTCAACAAGGACTTAATTCAATATAATCAAACAGATTACAATCACACAATCAAATTGTTGTGACTAACAATACAAAGCACAAGTAAACTTAAAAGTGACTAACACCACTAAGACTCAAACTAGTCCTTAGCCTTCTTGAGAAATCTGACCAAACTTGGTCTCTCAAGGAACAAATACAAGAATTAAATCTTTACAATAATGAAACAAATTGCTTCTTAGAAAGCTATATCACAAACTGTGATTTATCACTAAGATAAGTTTATGCACTTGAGAAAATAACAAAGTGTTTGTGAGTAGCAGAAAAATTTTCACGTATGTTAGTTGGGTAGTTGACTTGCAATAAATGATCTTCTATTTATAGCATGAAGAAAACGACCACTACTGCCTTCAAAAGTGAGGAGCAATTAATGTTTGCATGTTTTCTTGCAGTATTGCTTTTTCCAATGAACTAGCGTAGAGACACTTGAGTGCTTTTAACCGTCTTTGCATTAAATGAACAAATGGAACTGTCAGAGCATGTTTCCTGAAACTTGACAAGACTTGTTTGCTTATTTATTCTTTCAGAACTTGCTTCACATCTTGCTTCAGAATTTGCTTGCAAATAACTTCTCATCAGAGCTTGCTTGCAAAATACTTCTGAACAGTGTTTGCATGAAAACTTGCTAAGATTAGAGGATGCTTTAAATTGCTTCTTATCAGAGCCATCGTCAGAACTTGCGCTAAGTAAATAGTTCTTTCATCAAAGAACTTCTTCATTTTTACTCAGCTCAGCACGTAAACTGATCTTCACTTTAGAAAATACTTCAGTCAAAACATTATCTGAAACAAAGAAATATGTTCATCAGAGTATCAATTATACAAAATATATTTTATCGTTATCATCAAAACTCTGAGATATGATCAGAACTAATCTTGTTCTAATAGAATGCTATAATATAAACGACTGTTTAGAACAATCTCACATAGAAACATAAACATAAACACAAATCCAGATATATATCTTTGGGAGCAAAAAAATTACGTGTCAATCATCTTCTTCAAATCTGGATATGTTGACCAATCATTGTATAAAGAATCCAGATAATACACAGTATCTCTTACAGGATTAATCGCAACCAATAACCAGTGTCCACTGTAAGATTAAACAATGATTAAACAATGGCCAAAAATGGAAAATTATAATAAATCAAGTTAGGATGAAAATCTAACCTGTTGTCAGTATTATATGGAAAAAAGAACAACTTTTCAGTATCTTTACTGGCCACGAATAAACCGAGTACATATGCTATGACATCATCTGGTCTAGTTATGATTAACCTTGAATTGACAGTGTTGGGAGCTAAGAAGCCAATTCTTGCTTCTAAACCACGCGGGCACACAGTGATGTCATACAGAAACTTTAAATTAAAACATCATTAACATTATACTATATTCATTGAAATGAGGAAATAAATTATTTATATAATGAAACAAAGTTGATCAGAGTATACCTGATGTATATACCAATAACACCGAGGCCTAATTCCAAATGTATAAAAACTTGCTCCATATCCTCTCTACCAATTGCTTCCAGGTATTCTAAACCAAATATGTCTTCACTCATAGGTATAAGGCAGATACCACCATCCGGAATATCTGTTAATCCTAAATATGTCCGAAGGCACGACTTGAACTGAGCAATAGTTTTTTTTCTAGCCACGGTCTTCTTAGCAATATTTTTTGTGTGGAAATATTGTTAATTTCAGGTGCCTTACCCCTACTGACTTGTGCAATCTCTTTAGCATGACACTAATTATCATATAATTAGTTTGGGGAAGTATAAAATTACAAATTATCATTTCTCATAGCATAAATGTCATATAATTGTGTTGTACCTCAATTGATGCAACTGACTCGATTTCCCGCCTAATCCCCTTATCTTTTGGAATGGATTTTGTTGGAGTCTAACATTACCATGTAAACAAAATGTAAGTAAAATTGCCTTAAAAAATTTGAATAGTAAACGGTTTTAAGCATACCTCATCATCTACGCAAACGAGGCTTGACGGTCATGCAACAAATGGTCTTATTGCATCTTCCACCAATGTTGCATCCGCCACATCGTCAGGTAGTGGTAACAACGCACCCCCCTCTAAAACAACATCAACCGATACTTTCAAAAATCCATTTGGGAGCGGTTTATGGTGAAGCATTTCTCCCATAGTATTATACACTTTTCCCTTACCAACCATTTGATAAGTCGGTGACGACAAATAGAGTTGACACCGGGGAAATGCCCTATAACCATTAATAAATATGGTTATATAATTAATAAATATGGTATATAATTACCTCGAGAGTATTCGGTCTAAAGTTACTATTGATACTACCTTTGTCACTAGTATCTTTAAAACCTGTAGCTTGATCTATTTCTTTTTCCTTTCTCAGCTCATAAACTTCTTATTGTAACTTTTCCAACTTTTCCTGAAGTTCTTTATTGCTAGGAGCTTTTGTCTTTAATTTTTTTCTTAAAGGATATTGGAGTGATCCCAAATCCCTTTCCCCTTACTCGACCAAAATACTCACGAATATCTAATGCTCGACTAAGTATTCTCCTGCAATCATTATCTTCATCTGGAGATATAGACTGAGAAAGAGTCTCCTGAAATTCATATGAATATTGTAATTAAAGAATGATATGTTAATAAAATAATGATGTAATTAAATAAATAAAAGAATGATGTAATTAAATAAATAATGTTTTACTTACACATCTCTCAAAAATTTGTTGAACATTTTCTTGAACAGCTACATCCTTACACACACGGGCTTCCTTCCACAAAACATGTTCCGGAAGAGATGTTTCAAAACTGTTTCCTTTGTTAACTACACATTAAGCCAAATAACATGATCAAATATAAGCGTGCATATATTATAGATACTTTGCAATTTATAGATACTTACAATAGATTGTTGTAAGCGTGCATATCCCATATGCCCTTTTCTGTATAGATATGTGGGACTTGATGCTCGCTATCGATTTACGACACTTAAACTCTCAAATTTATGGGTTTTTCTTTTGGATTTAAAAGTTTCCCATTCTTCAGGTGCAATCAAATCCTTATATTTATTTGGAAGCTTTGCATCAACAAAAATTTTATCCGCATCCCTAAGAAACTTGTTTGATAAAAAACCTCTAAACCCTCTATGTAATTTTCCTGCCAATTTAAGTATATAATTTGTCCTGGTATCCTCAATGCTGAATGACCTCTACGAAAATCATACACAAAGTGCATTAGTATAAGTAATTTAAAGACATAATCGTCATTAAAAACAAATAACATCACATATGATACATGTATCTCACTCCATAACATCACATATGTAAGTACAAAGTGCGTTTAAGACGGGGGGGGGGGGGGGGGGGGGGGGGGGGGGTGAATTAGGTACTTTAAAAAATTTCTGGTTTTAGTGATGATGGATATTATTTTTATGGTTAATGGCGAGTTTAGGAAAGCTTAAAGTGCAGGAAAAAAAAGAGACACAAGCGATATATCCTAGTTCTCCTCACAGTCTGAGAGTACTCTAGTCCCCTTTCAACATGAAAGAGATTTCCTTATTGTGGCAAACTTAAACAAGAACTACCAAAAAGCCAAGAACAATCCTCTTGGATTTTTACTATGTCAAATATGAGAACAATCCTCTCAAAATGACTACACTTGTATCCAACAATTCTGGAAAGACAAGATTTAAAAAACACTTAAACTTATTTCCAACAATCCTGGAAAAATAAGTAACTAACTATCAATATTTGATTTTGAGTGAGTTCAGTAGTATTGATCACTTAGAGTGATTTAACAATGAATGTTCTTCTCTTCCAATAATAATATTGTACAATGACTCAAGATATAATTGCTCAAAGTTTTCTGTTTAACAATGTATGAAAATATGCAGAAAACTTATGTTTGAAAGTGAAGAAATGCTTGAGTTTGTATTTTGAAAATTCAGGAAATATATTTGGAAGAGGTGTTGAAAATGATTTTGAAAATGAATATTTATATGTTCATAACACCCTTCTGAAACATCATGAAGTTCTGAAAATGAATCATGAACAAATGCCAAGATTGAGTGAAAGGTTTCAATGAAAAGGTATTATGAACAGGCATGTAAAAAGCTGCTGTTTTTCAAAATCGTGCAGCATGCAATCGATTACACCCTTTGTGAAATTGATTGCACAGGATTTCAACGGCTATATTTTCAAAAGTTTTAAGTGTGCAATCGATTGCACAAGCAATGTAAATCGATTGCACTGAGAAACATAAGCAAACATTTTGAAAATTTTAAGTGTGCAATCGATTGCACAAACAATGTAAATCGATTGCACTGAGAAACATAAGCAAAAGATCTGAAAAATTAAAGCATGCAATCGATTGCACTCAAGTAAAAAATGAATTTTAACTTTGAAAAACTTGAGTAATGATTTATAAAACATTTCTTATTTACCATTGAGCATCTATATCTTAAGATCAAAGTAAATAATATCATTATACCTTGAAAGTTGTTAAGAGCCTTGAACTGAAGATTTTGTCCATAGATGCCTTGAGCTTGATCATAAATCTTTGCCTTCTTTGTCAATCATGTATGTCTTCATCAAAACAAAAGCTCATTTGAGAAGCTTGATGTTACATATCTCACTCTATATTTTATCTTTAGCATCGTCCAACACTATTGCTCTCCCATCTTCACAAGTTATTGGAATATCTCTCCTTACCACCGAACCAAGATAACTCGTCAACGTTGAACCGTTAGGCTCAATTAGTTGACCTTCTTGACTCCAATGCACATCATACTTCATGCCTCGATCTCCATCTCGAATGATTCTCTTCATTATTGTTATTACTCGTCCAATTTTCATTTCTGTTTTATTAACTGGCTTATCTCCATCATGCTCAGAATCATCATGTGGGTGATCCACGTTAGTAGCCATCTAACCTGTAATAAACATAAATAAAAACCCAATATAAAATTCCATAATCATTTGAATATATATAAAATGACAAACACAAACATTAACATAAACATAAACTTAAACGTAAACACAAACATAAACATAAACAATTTAATATATTACCTCTTTCACTAACAAAAACAAACAAACAAAAATAGTCCATTTAAGAGGCTAATGAATTTAGGTGTCAATGCACATGAACAAAATAGGGAAAATAGTATATACACTATAAGAAGATTAATACAAACTTTTAGAAATATTTTGTATGATTTAAACGGATTATTTCTAGAAATTTAGTACCTATATATCTCATAACCAAACTCTACTAATTAACTATATATATATATATATATATATATATATATATATATATATATATATATATATATATATATATATATATATATATATATATATATATATATATATATATATATATATATATAATATATATATATATATATATATATATATATATATATATATATATATATATATATATATATATATATATATATATATATATATATATATTATTCTACTATATATGAAGTGAAGTAACCCGTCCTTATGTTGTAGTTATGCTATTAAAATCATGAAAATTTTGACATTTACTATGATGGAATGTCTAATGAGATGAAATAATTTAGAGGACTAACACCCTATATGATTAAATAACTTATTTCCGTGTTTATCATATAATTGCTTATATTATAATTCATTTGTATGAAACAAAGAAGAAGAGGCAATAAGTTACTACCGTTGAATTGTGGATGTCAATAAAGCTTCTTAGCAATAGTACTTTGCCCAGAACTACACAAACTAGTCAAATAATGATCTACACCATAAAAGAAATAAAATCCGACAAACCAATCATAAACTTATGCCAATAAGAATCATGCTACAAACAACTTCTCTATTAGCTTGCTCTTAGCCATGTTAATGCATTCTAACAAATAAAAACACTTCCCAAATTGATTTTACACAGAACAACATTGAACATTTTAGTTTATCATGATTTTAGTAAATCTCAAATTCAAGAAAGAACCTACCTTGAGAAAGGGCCGGTCGGGGTGGAGGACAATCGAGAAAGAAGGTGGAGGACAGAGGGAAAGGGTTGGTCGGACGAAGGACGGTGGACGGAGCTTGATGACGGCGGAAGGAGCTTGGACAATGACGATTTGTGAGAGGGAAACGGTTTTCGTTCGTGAGTTTGAGAGGAAAACGAGTCTGTGAAAAGAGAAACGAGTTTGATTCTATTTTTTAATTTTAATTTATATGCCTTTAGACAGCGCTTTTTAGAAAGCGTTGGCTAATGTGATCCTTTAGCAGCGCTTTTGAAAAGCGCTGGCTAATGTGGCCCTTTAGCAGCGCTTTTGAGATTTTTTTTTAAAATTTTATATAACTTTAGACAGCGCTTTTTAAAAGCGCTGTCTAAATTGGTCCTTTACCAGCGCTTTTGATAAAGCGCTTTCTAAACAACACTTTTAAAAGCGTTGTCTAAGATCACATTTTTAGCAGCGCTTTTATTTATTATTGTATACAGTTTCCGTGTTTTTTTATTAAATTAAATTATAGAAGCGTTTTTGTATAAAAGAGCTGTCTAATGTGCGCTGTTAAAAGCCCTTTTTGGCGTAGTGGAAAATCGTCTGTCTCTCCATCTTGTGGCCGCTTGGTAGTCGATAATCCTTCATACATGTTTTTGATATCTCGAATATATACAATTCTAACCACTTTCTTCTATAGGGTTTTCCACAAAATCTCTCTAGACACTATATCATATGTCTTCTCAAAGTCAATAAAAATTAAGTGCACTTGCATATTCAATTCTATATATATATATATATATATATATATATATATATATATATATATATATATATATATATATATATATATATATATATATATATATATATATATATATATATATATATATATATATATATATATATATATATATATATATATATTGATTTGTTTATAAAAAACTTATGGAATTAAAATTTGTCAAATTATGTGAGTTTGAATTTCAATTGCAAAAATTTAATCTGTGTTGAGGTTAGGTTTGTTTGTGCAAGAAGAGGAAAGCAAATAAAATTCAATCTTTAACCACTTTTATCTTTATAAATTATAATTTGTTTTGCACACCAACGTTTGCCAATTTGTTTCTATAAGAAAAACTCAAAAATACTGTATTTTTATTGTTGTTATTTTGTTCCAATCAATCCAAAATTTCATTAGGTATTGTTTATCAAAATAGTAATATATCATTATGGAAAATAAACTCTACATATATAGTTGGATTGTCCATGAAGAACTAATTCGCCTTTTTGCTTGTTTAACATATAAGAGTGCCTAAAGAAGAAGATATCATTGTTGTATCTAAGTGTGCAAGATTTTATTAGAAGAGACTAATTGACTATTTTTTTATATTTTAAAGATAATTTAGTGATTAAGTTGATGATATATTCTGAAGTTGTTTTCTGCTATAATAATTCAAAAGAAAAAGGCATTGTAGTTGTATATAAATGTATCATTCAATGATAATATAAATTCAAAAGTACAAGCTATAACTCCAAACTGGTAAAATAAAATGGCAAAAAGTACAAAGGTTTCATACCATACAATACAACAAAGATACTCCCATCATCATAACCAAACAGAATTTAATCACACACTATAAAGAAATAATGCATACGTCTGATCAACACATAATGCACATTGTAAAGAAATGTTTAAGGGGTAGAAGTTGAAGGTGGTGGGGAGAGAAATGGGATGGAGGGAAAAGTGGTTGGGATTGAGGTGGGAATGTTGGGAAGTGAAGTGAGTGCTGGCAATGGTGGAATGTTGAGAGATGGAATAGTTGTAGGAAAGCTAGGAAGTGGTGGCATAGTGAGTTTAGGAAGAGATGGAAGGTTAGTAGGCAATGGTGGAAGACTTGCTAGAGGCAATGTTGGAATTGAAGGCAAAGGTGGCAAAGTTGTTGTTGGTTTTGGTAAAGTGGGAATGGTAGGCAAATTAGGTTGTTGTGAGGTTGTTTGCAAAAGATGGCGAGCATCAATACTCATGCCTGACATGGTCACAACAAGAAGTAAAACTGTGATGAAGGATTTTATTGGTGCCATTGATAACTTGAATATTTTTGTATTGGGAGAATTTGCTTTGCGATTTTATGCTAAGCAAAGAGATAGTGGATGGTGTTAAATAGAGTAAGAGTGATTTAAACAAGTGTAATTTGGAGAACTATAAAAGTTTGTTCAACTACCTGTGTTTCACTTTTGACAAAAGCATTTATATGTTCTAAAAGAGCAAAAGACAATAAAACGGCAAGTGTTCATTTTATTTTTACAAATTAGGTTTGTGACTGATAGATAATGTAGTTGCAAATAGGTGCTTATATTTAAAAGTTGGTAATCTACACGGCTATTTTAAACCAACAACCAACAATTCTATGAATTCAATATTGGATCAAACAAATTCAAATGTTATGGTCCAAACATAATAATTAATGTGTGGTTGTAGAGCTATAAGTTAGGGCGTCGTCTACCGTACATTAATTTTTTTTCAATGTAAAAGCGTTGTTTTATGCCCACTTTAGGCAGCGCTTTTACATTAAAAGCGCTTTCTTAAGCACCCCCTTTAGACAATACATTTAAAATAGACAACTTTTTTATATACCCCTTTAGACAGTGCTTTATGTTATTTTTTAAGTTAGGCTTTAGACAACATTTTTCTTTAAAAGCGATGTCTATTCTCCCACTTTAGACAGTGCTTTCCCACTTTAGGCAGTGTTTTTTTTACTTTTTACAGCGCTTTTCTCTTAAAACGCTGTCTATTGATCACGATTTTTTTATAATAAAATACCTATTTTGACTTACAAAAGTGTTGTCTAATATATATATATATATATATATATATATATATATATATATATATATATATATATATATATATATATATATATATATATATATATATATATATATATATATATATCGTATTTGGTAGTTTCATTCCAATAAAATATGCATATGTAAAAATTCCACATATATATAAATTGATGATATATACAACAACAACTACAAAATATATGATACAAATTAAAATTATACAAGTTGAAAATCCTAAAATTCAAAATTGACGTTACATATACATCTTACTATCTTCGAGAATTCTCATAAAACAACAGCAACATGAATATCTTAGCTCTATCTTCTACACATGCACCTATAAACTTGGAAAAAAAAACAAATGATCGAAATTCATTACATGATAATATTAATGTTGCACTTTATTCGAATTTAATTTATACTCAAAACTCAAAAGTTCTTATCAAAGGAAATAAGACAATATACCTTAACTTATAAAATTCTCAACCCGATAATGAATTGACATCATTCCTCCATAAGTTCATCCAATTGATCTCTTGAGTAATATGCGCAATTGAATTCCTCGAAGTACTACATATATAATAATATAACATAGTATATGATTTAGTTACAATAATATATCATTTTATGAGAAACACAAAATATGAAAATAGTATGTAATTCCTAAGTTAGAAATTCATATCGTGGATGGAATCTCTAATCGATTCAAAAGAATAATTTCTTTCATAAACTTCAACATGAAATAGCCGCAATCTATACCGTTACGCTGGCGAGGACACTACACATGGAAAGAAAATACGAATATGTATCAGGATATATCCCTTAAACTATTTTATTAAGTATCATCACTAATGTAATCAAAATTAAATATCTCTTTGTGAAAATATACCTCCACTCTGATCCATGTAATGTTGTTGGCTCTACTTGTTGGCACTTGAATATCTCTTTGGGAGTGAAAAGCTAGTAGAACGCTATAATATAAACAACTGTTTAGAACAATCTCACATAGAAACATAAACATAAACACAAATCCAGATATATATCTTTCGGAGAAAAAAACTTACGTGTCAATCATCTTCTTCAAATATAGATATGTTGACCAATCATTGTATAACGAATCCAGATAATACGCAGTATCTCTTACAGGATTAATCGTAACTAATAACCAGTGTCCACTGTAAGATTAAACAATGATTAAACATTGGCCAAAAACGGAAAATTATAATAGATCAAGTTAGGATGAAAATATAACTTGTTGCCAGTATTATATGGAAAAAAGAACAACTTTTTAGTATTTTTGTTGGCCACGAATAAACCGAGTAAATATGTGTAGCGGTAGAAATGTTCAAGACTAAGTCATTGGATTGACTAGAATTTATACAAATCAAAATAAAAATCGCCACCGCGCTTTATTGTTTCCAAAGGAATGGGAAAAGAGAGAATAACCCAAAAAAAGGGGGAAAGATTCAAGGTAAGGGGGTTGGCTATGCAAAGGGAAGGTATTAGAACCCTAAACATCTACGGTACTCCGCAGGAACCTCTTTGTAAAATCTGTATATTTTGGCTATATAAAAAAAAGTGTTGTATATAAAATGGATAGTGGAGGTGAGAAGAGAAGTATTTTTTTTATGATTTTTGCACCCGCCGCGGTTGCGAACCTTTAGTGCCTACGTACCACCTTTCGTGCAATAGGGGATCAGGGTACACGTAGTTCCTCTTTTAAAAGTTTGAAACACAAGTGTGTTGGTTAATTTTATGAGATGAGACATCATCGTCATTGTCTGTGTGGAAAATATACTTACTACCCACAATCATGAGAAAGGAGAATTTACATCATCTCAAAGTGGAGGATATGGCTTGGATTTTAAAATCAACAATGCCTCACTCAACACCCAAGTGGAAAATATCTCTCTTCACTACATGTTATAGAAGTATAGTTGTTTGCATCACTACAAGGATTGGCAAGAGTCTAATCTTTTAAGAAAAGTTTTAAAGTTAAAAGTCAAAGTGGAAAAATGGTTTGAAATGAGATTGGTTGACTTTTAGTCTTCTCATAAAAAAATGTCAAAGTATTATTGAATTGATTGAAGTTTATTTATGAATTTTTTTTTTAAAAATGCATGGACATAAGTCCAAGTTTATTATGAAAGTGGTTCAAGTTTAGAAACAAGAAGAGTTTTCAAAAGGAGGGAGAAGATTTTTGAAATTAAAGAAGATGGGGGGAGAAGAAGAGACTATCCTAAAGCATAAGGTAAAAGCTAAGGAGAAGAATCATCTAACCAACAAGAAGCAAGTACTTGACATTAAGAGTCAAGATAGAATCCCCATTCTTTGGATTAAAACCAATCAAGCAAAGATACTAGACCTCTTCAAGTGTATTAAGTCTTCATAAAAATTAGGCAGAGTAACGGCTGTATGCGGGTGAATTCCATATTACAAATAAAGGATGTAATCACAAAAACCTGCACACAAAAACAAACAAGCAACCCAATGTCTTGAGGTAAACCTCAAGAGCTCCAGACAAAATAATCAGATAAGATCACAAGGTCTCCAAGATAGGCCAAGGTTTCTAATCCTAAGTCCAAGAAATAGTCCCATGTTCCATCACGCCAAGGATAGTAACCAAATAGTCCAAGTACCATTAAGAGTTTTTTAGGGTTTATGTTGATTATTAAGTATCTTAGGAAAAAGAAAAAGAAAAGCTCAAGTGAGCAAAGTAAAAATGACAAGAATATAAATGCTCAAATGAGCAAAGATGAAAAATGGCATGAAATAAAAAATGCTAAAAAATAAATAGTGCATAAAGCATAAAAGAATAAAAGCATAAAATAAAACAAGTCAATAATTAGTGGTTAGTTGGATGACCATCTTGAAACTTTCATTTGGAACTCATTAGAGGATTGGTAGAACCAAAGCCTCCACACAACAAGTTGCATTTGCTTTTTGTCAAGTATATCATCCATTTGGAATTCTCACAAGTACCATTTAATGATCAACGATGTTTAAGTGATTCGCGTTGACCAAAAGTGTTGTATATCCATTAGAGGATTGGTAGAACCAAAGCCTCCACACAATGAATCTCAAGGTTATTAGATCAAAGAGATCAAATTAACATACTTGGGCTTGCAATCATAAGTTTGGGCCACGAATGATCATTTATTCGAATCGGGACAAAATTTAGCGCTATGTTAAGAAATCGTAAGTGGACGTATATAAAAGTCGCACCTATTTTGAGGTCGGTCAATAGCAATCTATGCACTATTTGTTTTGAGACATGATATAGAGATCATGCTCCAACAACATTTAGTGCAATGAGAAGGGGATGAGATGAAGAGGAATTAGGGTAAAAAGAGAAACCACATTTGAATTAATATTTAATCAAACTATTATTAAAATCATTCATCCATTTTTTGTGGAGTTAAACTCAACACCATGGATCCAATGATGTTAATAAAGCCAAGACCAAAAAATCAACATAAGACAGCCAGAAAATATTCACAAAATAATAATATAATCAATATATACATTAAAGGGTTTAAATGTATTTTAAAAAATGGAAAATAATGAAGCAAAATGCTAATTATATTTAAATTAATCAAGAAATGAAAAATAAGTCCATAGAAAAATCAGAAAAGAGGCCAAGTAATTTTACAAAAATTTTGGGAATTTTTAAAAGTCAGAAACTATTTTTAAAAATTAAATTAAATGGACAAAATAAACAAAAATAGTAAAAAATAGTAAAGTCAGAAACAAAAATAAAATAAGACCACCAATATTTGTCACAATATCATTGGATCATTCTATAATTTTTTCAGAATTTAAAAATATGTAAAAGTATTTTTAGACATTTTAAACAAATCAAATAAGTGTAAAATTCATAAAAAATACCAAAACACAAAATTAAATTGTGAAAAGATAAAAATCAAAAAGAGAATAATCAAAAATATTTTCAATAATTTTTTCAGATTTTTTAGACTAAAAATGAATTTTCTATGATTTTTTGAAATTTAAAATAATTAAAATATAAAAATCAGAAAAAGAAAATAAAAGAAAAAGATGTGGACCATTGGATGAGAGTCAAAACGTGTTAGTAATCAAATCTAAAGGATCTGGCGCAGTGTGCATATCATGGTCTTTAATGAATAATGTACAAAATCATTAATAAAATCAGAATTTGAAAATAACAAATGTCACGTTTTCATTGGTTAGAAGATGACACGTTGGTCATCTTTAATCTCCAGCCTTCACGAATTGCAGGTATCTCAAACTGTAAAATCAGAAGCTCAGACCTATGTCATTCGCTTCGTCTCTTCAAGACGAAGACAACCACACCCTCGCGCCAAACTTACCGTCCGATTCTGATCCATTTCTAAAAAAACTAGATTCTTGAGTTGTTCCACTATTGCATTAAGCTTGCTTCAGAAAATGTAATGATCATCATTCACCTTTCTAGTTCTACTTTTGATTTTTTTCTTACCGTTTGTTATTTTGTTTTTGTTTTTTTTTTTGCACAGAAAATTAATCAGAAAAATACATGGGATTTGGATTTGATTGATCATCATTCACCGTTCTAGCCAAGATCAATTGACGATATGATATTTTTTTGTAAAGTTCACCTGGTTTTAAGTTTATCTAAAATATAAGATTTAACTTGAATTTTTCTCATTGGGTTTAATTTGATCCATCGATTTTGTTTGTGGTAGTAATACGGTGGGAGAACTGACTTAGGTGTTGTGCGTTTGATCGCAATTATTGCGGTTAGTAAGAGTCACCACTGACTTTTCTTTTATCCAAAAGGAAAGGGTGAAAAGAACAGGAAATACCTTTGAGATTATTTCTTGAGTTCGTTGGGTAGATCATGAAAAGGAAAGGTGTTAGCACCCTTTTCATCCATAATTATCTATGGGCTCTTAGTTGCTTGCTAGATCATTGCTTTTGTTTGAAAATGTGCTTTGTGATGGTTTTTGAAAGTATTTTTGAAAAGGCGCCTTCGTTTAGGAAAACTTTGTAATAGTTCTCGTTTTGTAAGAACGTATACAAAGTGTTGGACTTTTGAAAATATTTCATGTTTTGAAAGTGTTTGGTGCATGTTTGCAAGGATGTTTGTTTTGAAAGTGAGCAAGCAACTAAGAACGTTTCTACCTACTCAAGAAGTCTTTGTTCTTTTCCTCTTTTCCTTATATATTTCTATCTCACCATTTTGATTGGTAAGAAGCGTTATCTTTGGATGTAAAAGGGACGGGCATGGATCATCGTATAGTCATGATAGCAATGTTGTGGGATATCTTAGCATTTCTCTTTTAGGGACTAAGATCATTTGATAAGGAAACATTTGAAGCGTCATCGTGGGACTATGATCTTGTATTTTGATTGTTTTGCTAAGACTTCTCACATGTATAACATCACCATTTTTAAGGCAACAAGTGGAGTTAACCCTAAGGGTGCATGTGTGAGCGGTGTATTTGATTTGCATGCATTTAATCTGTGATTATGGGTTGTCTACTTATTGTTTTTATCTTTCCATACAAATTCTAATTACTACCATTTATATGAAAGCGATAAATTGCGGAAAGTATATATTCTACGCTATTACAATCATTAGGGGGTGGGGTGTACAAATTTATAAATGGGGATTACAAGAAATTAAAATCCTAATTATCTATTACAACCAAATCAAAATAATGTACATGAATTGAAATGGACTTGTTTTGTTTTTGTTAAGAAAAGAAATAAGTTTTCTTAAGAAAATATTTTTCATCTTTTGGTTTTAAAAGAGATAAAATAAAGTATGTGAATATAAAAATATTTTTGGTGTTTTTGATTAATGAAAATAAAAGTGATGATAAAATAATAAAGGAAATGAATCAAATCAGCTCATTGCTGGAAAGACAGAAGTAAGGGGGCTGAAACTATGACTCTGATGCGCTGTAAAATCAGAAATAACATGTTAGCAGAAATGGGGAAGGTCAGAAGTTCTGGGTCTGTGTACACTGAAGTTCTGAGGTTGCTGAGAATAAAGGAAAGCCTATAAGTTCTGATTGCTAAGGGAGTCTAGAAGCTCTAGTGCAGCTGGGAATCTAGAAGTTCTAATATCACTGGAAGGTCAAAAGTTCTTATTGTTTGAGAGAGCCTAGAAGTTCTGGTACAACTGGAGACCTAGAAGTTCTATTTGTTAAGAGAGTGAGGTGATAATGTTGTTAGGTGAGGATATCTAGAAGTTATGGCCTAGGAATATTGTTTGACAGATAAATGGGTGAAATGTCAATAAATAAACCTAAAAAAGATGCTTCTGGGGCTAGAACCCAGGACCCTTAGCACTAATGTCTTATGCGCACGATTTCTACCACTGGGGTGGATGTACATCCAATATTAGAAGCAAAAGCATAAACATGTATCACAAAGTAACGCTGATGATGAATTTCATCTCCTTCTCCATGCTAGTCAGAGCATCTGCAACTTAGTCACTTCTCAACAAAAAAATGGAAACTGAAAACATAGCAGTTATGGCAAATTTCAACATGTTTCAGAAATATAAGGTATCAGAACTAAAAATCAAAAGCAAGCATGAATTTTGCTAATCCTAATTATGAATCCTAATTTCCTCAAGAAGTTCTACACTGAAATTTTCTCTACTTAGGCAAAAAATACATGAAATTTGTGAATATGTACAGGGTCAGAATCAGGATGTCTACATTGTATTTTTGAGCATGCAAGCCTATCAATGCCTAAGTGATGAGATACAAGTTAGAAGAAACTTACCTTGCTTCTAGAGATTGTTCTGTGAGTGAAAACCTGGTTCAACTTGCTGTGATGTTCTGGTCAACTTCCTCACGTTCTCAGAAAACTGGAACAATCCTTAACTTGAGCTATGAATGGTTGGAGCGTTCTAGATCAGCCAATGAAAAATAATTTGGTGTTTTGAAATTTAAGTTGGTGGAGATTGAATTGCAGTCTGCAAACAGAAGTTGGGATTGTTTCTAAATGTATGATAGAAACTGTGTTGATAATTTGGTCAAAAAACACTTGAGGAAAAATGGAGTTTGAATGCAAAAATCAGAAACTAGCAGGATTTGTATTTGTGTTAGCAGTTTCAAGTTCTTGAGAGATTTTAGCAAGGTTTCAAGGCCTTTATTTTCAATTTTAGGACCCCTTTACAGTTGCAAATGAAGTTTAATTTATAGGCAAGGATTTTGGAACTTGGAGAAGCTAAGAGTACATCTATCATGCTAGGGCGCTGACTTGTTCTTAAAGCAAGGTAAGCAAGTATGGTTCAAGGCACAAAGTAGGGTGGTTAGAAGCTTTTAGCCGTGCCTAAGCTAGATTTGTAAGCATGAATTAAGGAAAAGTACCCTCAGAGGCAAAAACAAAGCATGGTCCCAGCATACACTTGTATAAAAGTTTGCTTTTCAAGGACAACAATGGTACTTCTATGCCACACGTGGGGAAATCCTTTGGATACAGACTCAAAATTGGGTGTGAGAATTAAATGATGATGAGATTTATCAAACAGAAAATCTACAATATAATATTATGTATCATAGCTTAATCTGGATCAGCAGTTCAGCATCAGCACAACTTAGAACAAATATCTAATATTCTGATCTTCGAATCTCCTTGCTCCAGCATGTTCTGAAAGAGTTCTCAGACTTTTCAGAAAGCTTGTAACATGATTTGTGGACTTTCTTTGAATTACTCTTGCAAACTCTGGATGAACCTACGTAAAAACTGGCCCAGAAGTTGTAACCAGGTCCTGTTTTGGAAATGCCTAGAATTTTGCTGACTGCTTCAGTTTTATGGACGTGCTTTCAAGGATGTATAACTTGAAATCCCATCATTTCTAGAAGAGGTTATGTTCTAAAATGTTTTAGATCTCATTGAGATCTATAACTCTTGTGTTATAAGTTCTTCCTGAATCAACTTGTATTATGGTGAAAATCTGGCCAGAAGTTCTGAATTTATCATATTTCCTAAACACTTAGAAAAAATTCTAAGTATTTAGAATTTTGACTTTTCCAAAGCAAATTTGACTCTTGATTTTCTTAATGAAACAAACTTCAAATTTTAACATATCTTGATGAAATGTGATTCTTGAAATTTGATTTTGATCCAAAAATCAAAGTTTGACTTTTTTAGTGTGCAATTGACCATTTTGCCCTTGTGCCAATTCCAGACCTAAATTGATGTATCAGTGCTGCAATCTTGACGTCATGGAAGATCTTGTGAGAAAATCCTTGAGAAATAAGAGGGAAAATTTTGGGGTACAACAGTGGGTTTCTAGTATTTCTTTTAATTTGTTATGGGAGCTTAGAATCATGCTTTTTCTGATAATTTGAATGTTATAGTTGGTATGAAACTCAAATGAAATCTTGATGTTGATACCAATTTGTTTGTGATAAAGTTGAATTAATATAGATTGTGATGAGGTTATTTTGAATTCAAATGTGAAATTCATGTTGAAATTTATGTTGAAGTTAATGGAATAAGTTGATGAATAATGTTTGGTAATGACATTGTTGAGTCGTTAAATAACATTGTTGGGATTTAATTGAATATATTGTGATTTTGTTGTTTGAGTTATTAATTGAAGCTTGAATGAAACCATTTGTGAAATTAATTGTTGATTCATGTTGTTGAGTTGATTGGAAATGGAAATTAGAAATTATGGAGTTAGTTGTTTATACAATAGTCAATCTTCCATTATCACTTTTGTTTGGTTTGTTTAATTGGTGTTTGAAGATTTTGAATTGTATTTTCTTTTTTCACTTAAAGAGAGGAAGAGAGAGAAGTTGATCGTGACCATTGCGAAGATCTCTTTGTACCACTCATCAATCACAAACCCGTCCCATCAATCGCGCCATGGTACACTCCCTTGCTTCAATTTTGGTGTTGCATCATTTTTCTTATTTTATTTTCTTTGGTGTTGAAATACTTGTTTATTTGGAATCACTTTTTTAAGAATAAAATTAAATTAAATACTAATTATATACGAAAGTCAGACCATAATGTCAAAGTTGATCAGAGTATACCTGATGTATATACCAGTAACACTGAGGCCTAATTCCAAACATCTAAAAACTTGCTCCATATCCTCTCTACCAATTGCTTCCAGGTATTCAAAACCAAAGATGTATGCACTCATAGGTATAAGGTGGGTACCACCATCCGGAATATCTATTATTCCTAAATGTGTCCGAAGGCACGACCTGAACTGAGCAGTAGTTTTTTTGCTAGCCACGGTCTTCTTAGCAACATTTTTTTTGTGTGGAAATATTGGTAATTTCAGGCGCCTTACCCCTACTGACTTATGCAATCTCTTTAGCATGAATCTAATTATCATATAATTAGTTAGTGGAAGTATAAAATCACAAATTAGCATTTCTCATAGCATAAATGTCATATAATTGTGTTGTACCTTAATTGATGCAACTGACTCGGTTTCCCGCATAATCCCCTTATCTTTTGGAATGGATTTTGTTGGAGTCTAACATTACCATGTAAACAAAATGTAAGTAAAATTACCTTAAAAAATTTAAATAGTAAACGGTTTTAATCATACCTCATCATCTATGCAAACGAGGCTTGACGAACATGCAACAAATGATGTTATTGCATCTGCCACCAATGTTGTATCCGCCACATCGTCATGTAGTGGTAACAACACATCACCCTCTAAAACAACATCAACTGATACTTTCAAAAATCCATTTGGCAGAGGTTTATAGGGAAGCATTTCTCCCGTAGTATTATACACTTTTCCCTTGCCAACCATCCGATAAGTCGGTGACGACAAATATAGTTGACACCGGGAAATTCCCTATAACCATTAATAAATATGGTTATATAATTAATAAATATGGTATATAATTACATCAGTGTTGTACCCCAAAATTTGCCCTCCCATATTTCTCAAAACATGTCAAGAATAATCTCAAGTTGCTCAAGATGGCTCAAGAGTTGGACAGTCAAATCATCTCCTAAGGCAGTCAATTCAAAATTAGGGTTTTGTGTTGCATAAAGGCCCTTACATCCAAATGACCTCAAGTTCTTCCCAATGTCCTAATATGTTCTCAAGTTCATCCATGTCAAATTTCTAGCCTTGCAGAGGAAGTTTGTTCAGTCAATTGCTCAAGAGGTCCAAAAATCGATTGTGATAGGGCAAAAGTCAACTGTGACCCAAATACAGTCAAACCTCAAGATTTTTTGTCAACATTCTCATTTTGAAGGATAATTCATAATTTTATCAATGTTTGATCATGATCCATCAATGATTGCTCAAGATTCATCAAGATTCAAAAGTTGCTAAATTAGGGTTTTGTAGGAAAAGTCAACTCAACTTTGACCAAGCATAACTTTCTCATACTTTATGAGAAATTACCCATACAAAGCTCATTTTTAAGAGGATGAAATTTCCTACAATCCATCTTCACACCCCAATATCAAGAAATGCTCTCACAAAAAGTTACAAATTTGGACATTATAGGTCATTTTTGAAAGTCAACAAAAACACCTTTTTTTCCAAAGCTTATAACTTGAGAATGGAATATCAAAATCAGATGAGACCAAAAGGGTTGGTTAGATTACATCACAAGGTTTCTAAAAAGTCCAAGAACACCTCCAAAAGTTCAAAATTGAAGAAGTTATGCATTGTTGAAGTTGGGCATTTTTTCAAAATTGCCAAAAGTCAACTATCCTCAAAACTCCAATTTTTGACAAAAGGGACCACTTTTTCCACTTGATTTGGTCTTATCACACCACACACGTGTCCTATCTTCAATTTCATGTCCATTCATTAATTTTTCTATTTTATTTAATTTTTATTGAATTAATTCATTTTAAATCAATATTAATTCAAATAAAATCCAAAACTTGATAGAATGATATCTTTGTGATTGGTATAGACTTCAATTATCATCATGAACCAAATCAAATCCGAATCAAGCCTTATTATGCAAAAAAAATCAGATTTGGTACAATTATGGAAACTTTATCAATGGTGATCAAATCATATCTCAAAATCTTCAATGCACATGGATTAAAGCCCAATTCTTGACCTAATGCAATCCCATATACACACACAAGCCAGACATAACAAGGATACGACCTGAAGCTTCCCAAAAACGGCCAAACCAGAATTGAAAAAAGCTTGCAAAAGTGTGAGATCAAAACCTTGGTTAGAGCACGATTCAATCCAAGATCTCAACATAACTTCCTTGCCTGACATCCAGTGGAGCTAAAGCAATCAAAACCAGACCTTGAGACCTCCTGAATCATGCTGTAAGTGCCCACGAACATAGCTCTGAACATGAGATCGTGATTCCATATTTTGGCATTTTCTGAACAAATTATTTGTGCATTCATGTTTAATGTCCGATTTCCAACATTTCTGCATTATTCAATTGGATTTTCGTAGCCTGTAAGGTCCTACCCGAAACTAGGGTTTGGGTTTCTTGTTTTTAGGTGTTTTGATTTCAGGGAAAATTGAAACAAGCCATGGCCATGGATGGATTCAGGAGAACGAGGCGAGCAAGATGATGGTTTTAGTTTGCATTTTTGTGACCTAGAATCCATTATAGGATGATGCCACAGATTTTGTTACGGATTCAAATCCGCAGGAAAATATACCAGGACCATTGGAGAAGACGACTAGGTGTCCTCTCCTGATTGGCCAGCTTTGAAAATTCGCGCTTGTTTTTTTTTAATTCAGGCATAATTGTTTGTTATACATATAATATTCATTTCTTATTCTATTAACAAAAAGAACACAAAGCTCAGTTGGTGGAGGCGCTAGAGGATAGTCTAATGGGACCTGGGTTCGAATCCCAGGTCCCCCAAAACATTTATTTGATTTTTCTTCAGGTGATTCTATGTGATATCCAAAGGGTGATCCACCATATGCCTACAAGTATCAACGCGCCAGATGGCCTTCAGGCCAAATCTGGTGGCCAGGAATGAGGGACCATCATGTTCCCTAGTCAAAGGCGTATACTGGATTGAAAAAGTCAACAAGGCTGTTCACAATTGGGCCTCTGAAATGCTGATTACACCTTCAAATTAGGCCCACACCCCCTGGGTTATTTCTTTTACTCTTTATATTTTCATTTATTTATTTTGTTCTAATTTTTATTTTATTGTTAATTAACTAATTAATAATTTTCCTAATAAAATCAGAAAAAAACAAAATATATTATTTTTATTTATTAAAACTAATTTCATTATTTTATTTTTACAAATAAATATTAATCAATTAATTTAGTTTTAAATAGGTTTAACTTTTAACATTTTTTGCAATAAATTAAAATTAATGTAGAATTAGTTTTTTTTAATCATTTTCATTTTATTTCCTTAAATATAAAAAAACCCAAAAAATATATTTTTATTTAATTAATTAATTAACTTAGGTTTAATTCCATAAATTCAGAAAATAACAAAAAAAAAAACATGCTTTCTTTCAAAAAAGGGTCAAAACCCTAAAAATACGCCGATTTAATTTTCTCGCACGCGATCCATATTTCAATATTGTAATTGCTTCCAGTATGTAATAGCTTTTAATTAGGACTCTATTTATTTATCGCTTTATTTTTACTTTCCGCAATTTAAATTAAAGGGTTTGTTTTTGGCGATGTAAATACCCGACGCCTTGTAATAGCTTAGATTTAATTTTCGCAAATTTAATTTCCGCATAATATACAATGTTAGATGTTTGATAATAGGGAATGCATGATAAGATCCAATGTATGAACTTAAAATCAACAATAGCTCACCCATGACATGTACAAATAAAATTAACCGAAATAACACACTCGCACATGCGCACTCTTAGGGTACACCTCGCTTGGTTGCCTCGAACGTGGTCATTGAGTATAGGAAGTTTTAGAGGTCGCCCTCTTGTCCAAATATCATAAGTTGCCTCGAAACGATTGCCTCAGAAAAAATGATCTAAGACATTAGGGTTACCACTAAGGCGTCCTAACATTGCTTTAGTGACCACACGTCCCTTAATCGAATTGACCCGAAAACTCCAACGATGATGCTACCTACTCCTCAATAGTGGGATAGCATTGTCTAAAGGACATTTGTACAGATTAATTCCTTTTTCGAGTAGGTAGATGGTTCTTAAGTACTTGCTCCTTTTAAAACAAAACAAAACTTTTCGCACTTACACTCTTCAAAACAAATACTCTTTTCAAACCCACAAACACAAAGAAAAGCAAACTTTTGAAAACACAATGAGCAAGTACCTAAGAGCCCGTGGATAACCACGGATAGAAAGGGTGCTAACACCTTCCCTTTCTATAATCTACCTGCCGAACCCGAGAAATATCTCAAAAAGGAATTTTTCTGTGCTTTTATCCTTTCCTTGTTGGATAAAATAAAAGACGGTGGCGACTCTTGCTTACCGCGACATTTTGCAAAAACAAATGCAAACGCGAACTAGCATTCCAAAACAGTCAGTTCTCATTCCCACCGATCACAGAACTGGAGACTCTGTTGGGGATAAGTGAGGTGTACCTTAGGATTAGATCATTGTGTTTTCAATTGTATGTTTTGTATGCTTTAATTTTGTGGGCTTGTATCGGAGTTTCTATAGATCCTAACCCGAATCTGGTGATACCCTTTTAGGTAAGTAGCAATAAACTGTGAGGGAACTGTCCGGCATAGACCGACACGGTTGAAGCAGTAGCTACATTGGTGTGGCACTTTAGTCTGTACCGATATCCCTTATGTTGGAACAAGGAGAATATGGGTCTTCTAAGGGGTCATTAAGCACCAACTGACCTTAGAACCTTTAAATTGACCAACTTGGCCATAGAACAGTAGCAGTATGCTACACTCATTGAGACTAAACTCTCGCGATGATTCCGGCCGCAAGAAAAGGTTGCTAAACTGGAATTATGACCGATTGAGGGTAGTCAGTGATATTGAGATCCTCTAGAACCCGGTTACTATTTTTAGGACATGTTTAAACCAACTGAACTGAAACAGGGTAGTACCTAAACTCCATGCCAGCCTGAAATCTAAGGGCTCTCAGTATGACTTGTGTGCCTTTACCATGTTTGTTATGTGTGGATACTTGTGGTGTGCTTACAATCATGACATCATAACATCATAACATTGCATACATCTTGCATAAGGACTAACCTATTTCAAAGACAGGAGGGTTTCATCTTTGCTCTGTTTTGTAGGTCATCATGATGCCTATGCGTAAGAATACTATTCAGATTAACTTTGTCCAAGTACCTACCTTGCTTAAAGAGTTGGTTGCCAAGATGCCTGACACTACTTCCTTCATCAGGAGGCATGGTTCTCTTCTCAGTTTGGTCACCTCCAAATTGGACGAACAGATGATGAGTGTCCTGGTCCAGTTTTATGATCCGTTGTACCATTGCTTCACTTTTCAAGACTATCAGTTGGTTCCTACCCTAGAAGAGTTCTCTGAGCTGCTCGGTATCTCTGTTTTGGAGCAAACTCCGTTTACTGGTTGGGAGAAGACCCTTAGGCCCGAAGAAATTGTTGTAGCCCTTCATTTGACTAAAGAGGAAGTGATGGCTAATTGGGAGACTAGGAGTGGAGCAAAAGGATTTCTGACTAAGTTCTTGGATGGCAAGGCTAACTACTTCTGGGATAGCCTAGACTTTAAGGCGTTCGAAGATATTCTGGCTCTTCTAATTTATGGCCCGGTATTGTTCCTGACACTTTTGTTGATGTGAATGCCATAAAGATCTTCATTTCTCAGAACCCTGTACCCACTCTCTTGGGTGACATTCTTCATCAGCTTTATGCTCGTACTGCCCGAAATCGGGGAACCTTGATGTGCTGTGCTCCTTTATTGTCGAGGTGGTTTATTTCGCACCTCCCTAAGTCAGTGCTGAAGAACAAAGAAGGAATGGGATGGGCTTATAGGGTGATGTCTCTTTCTCATAATGACATTATCTGGACTCTCAAAGGTATGGATGAGGTGACTATCATTGATCGCTGTGGAGAGTATCCTAATGTTCCACTGCTAGGAACCCATGGAGGAATTTCTTACAACCCATGCTTAGCTCTCCGTCAGTTTGGAAAAGCCAGAAGAGAAGGACCTCATGAGATGCTGATGCCTCATATCATCTTTGATTTTCAGGGGGATAGCGACGAGCAGCGTCGCATATTCATAAAGGCTTGGGATAGAGTTCACCAATCTGATCCACATGAGCTGGGCCCAAAGACTTCTCTGCCAATGGAGCCATATCTCAGATGGGTTCGCATCCGTGCCCAGAAGCTAGGTATGCCATATGAAGTTGTCTGGCCTGTCACTCTTGAAGTTGCTAATGAAGAAGGGGTTCTTCCAACCATTCTCCATCCTTATATGCCCACTGACATTAGGGCACTTGAAATTCTGGTGTATGCCAGTCTTCAGATGTTATACTCAGTGTCTAGACATCTGATATGACATAATAAATACACTGCAAGGTAGATACCCAATTTTTCATGCACACAAACCAGCATGATATCCATTCATCTCTTTTGACATCATCTGTAACATTCACACAGTTTTATCCAGGCTGCACCAGATATACTTTGAAGGTGCAGAGGATAGAACACACGATGTACCTAGTTCTGTCCATCTGGTACACATGATCAGCAGAGAGCAAACAACCTTCACAGTTCTGTTTCTCCTGCACAGATATCAGCATGATGTCTTAACATGTTCTGAGACATCATCTGTTACAACATTACAGTTTTACCTTGATATATAACAGACAGAATTATAAAGTGTTGAAGGTAAAAACACAAATCAGTTGTTGACCCAGTTCGGTGAAACACACCTACTCTGGGGGCATACCAAGCCAGGAAGAAGATCCACTATCAGCAATATTAATTCAGGACTAAAATTCACAAGTTCCCATCCCTCACTTAATCATTTACCCAGTGCACCCTATACCTAGGAACTCCTAGATAGAAACTTACCAGTTTCCATTCCTATTGTCGCAACAACAGAAGTCTTACTCCTACTCAAGAAGTAGTGCCCTCCCACTTGGTTTCCTACATTACAATGAATATGAAGTAATGCAAAAATACTTAGACTTGCTTCACAGCTTCGTCCAAGAACACTCAAACTCTTACCTACAGGTATCGAGTTACACACATGGTAACCTTGCCACAGATCGACAGGTTTACCTAACAGAACACCCCTAATATTACATTATGTGAGGCTTAAGAATTGATGAAGACACTCTTCAAAAACAAACACTTGATTAAGCTTCACAGCTTTTTAATCAAGCAACACAATCACTCGTGCTTCACAGCTTTGAGTGATGCACACACTAACTTGACTCTGCTTCACAGCTTTAGTCAAGGAACATTCAAACACTCTTGCTTCAAAGCTTTGAGTGCTACACAGCCCTTACAATTTGAGACCTATTCCAAGTCACTTATCACAATGATAATTGCTTGGAGTACAATGATCAAATCTATACAGATTACAAATGATCTTCTCATCAATCAAAGGGGTTCCACAAAAACAGCAGCTCTGTTGAATATATATAGCAGCTGCAACTTCAGTTAGGGTTTCCAAAAACCTAGGGATAATTCCGTTTGACCTAAAGACCAGGTCACAGGACTTTATTTAACCAGGTTAGGGTTGAGCTAGGTTACCCCTCAGAAAACGCAGGATTCTGTTCAGGAAGGACTGAGTTATTTCCTGAAAAAACTCAGACTTATCCAATCCTGCAATCCTGTTAGTTCAGAACAGGATGTCATAACATCTGTTATGACATCTGAGAAAACCTGTCTACTGATTTAGCAAAATGTGATCATTTTGCAAAATGCTCAGATACACACTTATAAACATCAGTACTTCAATTACAATATTTTTCTGCAAAGGTACCTAATGAGTCAGTACAAACAGAACTAGAATGTTATGACATCAGTCATGACATTCACACATACACTTGGGATTTACCAAAAATGCAAGCCAATACCTAAACACCTACAAACTCCCCCTTTGGCAGATTTTTGGCTAAAGACCCTAAGCAATCAGAGATAGATAGCAGCAAAAAGAAATGACTGCAGAAAAATAGAATGTCTAATTGAGCAAGCACCAAAATATTCTCCCCCTCTTTAGCCATAAATGGGCCAAAGATACATGTTCAAAAAGATTATACAGTTATCCAAAACAAATAACAAGAGCAGCAGCAGAAAAAAGGAACTGAACACACTTCCAAACTCCACCAGATATCAGCACCAACCAGCAACACCACCAAATAGCAACCAACCTTTAAGCACTGTCATCAGGCTCGGAGGATTCTGGCTTCTTCCTTTTCTTGTGAGCAATGTCAACATTCTTTTCTTTGTCTGATGTCTCAACATCCTTAGAGACATCTGGATTTAAAGGAACAGCATTTGAACTTTCTTGATTTAAAAGACTACTCCCCACTCCACTAATTACTAGAAATCACACTCTGCCTCAGTTATATAATACCTTTATTAGATGACAAGTTATCACCTAAACATTCCAGCTCACTAAAATGCTTCATAATGAGACACAAACGCCCTGTTTTCTTAGCAGATGAAAACATGCTCAAATCCTATGTCGTCATACATTCTGCTATTTTCATATTAGCAGCTTGAAACCATTCCATTTACACAAAGATGATGGTTACTCCCTCTGAGTCATACAACTGTACACACATGGGTTTATTAATAGTAATCCACACTTCATCCAATTTTCCTCCTGTCTGTAGTTTTAGAGGAAATTGGGAACAATGTCATTAGGCAATGTGATGACATTCGGTCAGACATAGTCCTCTTCAGTCTTGAACACATCATCCCAATAGTTAATAAAGTGCCACACTTTATATCCTACGAGTCTGATGAAGACTTTCCGTACAAACCAATACTCCCCCTGTTAGGGACAATCACTTCTCCTCATGGAAACAAGTAGGTCACATTCAATACTCAGTTGGACCTTCAAGACAACTTCTGATTCAAAGTAAATAAGACCCCTTGATGAATGGAAAAC
The DNA here is from genome assembly GCA_948472305.1 of Vicia faba. Lineage (NCBI taxonomy): Eukaryota > Viridiplantae > Streptophyta > Magnoliopsida > Fabales > Fabaceae > Vicia > Vicia faba. The sequence goes on from OX451741.1 coordinate 856,332,805, forward strand.
ATAAGACGCATCTTCATGTCTTCAAGAGCGCACCCTCTGTTCAACTATATTGGTTGAACGCATCCATACTCTGAATCAAACTTTCTCGATGATAATCAGCTGCCACATGTTGATTATCTTGATTCTCTGAATCCACTTTTGACTTCTCCATGTTCATCAGACTTCTCCCAAAGATATTCTGATCTTCCAATTGAAATTTGAACTTCAAGCTACAAGTTATCACAAAAGGCTTAGATACACTAAGACAGGAACATGTAACATCTTCTCCACCCAACAACTCCAAAGAGCTGCAAAGAGACGATCTTTTTGAAGTATCCAATCTTCAACTTCGTAGATCATCCTATCTTAAGTTGATGTGCCACTTCACCAACCAAGAATCTGATGTTGAACCAAATGTCACAACATTATGTTATAACATCTAGTTGTTGAATTCAGCTCCTTCTCTAATTTACTTCCTTACCTAGATCAGAACCAGACTGATCCAAGTAACCATCATCAAGATTATGATGTCTTCTTCTTCTTGTAGCTTCAAGTCTGAACACGTTTCCAGGAAACCTTTTCAAGGATCAAATGATTTTGCTGTCACCAAAGAGATAGCTCTAAAGCATCACTCTTCCTGTGATTCTTCACAGGGTCTAGAAGAAGGAATGTTCCCACATCTTTAAGAACATCAGTTATCTTGAACTCCAAGGATACTCAATTAAATACTTGTACTTGTCACAAATAGCAATTGATCATAAATCCTTCCCATTATCCTGTAAGATACTTTCACCATTTGAATACTTTGACATACTCTTTGTGTGTTAATATCTTCTTCTTGCAAGCACTTTCTTTGAGAGACCAAAGAGTTCAGATATCTAGGTTGCCACCCTTGACTCAAGTAAATAGAATTTTCTCTGAACAAACTCTACTCACCTCAACAGATTTGAAACTCCTACCAGATCAGATTTATCTTTAGGAATGAGAGAGATGAATCCTTCCTTACAAATATGTCACACAACACCCAGAACCCATGTGACATAGGTCAACAGCCAGCTAAACACCAGGCTGAACTAATGTGAGGAGGTTAACCAAATCTCCCCCTCAAACTACCAATCATGGAAGCTCCACACAAAATATTCACAAATGTCTCGACATGACATATGACATCCCTACCAGATTCAAGTAACTCCAAGAGTTATACCTGTTCATACTCCAATCACACCAATCAGACTTCAGCTGACCTTAAGTACTTCAGAGAAGACAACAACACCAATCATCAGCAGATATGTATTGCCAGAACATACTACCTTAACCAAATTCTGAGTCTTCATATTCTCACATCTTGAAAGATCTTCCACTTCTAATCATGATGTTTAAATGACAAGATTCATGATCCCAATCTACTTCTTATGAAGGACCAATAATGCTGCACCATCATTGACTTTTATTAACCAATGAGATTTTCTTTCTTCACACCATAGTACTCCAGGGAACAGCTGCTCAGCCCTGATCAATGTCACATCTCAACCAGCTTCACTTCTAGAGTTCTGACTCCTAAAAGTAACCTTCGGGAGCACACAGACATAGTTGACTCTACCATTGTTAACTTTGCACACACAGATGTCTCCTCTTCCAGGTCAGGAGTAGGTTCCAAACAAAAGTATCCCTTTGTTTGACACCCAAAACATATGCTCTTCAACTAGTAGCTGCATACTTGTTCCACCATCACATAGAACATCAGTTCCATCACCTTGGAACAAGGCCCTCCTTGAAATTCTTCAAGGTCTTCGTATAACACTAATCCGTGATTATGTGATTCTTACCATCCTGAACGAAGAACGTCTTCATGAGTGGACTTGAGAGGACTCAAGTATCTGTGACATCTTCAATAGTTTATGTTGAATTCTTGAATACAGTAGCCTTCAATCCACAAGAGGGGAAACACATCAGAGCTTGAGTTTTGCCAAGTATTACACAGCGGAAGAACATAATACAACTCAATCTTTGCACACACACTTTAGGCGTACATAAATCCTAGGTTTGAAAATAAATCAAACCTGGAGCAGCTACCACACAACCAGGCCAAATGCCAATCACCAAAGACAGGTACACACAGTTCCTGTCATGAATAGTCCATCCTCCCACTTCAAGGGACCATCCAGGGAAATAACAAACCTTTCCAGGTTACAATCTCCAGTACTAAGATTGACCTTGCAGATACCAGAAAGTATCACCCATGGATCTCATCCAGAAACAGAACAGGATGCCAGCTCTGATACCAATTGAAATTCTGGTGTATGCCAGTCTTCAGATGTTATACTCAGTGTCTAGACATCTGATATGACATAATAAATACACTGCAAGGTAGATACCCAATTTTTCATGCACACAAACCAGCATGATATCCATTCATCTCTTTTGACATCATCTGTAACATTCACACAGTTTTATCCAGGCTGCACCAGATATACTTTGAAGGTGCAGAGGATAGAACACACGATGTACCTAGTTCTGTCCATCTGGTACACATGATCAGCAGAGAGCAAACAACCTTCACAGTTCTGTTTCTCCTGCACAGATATCAGCATGATGTCTTAACATGTTCTGAGACATCATCTGTTACAACATTACAGTTTTACCTTGATATATAACAGACAGAATTATAAAGTGTTGAAGGTAAAAACACAAATCAGTTGTTGACCCAGTTCGGTGAAACACACCTACTCTGGGGGCATACCAAGCCAGGAAGAAGATCCACTATCAGCAATATTAATTCAGGACTAAAATTCACAAGTTCCCATCCCTCACTTAATCATTTACCCAGTGCACCCTATACCTAGGAACTCCTAGATAGAAACCTACCAGTTTCCATTCCTATTGTCGCAACAACAGAAGTCTTACTCCTACTCAAGAAGTAGTGCCCTCCCACTTGGTTTCCTACATTACAATGAATATGAAGTAATGCAAAAATACTTAGACTTGCTTCACAGCTTCGTCCAAGAACACTCAAACTCTTACCTACAGGTATCGAGTTACACACATGGTAACCTTGCCACAGATCGACAGGTTTACCTAACAGAACACCCCTAATATTACATTATGTGAGGCTTAAGAATTGATGAAGACACTCTTCAAAAACAAACACTTGATTAAGCTTCACAGCTTTTTAATCAAGCAACACAATCACTCGTGCTTCACAGCTTTGAGTGATGCACACACTAACTTGACTCTGCTTCACAGCTTTAGTCAAGGAACATTCAAACACTCTTGCTTCAAAGCTTTGAGTGCTACACAGCCCTTACAATTTGAGACCTATTCCAAGTCACTTATCACAATGATAATTGCTTGGAGTACAATGATCAAATCTATACAGATTACAAATGATCTTCTCATCAATCAAAGGGGTTCCACAAAAACAGCAGCTCTGTTGAATATATATAGCAGCTGCAACTTCAGTTAGGGTTTCCAAAAACCTAGGGATAATTCTGTTTGACCTAAAGACCAGGTCACAGGACTTTATTTAACCAGGTTAGGGTTGAGCTAGGTTACCCCTCAGAAAACGCAGGATTCTGTTCAGGAAGGACTGAGTTATTTCCTGAAAAAACTCAGACTTATCCAATCCTGCAATCCTGTTAGTTCAGAACAGGATGTCATAACATCTGTTATGACATCTGAGAAAACCTGTCTACTGATTTAGCAAAATGTGATCATTTTGCAAAATGCTCAGATACACACTTATAAACATCAGTACTTCAATTACAATATTTTTCTGCAAAGGTACCTAATGAGTCAGTACAAACAGAACTAGAATGTTATGACATCAGTCATGACATTCACACATACACTTGGGATTTACCAAAAATGCAAGCCAATACCTAAACACCTACAGCACTGAAGAGATCTTGGATGCAACTGCGGGAAGAACGGGATTCTTACCGAGAGAAGTTCAATGAACAAGAGCAGAAGATCCAGAGGTTGACTAGGCAGTTAGAGAACGAGCGGATTCTCAACGATTATGTCCGCACTGATAAGAAGAGACCATGGGAGCATTGATGGACCTTTGATGATTTCTTTTCCAATTTTTATTTTACTTTTCAGTATTTCCATTCTTGTAACGCCTTAAGGGCAATTTGTTTAACAATTTAAATTTTGAAGTTTAAATCTAATAAAGTGTGTTTCCTTTCTTGTTTACAAATTTGAATCTCGATTGTCTTTGAAATCATAAATCATACGCATTTCATCTCATGTACTTCATAAACAGGTACTCTTTACAGGTCTCTTATCTCCTTCGCTGTTTATTTCAGCGATCATCATGTCTACTGAACCTTCAACTGAGCAAGCTATCAAGGCCCTCCAGGCCCAGAATGCCCAATTTCAAGAGCTGTTCATGAATCTAGCCAAGGGTCAGCAGGACCTGAAGACCTTAATTCTGAAAGAGAAGAAGAAGAAGAAGAAGAAGAAGAGGACCATCCTGTTTAACACAGGGCACAGGTTTGGAAACAGGCTGCAGAATGAAGTTGATCTGACCACCTCATCTGGACGGAAAGATAGTCCACAAGAAAGGAGGGGCTCCTAGCCCTGTGGTCTCCGACAACGAGACAGACTACGATGAAGAACAGTATCCTCCGGCTGAGGATAGATACAAGCAACTGGAAGACCGGTTGAGCGCTATGGAAATTCAGAAAGTGCCTGGTCTGGACTTCATAGATCTAGGTCTATCATCTGGGGTGGTGATTCCCCATAAATTTAAGGCACCTTCCATTGCCAAGAATGACGGAGTTTCCTGTCCGAAGTTGCACCTCCGGTCATATGTGAGGAAGATCCAACCTTACATTGCTGATAAGAACTTATGGATCCATTTCTTTCAAGACAGTCTCTCAGGGACTCAGCTTGAGTGGTTCTATCAGTTGGACGGAGCCAATATCCGCAGTTGGGAAGATTTGGCTACTGCTTTCTATAGGCAGTATCAGTACAACTCCGACCTCGCTCCTACGCGTACCCAACTCTAGGGTATGTCAATGGGAACGGGTGAAGGATTCAAAGGTTATGCTCAAAAGTGGAGGGACCTCGCCGGAAGAGTACAACCACCCTTAGCTGATCGGGAACTTGTTGATATGTTTCTGGGGACCCTGTTTGGTCCATTTTTCAACCACTTGATTGGAAGCTCTTCATCTAGGTTTACAGATCTTATTTTGACTGGTGAGAGGATTGAGGCTAGTATTAAAGTTGGGAAGATACAGAAGGGCGCTTCATCAAGCACCGAGAAGAAGCCATTCAAGAAAGAGTCCAGTGCTGTCTACAGTGCAAGAAGACATAATAGACCAGAACACCGCCAAGTTGTCAATGCGGTTGTTATTTCAAAACCTGCTGGTGCTCCTCAGTACAAAAATCAACAAAAGGACGAGAGACCTAAGAGGAAATTCACTCGTCTTAGCATGACCTTATCTCAGATTCTGCCATAGTTGCTGAAGACTAATCTGGTGACTCTAAGGGAAGCCCCAAAGAATTCAAATACAACGTCACTAAGGTATAACCCTAACACCCGTTGTGCTTATCACTCCGATAGCCCGGGGCATAATACAGATGATTGTTGGAGTCTGAAAAATAAGATACAAGACTTAATTGATGCGAAGGAGATTGAGTTCGAGGCGCCCGAGAGGCCTAATGTTGTGACTTCTCCCATGCCCAAGCATGGAGTGAATGCTATAGAGGAAGACTTGTTTGTAGTTGTTGTGGATGAAATTGTTACCCCTCTGTTGACTGTGAAGAAGAACCTTTTGCTAGCCGGTTTATTTCCGGGCTGCAACGAAGATTGCCATATGTGTTCTATTTTACCTACTTGTTTCCCATTCTTGAAGTCAGGTATCCAAAACTTGATGGATAATAAAGAGATCCTATTTGAGAAGATTGTTGTTCCCTCAGTTCATTATGAAGAAGTTGCCATCATTACCATTTTCGACAATTCTTCCAAGGCTCCCTCAAGGAAGCCTGTTAGAATTACATCTGTTCCGAGAATCGCACCTGTGATTATCACTGTTCCGGGGCCCATCCCCTACACCTCTGATAAAGTTGTCCCTTGGCACTATGGGGCTGATGTTTATTTTCATGGAGTTAAGCAAGAGTTGGATGCTGATACTGGCATCAGCAACATTACTGGACCTGCTAAAGTCACCTACAATGGAAGACTTTTCTCACCTGATATTGCTCCACCAACAGCCCGAAGACATGTTGTTATTACACTTGCAAGTGTACCTACTGCCATTCCTGATCAAGTTCCTATTCTTACCCCTGTCGCTGAGTCATCTGACGCTCGGGGCAAAGGGATCACCACTGATGTGCCTGCCCAGACGGAGGCACCGAAGACAATTACTGTTGAAGCTTCCAAACAGGAGATGGAAGAGATTCTGAAGATTATCAAGAAGAGTGATTATAATGTAGTTGAGCAGCTGGGGCAAACCCCATCCAAGATTTCTATGTTGTCATTGTTGTTGTGCTCAGAGGCCCATGCCAAGGCTCTGATTACCTTTTTGAAAACTGCCCACGTGCCACAAAAGACATCAGCTGATCAGTTTACAGATTATGTGTCTAATTTGACTGTTGATAATGGGTTGGGTTTCTCGGATGCCGACTTGACGGCTAAGGGGAAGAATCATAACGATGCCCTGCATATCTCCATTGAATGCAGGGGCACTACTCTTGCACATGTATTGGTTGATACTGGTTCCTCATTGAACGTCTTGCCCAAAAAAGCTCTAGACCGGTTGGATTATAAAGGGTTGGAGCTAAAGCCAAGCAACATTGTTGTCAGGGCCTTTGATGGGTCTAAAAGAATGGTGCATGGAGAGGTTGATATCCCGATCAAGGTTGGTTCTTAGGTCTTCAATTCTACGTTTTATGTGATGGACATTCGGCCATCCTACTCTTGTTTGTTGGGTCGTCCATGGATCCATAAAGCCGGGGCCGTAACCTCAACGCTTCATCAGAAGCTGAAGTACCCGGTCAAAGGGAAGATTGTGACAGTACAGGGAGAGGAGGAGTACATGGTCAGCCACCTCAACTCTTTTCGATACGTATAAATGGATGGGGAGTTCATTGAGACCTCGTTCCAACATTTTGAAGAGGTTCCTCAGACATTGGCGTCAGCTGAAACTGTTGTTGAAGATTCTCCTATGAAGATGGCTTCTTTAAAAGATGCTCGGGCTGTTATTGAGAAGGGTGAGTGTGCAAATTGGGGCCGACTCCCTGATTTTACATAGAAGACTAACACGTTTGGTTTGGGTTTCACTGCATAAGCTTAAAGGGCTGTTCGAAGTGCAAGGATCGGAAGACCTCCCGTGTTCATCAGCAACTCGGGAGTGAATGTCATTGAAGATGATGTAGAAGAGTCTGAATTCGACAGCTGAATCTATCCTACGACCGACGGTGGACCGAGCAACTGGACAGCAAAGGACTTCATCCCTATTACTTTTGTTACCCAGTAATGAAACTTTTTGTTTTGAATTTGTAATAGACAATGTTTTAAACTTTGTGGCCCTATGTCTTACCCGGGGCATCGTGGCTTCATTTGTGAGGGCTTTTGTGAGTCATTTTCATATATCATTAATAAAAGCATTGGATGTTCTTGCATTTCAAATCTTGCGCTCCTTGTCTTTCTTTACTATATATTGCAAAACAGCTATTTTACACACACTCACATATACATGTCCACATCCACTCTAGATCTCATTGGTAACGACTCTGCTACTGCCAATTATGACTTTGAAAATCCGATCAACTTAGCCGAAGACGAAGGTGAAGATGATTGCGAAGTGCCTGGTGAACTTGCAAGATTGTTGCTCCAAGAAGAGAGGGCTATTCAGCCACATGAAGAGTTGGTAGAATCAGTGAATCTGGGTACAGAGAAAGTTAAGAAAGAAGTCAAGATCGGTGCAAATCTGGAGCTTAGTGTGAAACAACGGTTGATTCAGATTCTGCGTGACTACGTTGAGATCTTTTCATGGTCTTACGAAGATATGCCTGGTTTGGATACTGATATTGTGGTTCATCGCCTGCCTACCAAGGAAGACTGTCCCCCGGTAAAACAGAAGGTTCGCCGTATGCGCCCAGAGATGTCTGAGAAAATCAAGGCTGAAGTTATGAAACAGTTTGACACCGGTTTTCTAGCAGTTACTTCTTACCCTCAGTGGGTGGCCAATGTGGTTCCTGTGCTGAAGAAGGATGGTATGGTCCGAATGTGTGTTGATTACAGGGATTTGAACAGGGCAAGCCCCAAGGATGATTTCCCTTTACCTCATATCGACGTTCTGGTTGACAACACCGCTCAGCACAAGGTATTCTCCTTCATGGATGGTTTCTCCGGTTATAATCAGATCAAAATGGCTCCCGAAGACATGGAAAAGACGACCTTTGTTACTCAGTGGGGTACCTTTTGCTACAAGGTCATGTCTTTTGGGTTGAAGAACGCTGGGGCAACATACCAGCGTGCCATGGTTGCTTTGTTTCATGACATGATCCATCATGAGATTGAAGTATACGTCGACGACATGATTGCAAGGTCCCAAACTGAGGAAGAACACCTCGATCATCTGCAGAAGCTGTTTGACAGATTGAAGTTGTACAAGCTGAGGTTAAACCCGAACAAGTGCACCTTCGGGGTAAGATCTAGTAAGCTACTGGGTTTCGTTGTGAGCGACAAAGGTATTCAAGTGGACCCTACCAAAGTGAAAGCCATACAAGAGATGCCATCTCCCAGAATAGAGAAAGAAGTCAGAGGCTTTCTGGGACGTCTGAACTACAATGCCCGATTCATCTCACACCTAACTGCTACTTGTGAGCCAATCTTCAAGCTACTGAAGAAAGATCAAGTGGTACATTGGAATGATGAATGCCAGGCCTCTTTCGAGAGGATCAAAGAGTATCTCCAAGAGCCACCCATCCTGATGCCACCAGTTGAAGGCAGACCTTTGATCTTATACTTGACAACTCAATGGGGTGTGTGCTGGGGCAGCATGACGAGTCTGGCCGAAAAGAGCATGCAATTTACTACCTTAGCAAAAATTTTACCGACTGTGAGACTCGATACTCACTGCTCGAGAAAACTTGCTGCGCTTTGGCATGGGCTACTCGCCGGCTGAGACAGTATATGCTGACTCACACTACTCTATTGATCTCAAAGATGGATCCAATCAAGTATATCTTCGAAAAGCCTGCCTTGTCCGGAAGAATAGCAAGATGGCAGATGATCTTGACTGAGTATGACATCCAGTACACGACTCAAAAAGCAATCAAGGGAAGTGTATTGGCAGACCATTTGGCACATCAGGTAGTGGATGATTACCAGTCTATGAACTTTGAATTCCCGGACGAGAATATCATGTTGATAACTGAATGTGAGACACCTGGACCGGATGAAGGACCTGAGAAAGGATCCCGATGGTCTATGTACTTTAATGGAGCTTCGAACGCTTTGGGTAATGGCATTGGCGCCGTGATCATATCTCCTAAAGGCTCTCATACTCCGTTTACTGCCCGACTATGTTTCAACTGCACCAACAACATGGCGGAGTATGAAGCGTGCATTATGGGTCTTCGAGCAGCAATTGATCTAAGGATTAAGTTTCTAAGTGTCTTCGGAGATTTTGCTTTCGTGATCAGTCATATCAAAGGCGAGTGGAATATGAAACACCCAAATCTTATTCCTTACAAGGAGTATGTGTTGACGTTGCTTCCCCATTTCAAGGAGATAACCTTTGAACACTTCCCTAGAGAGGAGAATCAGTTGGCGGACGCGCTAGCTACGATGTCTTCTATGTTCAAAGTCAATTGGGACAACGAGGCTCCCCGGATTATCATTGAAATATTAGACGAACCTGCACATTGCTGTGATCTTGAGACTGAAGAAGTAACAGGAAAGCCCTGGTATCATGAGGTGAAGAGGTACCTTGAAGCTCAAAATACCCCGAGGGTGCATCTGTTAATGACAAGAAGTTTCTGAGGAGGTTCGCGGCGAAGTTCTTCATCAGCAATGGCGTTCTTTACAAGCGTAACTATGATTCGACCTTACTGCGTTGTGTGGATAAGATTGAAGCAGAAAGGATCATGGCATAGCTGCATGAAGGTACTTTCGGGACTCATTCCAGTGGACATACCATGGCAAAGAAAATCCTTTGGGCAGGATATTATTGGTCCACAATGGAAGCCGACTGTTATCAGCATTCTCGTACATGTCACAAGTGCCAGGTCTATGCTGATAAGGTGCACATACCTCCAGTTCCTCTGAATGTTTTGACAGCGCCTTGGCCTTTTGCAATGTGGGGCATTGATATGATCGGCGAGATCAGACCTACGGCATCCAACGGGCATCGTTTCATCCTGGTAGCGATTGATTACTTTACGAAGTGGGTTGAAGCAGTTTCCTTTTCTACCGTAACCAAGAACATCGTGGCACGGTTCATTCGGCATAATCTAATCTGTCGATACGGTGTACCAGAGAGGATCATTACAGACAATGGCACCAATCTCAACAACAAGATGATCACTGAGCTCTGCAAGCAATTCAAGATACAGCATCATAACTCTTCTCCCTAGAGGCCGAAGATGAATGGGGCTGTCGAAGTGGCAAATAAGAATATTAAGAAGATTGTGCAGAAGATGACAGTGACATACAAAGACTGGCACGAGATGTTACCATTTGCTCTTCATGGGTACCGTACCTCAGCACAGACGTCAACAAGGGCAACACCCTATTCCTTGGTTTATGGCATGAAGGCAGTCTTGCCTATTGAAGTTCAGATACCCTCTCTTTGGATCATGAAGGATGCAGGTTTAAGCGAAGACGACTGGATTCAGACCCGGCTTGATCAGCTGAACCTAATCGACAAAAAGAGACTTACTGCTATTTGTCATGGTCAGACGTACCAAAAATGGATAATCAAGGCATTTAACAAGAAAGTTAGACGACAAGAGTATCAAGTTGGGGATTTGGTTATCAAGCACATTATCCTACCTCAAGGTGATCCCAAGGGAAAATGGACCCCTACTTACGAAGGTCCATTTATGGTTAAGAACATTTTCTCAGGAGGAGCTATGATTCTAACCACCATGGACGGTGACGACCTTCCTCACCCCTTCAATGCAGACATAGTGAGAAGATACTACGCATAATCAAAGACCCGTTAGGTTGACTGGCCTAGGCAAAAATAAGGGCTTCCCGGCGAACCAAAAGGGTTCGGGCAAAAATAAGGGATGAAAATGAAAAATATGTACACCCGACAAGTCGAAAACCTGAAAAGGTGGCTTGGGCAAAAAAGGGTATCCCGGTGGACTGAAAAACCGAAAGGGCGGTCCAGGCAAAAATTAGGGATCAAAGCGTAACATTATATCTCATTGGATCACCATTGCATCCAGACTTCGGTATCAACTATCAAGCTCGGACGGCATTAATCAATCTGATCTACCTTCAACCAATAGCAAAGTGGTGAGATGCTCGAGGACATAAAGGCAATAACAGAGTTGGAACCCAGTGGGATTGTTCACATAGCTGTTTTGTTTAGCTTTTCACAAATTGTGTAAATTCTATTATTCAGCGGTGTTCTCTTACTAGGACGTCAGCCTCTTTTACAAAAATGCCAATTTACAGGCCAAAACTTCAAAATCAATACAAATTCATTTTCAAAGAAATTTCAAACTGTTTTTCCTTTATCTGTTTTTGTTTTACAAGGAACGTCCAATGTTCATTTTTGATATATGCATTTGACATTAATTGCTCCTCATGAATATTTACATGCGAAACAAAAGATGATTACTGGTAATATCAGAAGTAGGGGCAATAAGAATTGTCCGAACTGTATAGTTGCTTTGTCCACCAGGTACAAAGGTAGATTCAACTGAAGAATATGGCTAAGATACCTTCACTCCCCGTAGAGTAAGACAGTAATGGTAGCTCTCCCCCAGCTGGGACTTGCAACTATGAACGAATCAACAATGTTCTCCCCAAGCAGAGTTTATCTACTATCAACACTAAAAAGGTTGGGTATCCCAGCTGAGACTTGCAGTTAGGTACAAATCAACAATACTCTCCCCCAAGCAGAGTTAGCCTACCATCAGCCCTAAAAAGGTTGGGTATCCCCAGGAGGTCTTAATCTTCCCCAGCGGAGTATAAAAATCTTCCCCAGCGGAGTATAAAGATATTCCCCAGCAAGTATAAGAGCATCCCCGACAGTCTTAATATTCCTCAATGGAATATAAGAACATTCCCCGGCGGAATACAAGATACCCCCAGTGGAGCCGTTTCCCGAACGCAGTTTAAAAAAGCTTTCCCAACAGAGTTGAATCATCTTCCCCAGTAGACTCTGGAAGTTTATCCCCGGCGGTACAATAAACCTCCCCAGCCATGTTCAAAGGAGCATTCCTAGCAGAACTTAGAGGTTTATCCCCACAAGAGTCTAACAGGATTATCCCCAGCAAGTTACAATTGAAAGATCATCCCCCAGCAAAGTTCTTTCTTTCCCCCCAATAGGAATTCAATCCTCAATAGATTCAATATCACCAGCAACGGTAATCCATCCCCAGCGGAGTTTATCATTGGAATCCCCAGCGGAGTTATCATTGAAATCCCCAGCGGAGTTTATCGTTAAAATCCTCAGCAGAGCATCTCTTCCCCACAGAGTAATTTCCCTCGGAGTAATCTCTTCATCAGTTTATTCCCCAACGGAGTCATCTCCTCCTGCAGGTTTATCTTCACAGTCATCTTCGTTCATCATCCCCGGTGGAAATGAAGAACTCAACTCTATTCTCCAGCAGTTCCGGGATTTATTTTCCCCAGCTAAAGCATTACATGTCCATACATCATGATACATGCATATACGCATCATACCATACAATCTCATTTATGTTGAGAACATCATTGCTTGATCCATATCATGCATTGCATATGACTGACCTTTACCTTTCAGGAAGGATGCAGTTAAACTCACAACCCGTCAATGGAAACAACCTGTTGCACCCCAAAATTTGCCCTCCCATATTCTTCAAGAAATTGCCAAGCCAAGTCACAAAATTCCCCAAGGGTTGTGCAATGCAACTGTCTCCTATACAGTCAAAATTAGGGTTTGTGTTCTGATCAAGAAAATGAAGTTTTCAAAGGCCCAATCAAGTCTCATATGCCTACAAATATGGTCAAGTACCCTCATATCAAGTTTCAAGGCATTCAGCTCAAAATTGCACAGTCAAAACCCTAAATTGCACTACAGTCAACTGTAGGGGCAAAATGGTCATTTGGCAGTTAAAAGTTCAAATTTTTGGTCAACATATCATTTTGAAGCCACAAACATCATTTGATCAATGCTTGATCATGATTCTCAAAATTTGGCTCAGAAATCATCAAAGATGCAAAAGTTGCTATATTTGGACAGCTGAAAAAGTCAACTGAAATTGACCAGGGCATAACTTTCACATGGATTATCAGAAAAATTCCATCCAAAGCTCATTTTGAAGAGAAAGACATTTCCTACAACTCATCTTCATATTTCAAGTCCAAGAAATGCTCTCACAAAAAGTTATCAATTTCAACATTATAGGTCATTTTCAAAAGTCAACAAAAAGAGACTTTAAGTCAAAGGCCATAACTTGAGATTGGTAAATCAAAATGACATGGGACCAAAGGCATTGGTTAGAGGACTCAAAGAACTTTCCAAAATGTCCAAGAACATGTGAAAAGCTTAAAAATTGAGCAAGTTATGCCTTTTGGAAGTTGGGAAATTTTTGGGAATTTTGAAAAGTCAACAATGGTTCAAATGATTCAAAAATGCTAATGGGCCCATTTTTCTTCCAAGTTTCTTCATGCCAAGCCTATGCACGACCATTAGGCCCAAAAGGAAGTTTTTCTCCATTTTTATTTATTTATTTGGATTTTTTATCATTTATAATTCATTTAATTAAATAAAATGCATAAAAAATACAAACCTAATGAAAACAAATCTTTTTATGCAGGTTTGGACTCAATATTTCGTGTAAATACAAAAGGGGAAAGATTTGAAGCTGATTGGCATGATTGAGAGAAAAATGCACATGGAAAAGATTTGAAAAAATCTTAAGAAAATCAAATATTGAAAACTATCAATGCCATGGATTTGTTCTACTTTTGTTAACCTAAATGCTTCCATACAAGTACTAGAACAGAACCCTAAGGCAAGAGGAGGCTAAGCTGCGCAGAAAAAGACATTGCCAACTTGAAAAATTGTCCAAAAAACTCAAAACTGATTTCAAGGTTACAGGTGGATTCAAGGCGTAATACTGATCCCATTAGCTTCCTTGGGTGATATAGAACACATTCCAGTCAAAAACAACCACAAAAGCTCCAGGAATTGGTAGTTTGAACTCTAACTGTATCAAGAATTTTTTGAAATCGTATGGCATAAATCACGCATCCTTTTGCATTTTTATCTATGTATTCTTGTTCAGTGTGATGTTTCTAAGCTAACCAATGCCTTTGATTGAACTTTTGCACGCCATACACGATTCTACCATGTTTGAATATTAGGGTTACAGGTTTTCAAAATTGGGGTTTTCTACCCAAGACAAAATTAAGGCTCCAGACCCACACCACTACATTCAACGCATCTGGACGAAGAGATTGATGTAGTCGCGAACAATTTATGAAGCCTACAGCGCTAGTCGCTATTTTCTGTAAACCTACTTTAGACCACGCGCTTAAAACTGTTGCCTTTGAGTTTATGTTTCAGGAAAATTGAAGAAGACAACGTCGTGTCAGTTGGTGATTCGGTGGTTTGAATTGCGCGCGTTTTTCTCCACTATGCGTTGGTTTTGCTTTTTGTTATTTATTTACTATTATATATCAAATTGGCTAAGTGGCTCAGCTGGCAAGCTATCAACGCATTGATGTCCAAAGACCTGGGTTCGAATCCCAGGTCTGTATATTGTTCATATTATTTTTCAATTCATCTTCTTGTGCAGGCATAACCTTGAGACGCGTCATGTTGCCTCAAAGATCAACCAGCCACGCGTCTAGTTGCTTCTGATCAAAGGCTGAGATCGAAGGTCCACTATAAGCCCAGGTCAACGCGCTGGCACACAAGTTGGAAAAGTCAAATGGATTTCAACGTTAATGGGCCAGAATGCTAGGCCTATACCTCCTAATTTGGGGCTACCCCCCCTGGTTTGCTTCTTTTTTATTTTATCTTTTAATTATTATTTTTGTTTTCTCATTTAATTAATTATCTTTTTTTTTACAAAATATGAAAACATGAAAAAAATGCAGAAAAATCAGAAAAAGACCAAAAAAGAATAAATGTTTTTATTATAATTATTTTCCTGTAAATAAATTAATATATAATGAATTTAGTTTTAATTAGGATGTTTGCAATTTTAATTCTTTTCATATTAAATAAAATAATTAGAATTAGGTTAATTAACAATTTCCACTCCTTTTAATTTTCCCTTTTTATCATAATATCATTATTTATTTATTTTCATAATTAAATTGTATATAAATAATTTAGGTTTAAATTAGGTTAAAAATTCAATCTTTTTCTTAATAACTTAAAAATAGTTAGAATTAGGTTTAATATTTCATTTTAATTTTAATTAATTCCCTTTTCTCCTTAAAACCTAAAAAACACAAAATACCAAAAAACATTTGACTTTAATTCTAATTAATTCACCAACTTTAATTTTTTGCAAAAGGGTCCAACGCCCATATTCATAATTTATTTAATTTCGCGCATTTATTTTATGTCGTTTATTATAATTATGTAATTGTCCCAAAGCCTTGTAACGATTATACTGTTCGCACTTTTACTTCGCTTTCTTTATTTTCCGTCAAATCGGGTCCGGTTTAATTTTGGCGATGTGGACCCGCGCCATTTGTAATAGTCTAGATTTACTTCCCTCGCAAATTTTAACTGTTAACAAAAAAGCATGCAAGAATGAATGGACTTAAAATAAAATCAAGCGTAGATCACAATAAACATGACAAGACAAAATATCTGAAAACGACACACGAATCGCACACACCACCCCTAGGGTACGCCTCACTGTTGCCTCTCGAAAGGTGGTCGTCGAGTAGAGGACGTCTTAGTAAGTCCTCATGATCCGGGAACCTGGCATGAGGGTAGCTTCTAAGGTGTCTTCACATTGCTCTGGTGATCACCATGTCCCTAAAACTCGAATTGACCCGAACACCTCCAACGGTGGTGCTACCTACCTCTCAATGGTGGGATGGCACTACTTTAAAGGACATTTACACAGACGAATTCCTTAGGGTAGGTAGGTTCTCAAGGATGCTTGCTCTAATTTCAAATCAAAACATACTTTTCACCAACACTTTTCAAAGCTTTCAAAGCAAATTTTTCAAACACTCTGACGTACGAGTCGAACTGAAATTTTTCAAAGAAACTTTTTAAAACCCACAATTGAAAAGCAAACAAACATTTTTGAAAACACAATGAGCAAGTATCTAAGAGCCCATGGATAACCATGGATAGAAAGGGTGCTAACACCTTCCCTTTCTATAACCTACCTCCCGAACCGAGAGCAATCTCTTTAAAGGAATTTTTCTGTGCTTTTGTCCTTTCCATTTGGAGAAAATAAAAGACGGTGGCGACTCTTGCTTCCGCGACATTTCGCGAACCAGCTTTAAACAGTCAGTTCCAGATCCACCGATCACAGAACTGGCGACTCTGCTGGGGAACATTACTCTTATAAAGTGAGGTGTACCTTAGGGCTAGCTCATAACTATGTTTTCAATTGTTTTCCTTGTGTGCTTTAAATTGTGGGTTGCTTGGGAGTTCTATAGATCCTAAACCCGGATCTGGGGGATACCTTTCTTAGAAAGTAGCAACAAGGCTGTGAGGGAACTGTGCGGGGTATACCGACATGGTTGAAACAGTCTGCTACGTTGATGTGGCACTTTGGTGTGTACCGGTAACCCTTGAGTTCAGTCAAGGAGAGTACGGGGCCTCCGCGTGGTGTCGTGAAGCATCAACAGACCTTAGGAACCTTAATTGAACTATCTTGGCCTCTTTAGGGTAGTGAGATAACTGACTTTGGTGCAGTCCGAGGTTGGTTGATACTCGATACTACACTCAATTGAGGGTTGCTTTCCTGGAATATTTCGGTCGCCAGTTCAGTGGCTAAATCGAAACGATGAACAATGAAAGCAATCCCGTGATATTGGGAACCTTAGAACCCGGTTACTTTGATTAGGACAGGTTGAACCCACCAACTTCAAGAGGGTAATACCCAGACCTCATGCTGGCCTAAATCCTAAGGGTTTTCTCTTGTGTGCCTTCGTACTTGACTATCTGCGTGCTTGTTACCTGACACTTGTTTCTTGCAGGTCTTGTTTATAGTCCTTAATTGGGACTCATAACAGGGTACTAAATTTCTTGCAGGGTTGTTTATAGTCCTTAATTGGGACTCATAACAGGGTACTAAATTTCTTGCAGGGTTGTTTATAGTCCTTAATTGGGACTCATAATAGGGTACTAAATTTCTTGCAGGGTTGTTTATAGTCCTTAATTGGGACTCATAACAGGGTACTAAATTTCTTGCAGGGTTGTTTATAGTCCTTAATTGGGACTCATAACAGGGTTACCCACATCACCCCATGCATAGCATGACATCATACCATTGCATACATCCTAACCCATTTCAAGGATCTCAAGGGCTCGTGATGCAGTTCATGATAAACCAATTACCCAGCAAGGGGCAAAGGGGATTTATTTTCCTCTAGCCAAGGTTGTCAGGGGCTATGACCCACTGGATATGGTGAGCCTTTGACCCTTGAAGAAGGATTCTCAACAACATAAAGTTCCTTCAATCAAGCTACCGGTTTCCAATGCTAACAAATTTTCTTGTTTCTCCCGCGAGATCCTTGAAAACATTGCATGCATGTCATACACATCATTACATAACAGGTATCTTTGTTGCAGGTCACTTACCTTTCTCGCTGTTTATTTCAGCAATGGCTCCCCAACAAGACAACCAGGACCTTCTTGCTCAAGAGGCTCGGCTCGGGGACATCCTCCTGAATTTATCCAAGGGGCAGGAGGAGTTAAGGACACTTCTCACGGGGACTTTGGTCAGGAACAATGCTGAGGATGACAAGGACGAACAGCTGAAACGTCTACAAGCTGAGGTAGACACATTGAAAACCCAGATGCTGGGGCAGAGGGCCCTCATTCAAGGTTTAGCTCAGGAGCAAGGAGAGCTGAGGGCCATGATCAGTCAGCTTCATCGAGACATGAAGCAACCAGCCCAAGTCAGGGACCAAGTCTTTGATCAGCCACCAAGAGGACCAAAGTCTGGTATGGTGAAGAATGAACCTCTCCAAATTGCTACTACTTCACAAGCCCAGTATCAACGGGGTAATCGGCGCAAGCGATACACGCCTGGAAGACATTTCACTGAGACTGGCATACCACCATCTCTAATGCTGGAACACTTGTTGGAGGTCGATCTGATTACTTTAAAGGGTCCTCCCCAGAATCCTGACATCTCTGCTCCTACTTATAACCCTGATAAAAGATGTGCCTACCATTCTGACAGTCCTGGACATGACACCAATGACTGTTGGAGCTTGAAGAACAAGATCCAGGACTTGATCGACGGAAGGGTGCTGGAGTTCATGCCGGGTGGCCAAATGAAATGCTTCTGCTGAGAATCTTCCATCTGAAGTGACTAATTCAAACTAGAAAACTTTTGTTCATTCGAATGTTCAAGTTGCATTTTTCTTTGATTGTCTAAACATTTATTCATGTCAAACGTTGTTATTTCATTAATGCATCGCTTATGTCTGCTTTGAATCAATATAGTCGCATTCACTATATGCAAATTGTTTCATATTTTTTCTGATGTCAACTCTCGTTAATTCAAAGCCTCTTGAGGGAGGATGACGAAAACGATACCACGATCCTTACAGTATGCTTTTGAACGGACCCCGCTGATGAAGTACAGGCATTGTTTCAAATCCCTAAACACTGGAGTTATAAGGATGATAATCCCTCGTCAACCCATCAGAGCCAAAGAAGTAGGAGTTTTATTTTCGAAAATTGAAACCCTTAATCATAACCTGGGGCAGGGTAGTTCTCTCAGTTGATCCAAGTGCATGACGAATGGCACCGAAGAGATCTTTACGAAACGAACAAAGACAGTAATGGTTCAGAACAATCAAAAGAACAGGCAGTCATTATCAAATTCATAAATGAAAAGCCCAAAAAGTCTAAACCTACAAAGGGGACTTATGAAACTGGGGCATCCCGCTGACTGTAATTCCAAAAAAGGAAACAGTTCAGGCAAAAATAGGGATAACGAAATCAAAAAAGAGGTCTCACAAACCCTCAACAAAAACAAAAAAGGAATGACTGCCTATTCAAAATAAGTTATCAACATCCGAGTCATCACCGGAAAATCAGAGCAAAGACTCAAACAAGGTCTAACGTATGATCAACTGAGTTTAGGTTTGGAGAACATCACAAAGAGCGGGTGGGTACAAATAATTTGAGCCTTTATCCTTTGTTTCTTAAACCGTGAACCAAGCCACGTTATAACCCTTAAAAGTCCTAGCTGAAGCATGGATTAGTTCGAAAGCATACTGTCACGAAAGGTATCCTGACTCCTGAAGGCCTACGGTAAAAACGGAGTTGACATCACGTTTTACAAACATTCACTTGTTTTATGAAAAGATGCATTTTCAAAATCTTCGAGACAGACATAAGCTTTGCGTTTTTAACATAACTTTGTTTGCATATGACTTTTTGTTTGAACAGCATAAAAATTTGCACGATGAAAGTCTAATGAACAAGAGTATCTCCAATCAAGGGGCATGACATGACTATTGTCCATCATCTGGGGCAGCGAAGTCAAGATCCAGAGAATCTCTCAAAGGCCAAATAGACTGGGGCAAATCTTCGTCTGAATAGCTTGGGGCAAATCTCTGCCTGAATCACTTGGGGCATTCCGACAATGAATCTTGCCTGATTAAACATCTTCTGGTAACATGGTAACATAAGCAGCCAGGGGCACCTCCCTGCATTCTAAAAACATGGACATAGTCGAAAAGATACTACACAAAATCAAAGACCCGCTAGGTTGACATACCTAGGCAAAAGTAAGGGCTTCCCGGCGAACCAAAAGGGTTCGGGCAAAATGAGGGATGAAATGAAAAAATCTGTACACCCGGCAAGTCGAAAACCTGAAAAGGCGGCTTGGGCAAAAATGGGTATCCTGGTGGACTGAAAACCCGAAAGGGCGGTCCAAGCAAAAGTTAGGGATTAAAAGCGTACGACTATGTCCCGCCATCTGTCTACCAGAAGAAGGTTTGTCCATCAACAACTATCAGCACCCCACAAGAAACAGGGGCAATAAAGGTTGGTCTGAGCAGTCTGATTGTTCTATCCTCCAAGGTATCAAGGTAGGTCCTGTTGAAGAACATAACCAATACAGTTCAATACCTCCCCAGGAGAGTCCAACCCAGCTTCCCCAGGAAAGTTGGAATCCATCTCCCCAAGCAGTAAGCGTATCCCCAGTTGATTCTGGAAGCTTATCCCCCCGCAGAGCACGAACGCGTCGTCCGGCTTGATTTAAAGAGTTATTTCCTTAACAGGATATAACTGGGTTATCCTCAGCCAAAAGCCACGGAAAGATCGTCGTCGACGCAATTTTCTTATCCCCAGCGAAGTCCATTCATACTTCCAATACAGCAGGGTATCCTCAGCAAAGCTATCAACAATCAGCAAGGTATCTCTCTCCCCACAGAGTATCACTTCCCAGCATGGTCGCTAGAGTATTTTCTCCCCGCAGAATCTTCCATTTGCCAAGATTATTCCGCAACGGAGTCATCTTCTCCTACCGGTATTCTTGCAATCATCATCCCCAGCGGAAGTTAAATCTATTCTTCAACATCAGCCCAGGATACGACTGCCCGGCACCCGTCAAGGATTTATTTTCTTAGACAAACATACATTCATAAAACGTCACATACATCATTATAGCATGCATATGCATCATATTACACGAATCTCATTGATTTTGAAGACATACAGTTCATGCATCATGATTTTGCATACAATTATGTTTTACCTTTTCAGGAAAAAGATCAATACAAAAATGACTACTATCAACTATCGCAATTCATTCTAGATATAGTTTCAGATATGATCCAGATATGGTGACGTTCTGACGCTGCTTCCAGAATTCCTTCTTGATATAGTTTCAGATATGATCCAGATATGGTGACGTTCTGACGCTGCTTCCAGAATTCCTTCAGATATAGTTTCAGATGTAAACCAGACATGGTATCCTTCAGATATAGTTTCAGATATGATCCAGACATGGTGACGTTCTGATACTGCTTCCAGGTATCCTTCAGATATAGTTTCAGATATGATCCAGACATGGTGACGTTCTGATACTGCTTCCAGGTATCCTTCAGATATAGTTTCAGATATGATCCAGACATGGTGACGTTCTGATACTGCTTCCAGATTTCCTTCTAGATATAGTTTCAGATATGATCCAGATATGGTGACGTTCTGATGCTGCTTCCAGATTTCCTTCTCGATATAGTTTCTGATATGATCCAGAGATGGTGACGTTCTGATGCTGCTTCCAGATTCCCTTCTAGATATAGTTTCAGATATGATCCAGATATGGTGACGTTCTGATGCTGCTTCCAGATTTCCTTCCAGATATAGTTTCAGATGTAAACCAGATATGGTGACGTTCTGATACTGCTTCCAGAAGTCCTTTTTCAGATGTTTCCCTCTCCGACGATGAGTGTGAGGTGATATTCTCTTATGGTTCCCTCTCCGACGGTGTGTGAGGTGGTAAGTCCTTTTTCAGATGTTTCCCTCTCCGACGATGAGTGTGAGGTAATAGTCTCTTATGTTTCTCTCTCCAACGGTGTGTGAGGTGACAATTCCTTTTCCTATGATTCCCTCTCCAACGACGAGTGAGGTGATTCCCTTTCAGATTATAGTTTTCTACGGTTCTCTTCCCGATATTGCAAAGATGGTAATTCTCGCCAAGATTTTTCTCAACGAGCGTTGTTGAAGCTAAAGTCGCCTAAGGTTCTCTTACCATTCATGCTAAGGCAGCAACCATCCCTGGTTCATTCATCAGCGTTTGAAGCTCTAGACTCAGCTCCTGTAACCAGTCAGGACACATCTATACCAAGCATCTAACATCAGCTCCTGCAACGTGTCAGGTACTCATTTGTTCTTTTACAGGTATGCAGGTTCTCGCTAAGGAATCTCTTACGCGATCAACATCCAGATGGCATCTATAAGCCCATCACCCTATACAGCAATCTCTAAATGGCATCTATAAGCCCATTCCCCCATCATCACTGCTAACATGTGAGCGCAAATTTCTGGGCACTCTAGTGTCCAATCATCTTCTACCCTCGGATTACGAAAGGCACGTCAGCCAATCTGCATCCTCAGGTTTAAGAAGATTGAACAGGGGCAACTGTTGCACCCCAAAATTTGCCCTCCCATATTCTTCAAGAAATTGCCAAGCCAAGTCACAAAATTCCCCAAGGGTTGTGCAATGCAACTGTCTCCTATACAGTCAAAATTAGGGTTTGTGTTCTGATCAAGAAAATGAAGTTTTCAAAGGCCCAATCAAGTCTCATATGCCTACAAATATGGTCAAGTACCCTCATATCAAGTTTCAAGGCATTCAGCTCAAAATTGCACAGTCAAAACCCTAAATTGCACTACAGTCAACTGTAGGGGCAAAATGGTCATTTGGCAGTCAAAAGTTCAAATTTTTGGTCAACATATCATTTTGAAGCCACAAACATCATTTGATCAATGCTTGATCATGATTCTCAAAATTTGGCTCAGAAATCATCAAAGATGCAAAAGTTGCTATATTTGGACAGCTGAAAAAGTCAACTGAAATTGACCAGGGCATAACTTTCACATGGATTATCAGAAAAATTCCATCCAAAGCTCATTTTGAAGAGAAAGACATTTCCTACAACTCATCTTCATATTTCAAGTCCAAGAAATGCTCTCACAAAAAGTTATCAATTTCAACATTATAGGTCATTTTCAAAAGTCAACAAAAAGAGACTTTAAGTCAAAGGCCATAACTTGAGATTGGTAAATCCAAATGACATGGGACCAAAGGCATTGGTTAGAGGACTCAAAGACCTTTCCAAAATGTCCAAGAACATGTGAAAAGCTTAAAAATTGAGCAAGTTATGCCTTGTGGAAGTTGGGAAATTGTTGGGAATTTTGAAAAGTCAACAATGGTTCAAATGATTCAAAAATGCTAATGGGCCCATTTTTCTTCCAAGTTTCTTCATGCCAAGCCTATGCACGACCATTAGGCCCAAAAGGAAGTTTTTCTCCATTTTTATTTATTTATTTGGATTTTTTATCATTTATAATTCATTTAATTAAATAAAATGCATAAAAAATACAAACCTAATGAAAACAAATCTTTTTATGCAGGTTTGGACTCAATATTTCGTGTAAATACAAAAGGGGAAAGATTTGAAGCTGATTGGCATGATTGAGAGAAAAATGCACATGGAAAAGATTTGAAAAAATCTTAAGAAAATCAAATATTGAAAACTATCAATGCCATGGATTTGTTCTACTTTTGTTAACCTAAATGCTTCCATACAAGTACTAGAACAGAACCCTAAGGCAAGAGGAGGCTAAGCTGCGCAGAAAAAGACATTGCCAACTTGAAAAATTGTCCAAAAAACTCAAAACTGATTTCAAGGTTACAGGTGGATTCAAGGCGTAATACTGATCCCATTAGCTTCCTTGGGTGATATAGAACACATTCCAGTCAAAAACAACCACAAAAGCTCCAGGAATTGGTAGTTTGAACTCTAACTGTATCAAGAATTTTTTGAAATCGTATGGCATAAATCACGCATCCTTTTGCATTTTTATCTATGTATTCTTGTTCAGTGTGATGTTTCTAAGCTAACCAATGCCTTTGATTGAACTTTTGCACGCCATACACGATTCTACCATGTTTGAATATTAGGGTTACAGGTTTTCAAAATTGGGGTTTTCTACCCAAGACAAAATTAAGGCTCCAGACCCACACCACTACATTCAACGCATCTGGACGAAGAGATTGATGTAGTCGCGAACAATTTATGAAGCCTACAGCGCTAGTCGCTATTTTCTGTAAACCTACTTTAGACCACGCGCTTAAAACTGTTGCCTTTGAGTTTATGTTTCAGGAAAATTGAAGAAGACAACGTCGTGTCAGTTGGTGATTCGGTGGTTTGAATTGCGCGCGTTTTTCTCCACTATGCGTTGGTTTTGCTTTTTGTTATTTATTTACTATTATATATCAAATTGGCTAAGTGGCTCAGCTGGCAAGCTATCAACGCATTGATGTCCAAAGACCTGGGTTCGAATCCCAGGTCTGTATATTGTTCATATTATTTTTCAATTCATCTTCTTGTGCAGGCATAACCTTGAGACGCGTCATGTTGCCTCAAAGATCAACCAGCCACGCGTCTAGTTGCTTCTGATCAAAGGCTGAGATCGAAGGTCCACTATAAGCCCAGGTCAACGCGCTGGCACACAAGTTGGAAAAGTCAAATGGATTTCAACGTTAATGGGCCAGAATGCTAGGCCTATACCTCCTAATTTGGGGCTACCCCCCCTGGTTTGCTTCTTTTTTATTTTATCTTTTAATTATTATTTTTGTTTTCTCATTTAATTAATTATCTTTTTTTTTACAAAATATGAAAACATGAAAAAAATGCAGAAAAATCAGAAAAAGACCAAAAAAGAATAAATGTTTTTATTATAATTATTTTCCTGTAAATAAATTAATATATAATGAATTTAGTTTTAATTAGGATGTTTGCAATTTTAATTCTTTTCATATTAAATAAAATAATTAGAATTAGGTTAATTAACAATTTCCACTCCTTTTAATTTTCCCTTTTTATCATAATATCATTATTTATTTATTTTCATAATTAAATTGTATATAAATAATTTAGGTTTAAATTAGGTTAAAAATTCAATCTTTTTCTTAATAACTTAAAAATAGTTAGAATTAGGTTTAATATTTCATTTTAATTTTAATTAATTCCCTTTTCTCCTTAAAACCTAAAAAACACAAAATACCAAAAAACATTTGACTTTAATTCTAATTAATTCACCAACTTTAATTTTTTGCAAAAGGGTCCAACGCCCATATTCATAATTTATTTAATTTCGCGCATTTATTTTATGTCGTTTATTATAATTATGTAATTGTCCCAAAGCCTTGTAACGATTATACTGTTCGCACTTTTACTTCGCTTTCTTTATTTTCCGTCAAATCGGGTCCGGTTTAATTTTGGCGATGTGGACCCGCGCCATTTGTAATAGTCTAGATTTACTTCCCTCGCAAATTTTAACTGTTAACAAAAAAGCATGCAAGAATGAATGGACTTAAAATAAAATCAAGCGTAGATCACAATAAACATGACAAGACAAAATATCTGAAAACGACACACGAATCGCACACACCACCCCTAGGGTACGCCTCACTGTTGCCTCTCGAAAGGTGGTCGTCGAGTAGAGGACGTCTTAGTAAGTCCTCATGATCCGGGAACCTGGCATGAGGGTAGCTTCTAAGGTGTCTTCACATTGCTCTGGTGATCACCATGTCCCTAAAACTCGAATTGACCCGAACACCTCCAACGGTGGTGCTACCTACCTCTCAATGGTGGGATGGCACTACTTTAAAGGACATTTACACAGACGAATTCCTTAGGGTAGGTAGGTTCTCAAGGATGCTTGCTCTAATTTCAAATCAAAACATACTTTTCACCAACACTTTTCAAAGCTTTCAAAGCAAATTTTTCAAACACTCTGACGTACGAGTCGAACTGAAATTTTTCAAAGAAACTTTTTAAAACCCACAATTGAAAAGCAAACAAACATTTTTGAAAACACAATGAGCAAGTATCTAAGAGCCCATGGATAACCATGGATAGAAAGGGTGCTAACACCTTCCCTTTCTATAACCTACCTCCCGAACCGAGAGCAATCTCTTTAAAGGAATTTTTCTGTGCTTTTGTCCTTTCCATTTGGAGAAAATAAAAGACGGTGGCGACTCTTGCTTCCGCGACATTTCGCGAACCAGCTTTAAACAGTCAGTTCCAGATCCACCGATCACAGAACTGGCGACTCTGCTGGGGAACATTACTCTTATAAAGTGAGGTGTACCTTAGGGCTAGCTCATAACTATGTTTTCAATTGTTTTCCTTGTGTGCTTTAAATTGTGGGTTGCTTGGGAGTTCTATAGATCCTAAACCCGGATCTGGGGGATACCTTTCTTAGAAAGTAGCAACAAGGCTGTGAGGGAACTGTGCGGGGTATACCGACATGGTTGAAACAGTCTGCTACGTTGATGTGGCACTTTGGTGTGTACCGGTAACCCTTGAGTTCAGTCAAGGAGAGTACGGGGCCTCCGCGTGGTGTCGTGAAGCATCAACAGACCTTAGGAACCTTAATTGAACTATCTTGGCCTCTTTAGGGTAGTGAGATAACTGACTTTGGTGCAGTCCGAGGTTGGTTGATACTCGATACTACACTCAATTGAGGGTTGCTTTCCTGGAATATTTCGGTCGCCAGTTCAGTGGCTAAATCGAAACGATGAACAATGAAAGCAATCCCGTGATATTGGGAACCTTAGAACCCGGTTACTTTGATTAGGACAGGTTGAACCCACCAACTTCAAGAGGGTAATACCCAGACCTCATGCTGGCCTAAATCCTAAGGGTTTTCTCTTGTGTGCCTTCGTACTTGACTATCTGCGTGCTTGTTACCTGACACTTGTTTCTTGCAGGTCTTGTTTATAGTCCTTAATTGGGACTCATAACAGGGTACTAAATTTCTTGCAGGGTTGTTTATAGTCCTTAATTGGGACTCATAACAGGGTACTAAATTTCTTGCAGGGTTGTTTATAGTCCTTAATTGGGACTCATAATAGGGTACTAAATTTCTTGCAGGGTTGTTTATAGTCCTTAATTGGGACTCATAACAGGGTACTAAATTTCTTGCAGGGTTGTTTATAGTCCTTAATTGGGACTCATAACAGGGTTACCCACATCACCCCATGCATAGCATGACATCATACCATTGCATACATCCTAACCCATTTCAAGGATCTCAAGGGCTCGTGATGCAGTTCATGATAAACCAATTACCCAGCAAGGGGCAAAGGGGATTTATTTTCCTCTAGCCAAGGTTGTCAGGGGCTATGACCCACTGGATATGGTGAGCCTTTGACCCTTGAAGAAGGATTCTCAACAACATAAAGTTCCTTCAATCAAGCTACCGGTTTCCAATGCTAACAAATTTTCTTGTTTCTCCCGCGAGATCCTTGAAAACATTGCATGCATGTCATACACATCATTACATAACAGGTATCTTTGTTGCAGGTCACTTACCTTTCTCGCTGTTTATTTCAGCAATGGCTCCCCAACAAGACAACCAGGACCTTCTTGCTCAAGAGGCTCGGCTCGGGGACATCCTCCTGAATTTATCCAAGGGGCAGGAGGAGTTAAGGACACTTCTCACGGGGACTTTGGTCAGGAACAATGCTGAGGATGACAAGGACGAACAGCTGAAACGTCTACAAGCTGAGGTAGACACATTGAAAACCCAGATGCTGGGGCAGAGGGCCCTCATTCAAGGTTTAGCTCAGGAGCAAGGAGAGCTGAGGGCCATGATCAGTCAGCTTCATCGAGACATGAAGCAACCAGCCCAAGTCAGGGACCAAGTCTTTGATCAGCCACCAAGAGGACCAAAGTCTGGTATGGTGAAGAATGAACCTCTCCAAATTGCTACTACTTCACAAGCCCAGTATCAACGGGGTAATCGGCGCAAGCGATACACGCCTGGAAGACATTTCACTGAGACTGGCATACCACCATCTCTAATGCTGGAACACTTGTTGGAGGTCGATCTGATTACTTTAAAGGGTCCTCCCCAGAATCCTGACATCTCTGCTCCTACTTATAACCCTGATAAAAGATGTGCCTACCATTCTGACAGTCCTGGACATGACACCAATGACTGTTGGAGCTTGAAGAACAAGATCCAGGACTTGATCGACGGAAGGGTGCTGGAGTTCATGCCGGGTGGCCAAATGAAATGCTTCTGCTGAGAATCTTCCATCTGAAGTGACTAATTCAAACTAGAAAACTTTTTTTCATTCGAATGTTCAAGTTGCATTTTTCTTTGATTGTCTAAACATTTATTCATGTCAAACGTTGTTATTTCATTAATGCATCGCTTATGTCTGCTTTGAATCAATATAGTCGCATTCACTATATGCAAATTGTTTCATATTTTTTCTGATGTCAACTCTCGTTAATTCAAAGCCTCTTGAGGGAGGATGACGAAAACGATACCACGATCCTTACAGTATGCTTTTGAACGGACCCCGCTGATGAAGTACAGGCATTGTTTCAAATCCCTAAACACTGGAGTTATAAGGATGATAATCCCTCGTCAACCCATCAGAGCCAAAGAAGTAGGAGTTTTATTTTCGAAAATTGAAACCCTTAATCATAACCTGGGGCAGGGTAGTTCTCTCAGTTGATCCAAGTGCATGACGAATGGCACCGAAGAGATCTTTACGAAACGAACAAAGACAGTAATGGTTCAGAACAATCAAAAGAACAGGCAGTCATTATCAAATTCATAAATGAAAAGCCCAAAAAGTCTAAACCTACAAAGGGGACTTATGAAACTGGGGCATCCCGCTGACTGTAATTCCAAAAAAGGAAACAGTTCAGGCAAAAATAGGGATAACGAAATCAAAAAAGAGGTCTCACAAACCCTCAACAAAAACAAAAAAGGAATGACTGCCTATTCAAAATAAGTTATCAACATCCGAGTCATCACCGGAAAATCAGAGCAAAGACTCAAACAAGGTCTAACGTATGATCAACTGAGTTTAGGTTTGGAGAACATCACAAAGAGCGGGTGGGTACAAATAATTTGAGCCTTTATCCTTTGTTTCTTAAACCGTGAACCAAGCCACGTTATAACCCTTAAAAGTCCTAGCTGAAGCATGGATTAGTTCGAAAGCATACTGTCACGAAAGGTATCCTGACTCCTGAAGGCCTACGGTAAAAACGGAGTTGACATCACGTTTTACAAACATTCACTTGTTTTATGAAAAGATGCATTTTCAAAATCTTCGAGACAGACATAAGCTTTGCGTTTTTAACATAACTTTGTTTGCATATGACTTTTTGTTTGAACAGCATAAAAATTTGCACGATGAAAGTCTAATGAACAAGAGTATCTCCAATCAAGGGGCATGACATGACTATTGTCCATCATCTGGGGCAGCGAAGTCAAGATCCAGAGAATCTCTCAAAGGCCAAATAGACTGGGGCAAATCTTCGTCTGAATAGCTTGGGGCAAATCTCTGCCTGAATCACTTGGGGCATTCCGACAATGAATCTTGCCTGATTAAACATCTTCTGGTAACATGGTAACATAAGCAGCCAGGGGCACCTCCCTGCATTCTAAAAACATGGACATAGTCGAAAAGATACTACACAAAATCAAAGACCCGCTAGGTTGACATACCTAGGCAAAAGTAAGGGCTTCCCGGCGAACCAAAAGGGTTCGGGCAAAATGAGGGATGAAATGAAAAAATCTGTACACCCGGCAAGTCGAAAACCTGAAAAGGCGGCTTGGGCAAAAATGGGTATCCTGGTGGACTGAAAACCCGAAAGGGCGGTCCAAGCAAAAGTTAGGGATTAAAAGCGTACGACTATGTCCCGCCATCTGTCTACCAGAAGAAGGTTTGTCCATCAACAACTATCAGCACCCCACAAGAAACAGGGGCAATAAAGGTTGGTCTGAGCAGTCTGATTGTTCTATCCTCCAAGGTATCAAGGTAGGTCCTGTTGAAGAACATAACCAATACAGTTCAATACCTCCCCAGGAGAGTCCAACCCAGCTTCCCCAGGAAAGTTGGAATCCATCTCCCCAAGCAGTAAGCGTATCCCCAGTTGATTCTGGAAGCTTATCCCCCCGCAGAGCACGAACGCGTCGTCCGGCTTGATTTAAAGAGTTATTTCCTTAACAGGATATAACTGGGTTATCCTCAGCCAAAAGCCACGGAAAGATCGTCGTCGACGCAATTTTCTTATCCCCAGCGAAGTCCATTCATACTTCCAATACAGCAGGGTATCCTCAGCAAAGCTATCAACAATCAGCAAGGTATCTCTCTCCCCACAGAGTATCACTTCCCAGCATGGTCGCTAGAGTATTTTCTCCCCGCAGAATCTTCCATTTGCCAAGATTATTCCGCAACGGAGTCATCTTCTCCTACCGGTATTCTTGCAATCATCATCCCCAGCGGAAGTTAAATCTATTCTTCAACATCAGCCCAGGATACGACTGCCCGGCACCCGTCAAGGATTTATTTTCTTAGACAAACATACATTCATAAAACGTCACATACATCATTATAGCATGCATATGCATCATATTACACGAATCTCATTGATTTTGAAGACATACAGTTCATGCATCATGATTTTGCATACAATTATGTTTTACCTTTTCAGGAAAAAGATCAATACAAAAATGACTACTATCAACTATCGCAATTCATTCTAGATATAGTTTCAGATATGATCCAGATATGGTGACGTTCTGACGCTGCTTCCAGAATTCCTTCTTGATATAGTTTCAGATATGATCCAGATATGGTGACGTTCTGACGCTGCTTCCAGAATTCCTTCAGATATAGTTTCAGATGTAAACCAGACATGGTATCCTTCAGATATAGTTTCAGATATGATCCAGACATGGTGACGTTCTGATACTGCTTCCAGGTATCCTTCAGATATAGTTTCAGATATGATCCAGACATGGTGACGTTCTGATACTGCTTCCAGGTATCCTTCAGATATAGTTTCAGATATGATCCAGACATGGTGACGTTCTGATACTGCTTCCAGATTTCCTTCTAGATATAGTTTCAGATATGATCCAGATATGGTGACGTTCTGATGCTGCTTCCAGATTTCCTTCTCGATATAGTTTCTGATATGATCCAGAGATGGTGACGTTCTGATGCTGCTTCCAGATTCCCTTCTAGATATAGTTTCAGATATGATCCAGATATGGTGACGTTCTGATGCTGCTTCCAGATTTCCTTCCAGATATAGTTTCAGATGTAAACCAGATATGGTGACGTTCTGATACTGCTTCCAGAAGTCCTTTTTCAGATGTTTCCCTCTCCGACGATGAGTGTGAGGTGATATTCTCTTATGGTTCCCTCTCCGACGGTGTGTGAGGTGGTAAGTCCTTTTTCAGATGTTTCCCTCTCCGACGATGAGTGTGAGGTAATAGTCTCTTATGTTTCTCTCTCCAACGGTGTGTGAGGTGACAATTCCTTTTCCTATGATTCCCTCTCCAACGACGAGTGAGGTGATTCCCTTTCAGATTATAGTTTTCTACGGTTCTCTTCCCGATATTGCAAAGATGGTAATTCTCGCCAAGATTTTTCTCAACGAGCGTTGTTGAAGCTAAAGTCGCCCAAGGTTCTCTTACCATTCATGCTAAGGCAGCAACCATCCCTGGTTCATTCATCAGCGTTTGAAGCTCTAGACTCAGCTCCTGTAACCAGTCAGGACACATCTATACCAAGCATCTAACATCAGCTCCTGCAACGTGTCAGGTACTCATTTGTTCTTTTACAGGTATGCAGGTTCTCGCTAAGGAATCTCTTACGCGATCAACATCCAGATGGCATCTATAAGCCCATCACCCTATACAGCAATCTCTAAATGGCATCTATAAGCCCATTCCCCCATCATCACTGCTAACATGTGAGCGCAAATTTCTGGGCACTCTAGTGTCCAATCATCTTCTACCCTCGGATTACGAAAGGCACGTCAGCCAATCTGCATCCTCAGGTTTAAGAAGATTGAACAGGGGCAACTGTTGCACCCCAAAATTTGCCCTCCCATATTCTTCAAGAAATTGCCAAGCCAAGTCACAAAATTCCCCAAGGGTTGTGCAATGCAACTGTCTCCTATACAGTCAAAATTAGGGTTTGTGTTCTGATCAAGAAAATGAAGTTTTCAAAGGCCCAATCAAGTCTCATATGCCTACAAATATGGTCAAGTACCCTCATATCAAGTTTCAAGGCATTCAGCTCAAAATTGCACAGTCAAAACCCTAAATTGCACTACAGTCAACTGTAGGGGCAAAATGGTCATTTGGCAGTCAAAAGTTCAAATTTTTGGTCAACATATCATTTTGAAGCCACAAACATCATTTGATCAATGCTTGATCATGATTCTCAAAATTTGGCTCAGAAATCATCAAAGATGCAAAAGTTGCTATATTTGGACAGCTGAAAAAGTCAACTGAAATTGACCAGGGCATAACTTTCACATGGATTATCAGAAAAATTCCATCCAAAGCTCATTTTGAAGAGAAAGACATTTCCTACAACTCATCTTCATATTTCAAGTCCAAGAAATGCTCTCACAAAAAGTTATCAATTTCAACATTATAGGTCATTTTCAAAAGTCAACAAAAAGAGACTTTAAGTCAAAGGCCATAACTTGAGATTGGTAAATCCAAATGACATGGGACCAAAGGCATTGGTTAGAGGACTCAAAGACCTTTCCAAAATGTCCAAGAACATGTGAAAAGCTTAAAAATTGAGCAAGTTATGCCTTGTGGAAGTTGGGAAATTGTTGGGAATTTTGAAAAGTCAACAATGGTTCAAATGATTCAAAAATGCTAATGGGCCCATTTTTCTTCCAAGTTTCTTCATGCCAAGCCTATGCACGACCATTAGGCCCAAAAGGAAGTTTTTCTCCATTTTTATTTATTTATTTGGATTTTTTATCATTTATAATTCATTTAATTAAATAAAATGCATAAAAAATACAAACCTAATGAAAACAAATCTTTTTATGCAGGTTTGGACTCAATATTTCGTGTAAATACAAAAGGGGAAAGATTTGAAGCTGATTGGCATGATTGAGAGCAAAATGCACATGGAAAAGATTTGAAAAAATCTTAAGAAAATCAAATATTGAAAACTATCAATGCCATGGATTTGTTCTACTTTTGTTAACCTAAATGCTTCCATACAAGTACTAGAACAGAACCCTAAGGCAAGAGGAGGCTAAGCTGCGCAGAAAAAGACATTGCCAACTTGAAAAATTGTCCAAAAAACTCAAAACTGATTTCAAGGTTACAGGTGGATTCAAGGCGTAATACTGATCCCATTAGCTTCCTTGGGTGATATAGAACACATTCCAGTCAAAAACAACCACAAAAGCTCCAGGAATTGGTAGTTTGAACTCTAACTGTATCAAGAATTTTTTGAAATCGTATGGCATAAATCACGCATCCTTTTGCATTTTTATCTATGTATTCTTGTTCAGTGTGATGTTTCTAAGCTAACCAATGCCTTTGATTGAACTTTTGCACGCCATACACGATTCTACCATGTTTGAATATTAGGGTTACAGGTTTTCAAAATTGGGGTTTTCTACCCAAGACAAAATTAAGGCTCCAGACCCACACCACTACATTCAACGCATCTGGACGAAGAGATTGATGTAGTCGCGAACAATTTATGAAGCCTACAGCGCTAGTCGCTATTTTCTGTAAACCTACTTTAGACCACGCGCTTAAAACTGTTGCCTTTGAGTTTATGTTTCAGGAAAATTGAAGAAGACAACGTCGTGTCAGTTGGTGATTCGGTGGTTTGAATTGCGCGCGTTTTTCTCCACTATGCGTTGGTTTTGCTTTTTGTTATTTATTTACTATTATATATCAAATTGGCTAAGTGGCTCAGCTGGCAAGCTATCAACGCATTGATGTCCAAAGACCTGGGTTCGAATCCCAGGTCTGTATATTGTTCATATTATTTTTCAATTCATCTTCCTGTGCAGGCATAACCTTGAGACGCGTCATGTTGCCTCAAAGATCAACCAGCCACGCGTCTAGTTGCTTCTGATCAAAGGCTGAGATCGAAAGTCCACTATAAGCCCAGGTCAACGCGCAGGCACACAAGTTGGAAAAGTCAAATGGATTTCAACGTTAATGGGCCAGAATGCTAGGCCTATACCTCCTAATTTGGGGCTACCCCCCCTGGTTTGCTTCTTTTTTATTTTATCTTTTAATTATTATTTTTGTTTTCTCATTTAATTAATTATCTTTTTTTTTACAAAATATGAAAACATCAAAAAAATGCAGAAAAATCAGAAAAAGACCAAAAAAGAATAAATGTTTTTATTATAATTATTTTCCTGTAAATAAATTAATATATAATGAATTTAGTTTTAATTAGGATGTTTGCAATTTTAATTCTTTTCATATTAAATAAAATAATTAGAATTAGGTTAATTAACAATTTCCACTCCTTTTAATTTTCCCTTTTTATCATAATATCATTATTTATTTATTTTCATAATTAAATTGTATATAAATAATTTAGGTTTAAATTAGGTTAAAAATTCAATCTTTTTCTTAATAACTTAAAAATAGTTAGAATTAGGTTTAATATTTCATTTTAATTTTAATTAATTCCCTTTTCTCCTTAAAACCTAAAAAACACAAAATACCAAAAAACATTTGACTTTAATTCTAATTAATTCACCAACTTTAATTTTTTGCAAAAGGGTCCAACGCCCATATTCATAATTTATTTAATTTCGCGCATTTATTTTATGTCGTTTATTATAATTATGTAATTGTCCCAAAGCCTTGTAACGATTATACTGTTCGCACTTTTACTTCGCTTTCTTTATTTTCCGTCAAATCGGGTCCGGTTTAATTTTGGCGATGTGGACCCGCGCCATTTGTAATAGTCTAGATTTACTTCCCTCGCAAATTTTAACTGTTAACAAAAAAGCATGCAAGAATGAATGGACTTAAAATAAAATCAAGCGTAGATCACAATAAACATGACAAGACAAAATATCTGAAAACGACACACGAATCGCACACACCACCCCTAGGGTACGCCTCACTGTTGCCTCTCGAAAGGTGGTCGTCGAGTAGAGGACGTCTTAGTAAGTCCTCATGATCCGGGAACCTGGCATGAGGGTAGCTTCTAAGGTGTCTTCCCATTGCTCTGGTGATCACCATGTCCCTAAAACTCGAATTGACCCGAACACCTCCAACGGTGGTGCTACCTACCTCTCAATGGTGGGATGGCACTACTTTAAAGGACATTTACACAGACGAATTCCTTAGGGTAGGTAGGTTCTCAAGGATGCTTGCTCTAATTTCAAATCAAAACATACTTTTCACCAACACTTTTCAAAGCTTTCAAAGCAAATTTTTCAAACACTCTGACGTACGAGTCGAACTGAAATTTTTCAAAGAAACTTTTTAAAACCCACAATTGAAAAGCAAACAAACATTTTTGAAAACACAATGAGCAAGTATCTAAGAGCCCATGGATAACCATGGATAGAAAGGGTGCTAACACCTTCCCTTTCTATAACCTACCTCCCGAACCGAGAGCAATCTCTTTAAAGGAATTTTTCTGTGCTTTTGTCCTTTCCATTTGGAGAAAATAAAAGACGGTGGCGACTCTTGCTTCCGCGACATTTCGCGAACCAGCTTTAAACAGTCAGTTCCAGATCCACCGATCACACAACCCATCAATGGAGACAACCCGTCAATGGAGACAACCCGTCAATGGAGACAACCTGTCAATGGAGATAACCCGTCAATGGAGACAACCCGTCAATGGAGACAACCTGTTAATGGAGACAACCCGTCAATGGAGACAACCCGTCAATAGAGACAACCTGTCAAAAGAGACAACCTGTCAATAGAGACAACCCGTCAATGGAGACAACCCGTCAATGGAGACAACCTGTCAATGGAGACAACCCGTCAATAGAGACAACCTGTCAATGGAGACAACCCGTCAATGGAGACAACCCGTCAATGGAGATAACCTGTCAATGGAGACAACCCGTCAATAGAGACAACCTGTCAATGGAGACAACCTGTCAATGGAGACAACTCGTCAATGGAGACAACCTGTCAAAAGAGACAACCCGTCAATAGAGACAACCCGTCAA
This sequence comes from Vicia faba, assembly GCA_948472305.1. Lineage (NCBI taxonomy): Eukaryota > Viridiplantae > Streptophyta > Magnoliopsida > Fabales > Fabaceae > Vicia > Vicia faba. The sequence continues at coordinate 856,368,896 of OX451741.1, forward strand.
TAAAGACAACTCGTCAAAGGAGACACCCCGTCAATGAAGACAAAACCACCTACCAACAATCTCCAAATGGCATCTGTAAGCCCATTCCCGACATTACAATGCTGATACCACTTCATGCGAGTGCAAATTTCTGGGCACTCTAGTGTTCAATCATCTTCCACCTTCGGATCACGAAAGGCCCGAACGCCAATCTATATCCTCAGGTTTGAGAAGATTGAACAAGGGCAACTGTTGTACCCCAAAATTTTCCCTCCCATATTTCTCAAAACATGTCAAGAATAATCTCAAGTTGCTCAAGATGGCTCAAGAGTTGGACAGTCAAATCATCTCCTAAGGCAGTCAATTCAAAATTAGGGTTTTGTGTTGCATCAAGGTCCTTACATCCAAATGACCTCAAGTGCTTCCCAATGTCCTAATATGTTCTCAAGTTCATCCATGTCAAATTTCAAGCATTGCAGAGGAAGTTTGGTCAGTCAATTGTTCAAGAGGTCCAAAAATCGACAGTGCTAGAGCAAAAGTCAACTGTGACCCAAATATAGTCAAAACTCAAGATTTTTTGTCAACATTCTCATTTTGAAGGATAATTAATTATTTGATCAAGGTTTGATCATGATCCATCAAGCATTGCTCAAGATTCATCAAGATTCAAAAGTTGCTAAATTAGGGTTTTGTAGGAAAAGTCAACTCAACTTTGACCAAGCATAACTTTCTCATACTTTATGAGAAATTACCCATACAAAGCTCATTTTTAAGAGGATGAAATTTCCTACAATCCATCTTCACACCCCAAGATCAAGAAATGCTCTCACAAAAAGTTACAAATTTGGACATTATAGGTCATTTTTGAAAGTCAACAAAAACACCTTTTTTTCCAAAGCTTATAACTTGAGAATGGAATATCAAAATCAGATGAGACCAAAAGGGTTGGTTAGATTACATCACAAGGTTTCTAAAAAGTCCAAGAACACCTCCAAAAGTTCAAAGTTGAAGAAGTTATGCATTGTTGAAGTTGGGCATTTTTTCAAAATTGCCAAAAGTCAACTATCCTCAAAACTCCAATTTTTGACAAAAGGGACCACTTTTTCCACTTGATTTGGTCTTATCACACCACACACGTGTCCTATCTTCAATTTCATGTACATTCATTAATTTTTCTATTTTATTTAATTTTTATTGAATTAATTCATTTTAAATCAATATTATTTCAAATAAAATCCAAAAATTGATAGAACGATATCTTTGTGATTGGTATAGACTTCAATTATCATCATGAACCAAATCAAATCCGAATCAAGCCTTATTATGCATAAAAAATCAGATTTGGTACAATTATGGAAACTTTATCAATGGTGATCAAATCATATCTCAAATTCTTCAATGCACATGGATTAAAGCCCAATTCTTGACCTAATGCAATCCCATATACACACACAAGCCAGACATAACAAGGGCACGACCTGAAGCTGCCCAAAAACGGCCAAACCAGAATAGAAAAACTCTTGCAAAAGTGTGAGATCAAAACCTTGGTTATAGCACGATTCAATCCAAGATCTCAACGTAGCTTCCTTGCCTGACATCCAGTGGAGCTAAAGCAATCAAAACCAGGCCTTGAGACCTCCTAAATTGCGTTGTAAGTGCCCATGAACATAGCTCTGAACATGAGATCGTGATTCCATATTTTGGCATTTTCTGAACAAATTGTTTATGCATTCATGTTTAACGTCCAATTTCCAACATTTCTGCATTATTCAATTGGATTTTCGTAGCCTGTAAGGACCTACCCGAAACTAGGGTTTGGGTTTCTTGTTTTTAGGTGTTTTGATTTCGGGGAAAATTGAAACAAGCCATGGCCATGGATGGATTCAGGAGAACGAGGCGAGCAAGATGATGGTTTTAGTTTGCATTTTTGTGACCTAGAATCCATTATAGGATGATGCCACAGATTTTGTTGCGGATTCAAATCCGCAGGAAAATATACCAGGACCATTGGAGAAGACGACTAGGTGTCCTCTCCTGATTGGCCAGCTTTGAAAATTCGCGCTTGTTTTTTTTTTATTCAGGCATAATTGTTTGTTATACATATAATATTCATTGCTTATTCTATTAACAAAAAGAACACAAAGCTCGGTTGGTGGAGGCGCTAGAGGATAGTCTAATGGAACCTGGGTTCGAATCCCAGGTCCCCCAAAACATTTATTTGATTTTTCTTCAGGTGATTCTATGTGATATCCAAAGGGTGATCCACCATATGCCTACAAGTATCAACGCGCCAGATGGCCTTCAGGCCAAATCTGGTGGCCAGGAATGAGGGACCATCATGTTCCCTAGTCAAAGGCGTATACTGGATTGAAAAATTCAACAAGGCTGCTCACAATTGGGCCTCTGAAATGCTGATTACACCTTCAAATTAGGCCCACACCCCTTGGGTTTTTTATTTTACTCTTTATATTTTCATTTATTTATTTTGTTCTAATTTTTATTTTATTGTTAATTAACTAATTAATAATTTTCCTAATAAAATCAGAAAAAAACAAAATATATTATTTTTATTTATTAAAACTAATTTCATTATTTTATTTTTACAAATAAATATTAATCAATTAATTTAGTTTTAAATAGGTTTAACTTTTAACATTTTTTGCAATAAATTAAAATTAATGTAGAATTAGTTTTTTTTAATCATTTTCATTTTATTTCCTTAAATATAAAAAAAACCCAAAAAATATATTTTTTATTTAATTAATTAATTAACTTAGGTTTAATTCCATAAATTCAGAAAATAACAAAAAAAAAACATGCTTTCTTTCAAAAAAGGGTCAAAACGCTAAAAATACGCCGATTTAATTTTCTCGCACGCGATCCATATTTCAATATTGTAATTGCTTCCAGTATGTAATAGCTTTTAATTAGGACTCTATTTATTTATCGCTTTATTTTTACTTTCCGCAATTTAAATTAAAGGGTTTGTTTTTGGCGATGTAAATACCCGACGCCTTGTAATAGCTTAGATTTAATTTCTGCAAATTTAATTTCCGCACAATATACAATGTTAGATGTTTGATAATAGGGAATGCATGACAAGATCCAATGTATGAACTTAAAATCAACAATAGCTCACCCATGACATGTATAGATAAAATTAACCGAAATAACACACTCGCACATGCGCACTCTTAGGGTACACCTCGGTTGGTTGCCTCGAACGTGGTCATTGAGTATAGGAAGTTTTATAGGTCGCCCTCTTGTCCAAAGGTCATAAGTTTCCTCAAAACGGTTGCCTCAGAAAAAATGATCTAAGACATTAGGGTTACCACTAAGGCGTCCTAACATTGCTTTAGTGACCACACGTCCCTTAATCGAATTGAACCGAAAACTCCAATGATGATGCTACCTACTCCTCAATAGTGGAATAGCATTGTCTAAAGGACATTTGTATAGATTAATTTCTTTTTCGAGTAGGTAGATGGTTCTTAAGTACTTGCTCCTTTTAAAACAAAACAAAACTTTTCGCACTTACACTCTCTTCAAAACAAAAACTCTTTTCAAACCCACAAACATAAAGAAAAGCAAACTTTTGAAAACACAATGAGCAAGTACCTAAGAGCCCGTGGATAACCACGGATAGAAAGGGTGCTAACACCTTCCCTTTCTATACTCTACCTCCCGAACCCGAGAAATATCTCAAAAAGGAATTTTTCTGTGCTTTTGTCCTTTCCTTGTTGGATAAAATAAAAGACGGTGGCGACTCTTGCTTACCGCAACATTTTGCAAAAATAAACGCAAACGCGAACCAACATTCCAAAACAGTCAATTCTCATTTCCACCGATCACACTCGGGAATATTCGGTACATATTTACCATTGATACTAACTTTGTCACTAGTATCTTTAAAACCTGTAGCTTGATCTATTTCTTTTTCCTTTCTCAGGTCATAAACTTCTTGTTGTAACTTTTCCAACTTTTCCTAAAATTCTTTATTGCTAGGAGCTTTTGTCTTTGATTTTTTCTTCAAGGATGTTGGAGTGATCCCAAATCCCTTTACCCTCACCCGACTAGAATACTCACGAATATCTAATGCTCGACTAAGTATTCTCCTGCAATCATTATCTTCATCTGGAGATATAGACTGATAGAGAGTCTCCTAAAATTCATATGAATATTGTAATTAAAGAATGATATGTTAATAAAATAATGATGTAATTAAATAAATAAAATAATGATGTAATTAAATAAATAATTTTTTACTTACACATCTCTTGAAAATTTGTTGAACAATTTCTTGAACAACTCCATCCTTACACACACGGGCTTTCTTCCACAAAACATGTTCTGGAAGAGATGTTTCAGAACTGTTCTCCTTTGTTAACTACACATTAAGCCAAATAACATGATAAAATATAAGCGTGCATATATTATAGATACTTTGCAATTTATAGATACTTACAATAGATTGTTGTAAGTGTGCATATCCCATACGCCCTTTTTTGTATGGATATGCGGCACTTGATGCTCGTTGTCGATTTACGACACTTAAACTCTCAAATTTCTGGGTTTTTCTTTTGGATTTAAAAGTTTCCCATTCTTCAGGTGTAATCAAATTTTATATTTATTTGGAAGCTCTGCATCAACAAAAAATTTATCTGCATCCCTAAGAAACTTGTTTGATAAAAAATCTCTAAACCCTTTATGTAATTTTCCAGCCAATTTGAGTATATAATCTCTCCTGGTATCCTCAATGTTGAACGACCTCTACGAAAATCATACACAAAGTGCGTTAGTATAAGTAATTTAAAGATATAATCGTCATTAAAAACAAATAGCATTACATATGGTACCTGTATCTCACTCCATATTTTATCTTTAGCATCGCCCAACACTATTGCTCTCCAATCTTCACAAGTTATTGGAATTTCTCTCCTTACCACCGAACCAAGATAACTCGTCAACATTGAACCGTTAGACTCAATTAGTTGGCCTTCTTGAATCCAATGCACATCATACTTCATGCCTCGATCTCTATCTCGAATGATTCTCTTCATTATTGTTATTCCTCGTCTAATTTCCATTTCCATTTTATTAACGGGCTTATCTCCGTCATGCCCATAATCATCATGTGGGTGATCCTTGTTAGTAGCCATCTAACCTGTAATAAACATAAGCAAAAGACAATAAAACGACAAGTGTTCATTTTATTTTTACAAATTAGGTTGGTGACTGATAGATAATGTAGTTGCAAATAGGTGCTTATATTTAAAAGTTGGTAATCTACACGGTTATTTTAAACCAACAACCAACAATTCTATGAATTCAATATTGGATCAAACAAATTGAAATGTTATGGTCCAAACATAATAATTGATGTGTTGTTGTAGAGCTATAAGTTAGGGCGTCGTCTACCGTACATTAATTTTTTTTCAATGTAAAAACGTTGTTTTATGTCCACTTTAGGCAGCGCTTTTATATTAAAAGCGCTTTCTTAAGCACCCCTTTTAGACAGTACTTTTAAAATAGACAGCGCTTTTTATATACCCCTTTAGACAGTGCTTTATGTTATTTTTTAAGTTAGCCTTTAGACAACACTTTTCTTTAAAAGCGATGTCTATTCTCCCACTTTAGACAGCGCTTTCCCACTTTAGGCAGTGTCTTTTTTACTTTTTACAGCGCTTTTCTCTTAAAGCGTTGTCTATTGATCACGAATTTCTTTTAATAAAATATCTATTTTGACTTACAAAAGTGTTGTCCAATATATATAATGCATTTTAATCAGATTTTAACCATATTTGAACCAGGTTTTCACCATATTATGCACCATATTTGGTAGTTTCATTCTAATAAAATATGCATATGTAAAAATTCCACACATATATAAATTGATGATATATATACAACAACAACTACAAAATATATGATACAAATTAAAATTATACAAGTTGAAAATCCTAAAATTCAAAATTGATGTTACATATACATCTTACTATCTTCGAGAATTCTCATAAAACAACGACAACATGAATATCTTAGCTCTATCTTCTACACATGCACCTATAAACTTGGAAAAAAAATCAAATGATCGAAATTCATTACATGATAATATTAATGTTGCACTTTATTCGAATTTAATTTATACTCAAAACTCAAAAGTTCTCATTAAAGTAAATAACACAATATACCTTAGCTTATAAAATTCTCAACCCGATAATGAATTGACACCATTCCTCCATAAGTTCATCCAATTGATCTCTTGAGTAATGTGCACAATTGAATTCCTCAAAGTACTACATATATAATAATATAATATAGTATGTGATTTAGTTAATAAAATATGTCATTTTATGAGAAACACAAAATATGAAAATAGTATGTAATTCCTAAGTTAGAAATCCATACCGTGGATGGAATCTCTAATTAATTCAAAAGAATAGTTTCTTTCATAAACCTCAACATGAAATAGCCACAATCTATACCATTACGCTGGCGAGGACACTACACATGGAAAGAAAATATGAATATATATCAGGATATATCCCTTAAACTGTTTTATCAAATATCATCACTAATGTAATCAAAACTGAATATCTCTTTGTGAAAATATACCTCCACTCTGATCCATGTAACGTTGTTGGCTCTACTTGTTGGCACTTGAATATCTCTTTGGGAGTGAAAAGCTAGTAGAACTCTATAATATAAACGATTGTTTAGAACAATCTCACATAGAAACATAAACATAAACACAAATCCAGATATATATCTTTGGGAGAAAAAAACTTACGTGTCAATCATCTTCTTCAAATATGGATATGTTGACCAATCATTGTATAACGAATCCAGATAATACACAGTATCTCTTACAGGATTAATCGCAATCAATAACCAGTGTCCACTGTAAGATTAAACAATGATTAAATAATGGCCAAAAACGGAAAATTATAATAGATCAAGTTAGGATGAAAATATAACTTGTTGTCAGTATTATATGGCAAAAAGAACAACTTTTTAGTATTTTTGTTGGCTACGAATAAACTGAGTACATATTTGTAGCGGTAGAAATGTTCAAGACTAAGCCATTAGATTGACTAGACTTTATACAAATCAAAATAAAAATCACCACCGTGCTTTATTGTTTCCAAAGGAATGGGAAAAGAGTGAATAACCCAAAAAAGGGGAAAGATTCAAGGTAAGGGGGTTGGTTATGCAAAGGGAAGGTATTAGCACCCTAAACATCTACGGTACTCCGCAGGAACCTCTTTGTAAAATCTGTATATTTTGGCTATATAAAAAAATGTGTTGTATATAAAATGGATAATGGAGGTGAGAAGAGAAGTATTTTTTTTATGATTTTTGCACCCGCCGCGGTTGCGAACCTTTAGTGTCTATGTACCACCTTTCGTGCAATAAGGGATCAGGGTACACGTAGTTCCTCTTTTAAAAGTTTGAAACACAAGTGTGTTGGTTAATTTTATAAGATGAGACATCATCGTCATTGTCCGTGTGGAAAACATTACTACCCACAATCATGAGAAAGGAGAATTTGCATCATCTCAAAGTGGAGGATATGGCTTGGATTTTAAAATCAACAATGCCTCACTCAACACCCAAGTGGAAAATATCTCTCTTCACTATATATTGTAGAAGTATAGTTGTTTGCATCACTACAAGGATTGGCAAGAGCCTAATCTTTTAAGAAAAGTTTTAAAGGTAAAAGTCAAAGTGGCAAAATGGTTTGAAATGAGATTGGTTGACTTTTAGTCTTCTCATAAAAAAATGTCAAAGTATTAGTGAATTGATTGAAGTTTATTTATGAATTTTTTTTTGAAAATGCATTGACATAAGTCCAATTTTATTATGAAAGTGGTTCAAGTTTAGAAACAAGAAGAGTTTTCAAAAGGAGGGAGAAGATTTTTGAAATTAAAGAAGATGGGAGGAGAAGAAGAGATTATCCTAAAGCATAAGGTAAAAGCTAAGGAGAAGAATCATCTAACCAACAAGAAGCAAGTACTTGACATTATGAGTCAAGATAGAATCCCCATTCTTTGGATTAAAACCAAGCAAGCAAAGATACTAGACCTCTTCAAGTGTATCAAGTCTTCACAAAAATTGGGCAGAGTAACGGTTGTATACGGGTGAATTCCATATTACAAATAAAGGATGTAATCACAAAACCCTGCACACAAAAATAAACAAGCAACCCAATGTCTTGAGGTAAACCTCAAGAGCTCCAGACAAAATAATCAGATAAGATCACAAGGTCTCCAAGATAGGCCAAGGTTTCTAATCCTAAGTCCTAGAAATAGTCCCATGCTCCATCATGCCAAGGATAATAACCAAATAGTCCAAGTACCATTAAGAGTTTTTTAGGATGTGATACGGTGGGAGAATTGACTTGATGTTTTGCGTTTCGATCGCATTTGTGCGGATAGCAAGAGTCGCCACCGACTTTTCTTTTATCCAAAAGGAAAGGTAAAAAAGCACAGGAAAGACCTTTTGAAATTATTTCTCGGGTTCGGAGGGTAGATTATGAAAAGAGAAGGTATTAGCATCCTTTTAATCGATGGTTTTCCATGGGCTCTTAGTTACTCGTTTAGATCACTTGTTTTTATTTGACAGTGTGCTTGTGGTGTGGGCTTTGAAAGTATTTTGAAAAAATCTCTTTGTAATGGTTCTCGTTTCTATAAGAACGCGTACAAAGTTTGTTTCAAAAAGTGGTTCAAAGACGTGTTTGTGAATCGTGTTTTGGAAAGTGTTTTGAAAAGATGTTTTGCAATGGTTCTCGTCTCTATAAGAACGTATACAAAATATTTTTTCTTTTGGCAAATGTTTTGAAATGAAAGTGTAGGTATAAAAAGTTTTTATCATGAGCAAACGAGTAACTAGGAGCGAATCTATCTACTCGAAAGGTCTTAAAATGTTCTTTTCTTCCTCCTTTTAATGGTGATATCTTACCATTGATTTGGTAAGAAGCCCCACCGTTGGATGTGAAGGGACAGGCGCGGGTCAATTTTACAGTCATCGAAAGCAACTTATGAGACGCTTTAGCAATTTTCGTAAGGGACGAGATCGTTTTATCGAAGGCAACGTCGAGGGTCATCGAGGGACTATGATTTTTTTTGTATCGAAGGGTCATTGCTAAAGCGCCCCATATTCGAGGGACATGACTGTATTTCCGAGGCAACGAACGAGGTTACCCTAGAGGTGCGCGTGTGAAAAAAAGTGTGTTGGTTTCAAGTTATTTTATTCTTTGATTAGGTTTTCTAGCGATTGATTTTTGAATCTTGCCATACACGCCTAATTACTATACAGTAAAAGAAAAACAGTAAATTGCAGGAATTGTAATTCTACGCTATTACAAAGTGTTCAGGAATGGGGGTACAATTCTTACAAATGGGGATGAATCAAATGTGATAGAAAGGTCCAAATAACAAGCAATACAACCAAATCGAATTTTGTGCGATTAATGAAAATTATAATGATCTATGAAATAAAATCAACAAAATATTGAAATGAAATTTTAAGTATTTATCTGAAGGGAAGAAAGTAAAACCTATTCTAAAAATGAAATAATTGACTAAAAGAAATTAAAATCGTATGCATTATCTTTTTGTGTTTTTTAATTATGTAAGTAACAAAAAAATTAAAGAAGTATAAAACTAAATTCTATTATTATTTTTCGTGTTTTATTATATGTAAATTAAATCTAAAACAAAGTTTATTAAAGAAAGAAAAGAAATTGATAAAAATTAATCACAAAATCTAAATCAAATTATAAAAAAAAAAGTATATTTTAAGTTTAATAGTATTTTGTATAACAGAAAAAAATATAAGAAGAAAATAAACTAATAGTTAAATGGGCTTATGAAAGTGATTTGGGGCGGAGGCCCAAAGGAAAAGATTGTCTACTTGCTGTAACAGAAAACAAGCAAAAAGGGGGTGAGGCCAGAAAAACAGCATGGGCTTATGGATGATTTGGGGCAGAGGCCCAAAGGAAATGGTTGTTTACAAAAATCAAACAAAATAAGAGGGTGAGGCCAGTAAATGGATTGGGCTTAAAAGGCATAGGCAATGGACTATCCAACTCATGTTAGCAAAACAAAATCAAATTTCTAAACCAAACTTAACCACATATTTAAGGGATAACACAAAAATTAGGGTTTTGAATTTTTGTATTCAAGCGGCACTGTTCTTCATCTTCGTTCATCTCTTCCATTTGCTGAAACCCTCTAAACGTCCTACTACCCGTCCCTGTCTCATTTCGCGAACGAATCGCTCTTTCTAGTAACATACCGCCTCTTTGCCTCACAGTGATTTACAATTTGAAACCCTAATTTTTGAATTCAGATTTAAACCCAAAAGACCCGAAACCGCCTCATCCTTGACCTCCCTAAAACTCTTTGTTGCCGGAACACAACCCTCTCGCCACCCTAATCAAGTTCTAACGATTTTTTGAAAAGGTAAGATTTATGTCATTTTTAAAGCTTAAAGATTTTTTGTTGATCGTTCCATCTTTGCTGAGTTTCCTTTTAACTAAAAAAACTTGTTCTTTTATATGCAGAAATCATGTTATGGAAGTATGAGAAAGGGGAGAAACTCATACCTGTTGGAGCTTTACAACTGCTCTCATGTCTTATTATTATTTCGAAATAGGAAAGGAGACGCGAGAGTGAGGACGGTATCCAGTGGTGACAGAGGTTTTACGAGGGAAAGAGACGAGGATGAGAGTGTGGCTTTTTCTGGCTTGTTTGTAACTTTTTTCTGTTTTCTTTGTTCAATAATGATGGTGTTATTTCTATGTTTTGGGTGATGGCTTTTGGTTTTGAGTTAACAATTTTGGGATTTTTGTGGTGATGGTTATTGTGTTTTCTTAGTTTTGCTTTGTTCACAGTTTTGGGGTTTTGAGGCTTTGTTACTGGTTTATTGTGGACTTTGATGTTTAACAGGCCTTTGGGTTTTTTTGTGATGGCTATTGTGTTTTCTGTTCTTGATGATGGTTAATGGTTTTTGAGTTTGGGGGTTTGTTAACAGGTTTTTGAATTTGAAGCTTGTTAACAGGTTTTTGAGTTTGATGATGGTTTTTGGTTTTGTTGTGAACAATGATGGTTAACGTGTTTGTTGTTTTGATGAAAGTTAACAGGTTGTGGGATTTTTTTGGTGATGGTTCTGTTGCTTGTATGGTTAACAGTTTGGGATTTTTGAAGCTTTTCTACTGTGTTGAGTTTGATGCTTGGTTACAGGTTTTTTCGGGATTTTTCAGTGATGGTTCATAGGTTTTGGGTTTGAGGCTTTAGTTACACAGGTTTTGAGTTTTGAATAACTGCTCACTTTTGCTGGCTTTTGTTCTTCTGATTTTCTCGATTGCCCTGCTTCTGTTATATTGACCTCTTCTTATCTTGTGGTCTCTTGGCCTTTGGTCTCTACAGTTTTTTTTACTTACCGCAGGTTTTGCTTGGTTTTGTTTTTTAGCAGTTTTGATGATTCTGGGGTTTACAGCAGGTTTTGCTTGGTTTTGTTATTTAGCAGTTTTGATGATTCTTGGGTTTGCAGCAGCTCTTCCTTTTGCAATAGAGCTTTTGTAGGATGTGCATTTTGGGCAATTCTATAGACTAGGTGACTTCTTTCCTCTCTTATCTCTAAATGACAATAAAAAAAGAAATTTACTCTTTTGCCTTTTTTACTAATCTGAAAGGTTTGCAGTTTGGAAAATGATGATGTCTCGTTTCCTGAGCAAGTTTTGCTATTTTGTTTGATTTAGCTATTTGCTTATTTGCCATATTGTTGCCTCGTTTTAGCTTATGATGCTGTTGGTTTGGATTGTTGTAATGCTGTTGTTTGTTTGTCCAGTTTGTGATGCTGTTTGTTTTGTTCAGTTTGAAATGCTGTTTGTTTGGTTCAGTTTGAAATGCTGTTTGTTTGGTTCAGTTTTTGACAAAGCTGTTTGTTTGATTTGTAATGCTGTTTGTTTGGAATATTGTAGCATTTTATTATTGTAGCATGCTTGCAAATTTCTCTTCTTCTTTCTTTTTGTGAACCAAGAAGGGTAACCTTCTTGTGATTTGCAATTAGGGAAAATAGATTGTGATGAATTAAATAGCATTCTGATTCCACATTGCAAACCTTAATGATGAATACCTTTTGGAAAATTTCTTGTTCATGCCCATATAATTTTGTACTAATCATGTTTTCCTTCTCTTGTTTTCATGTGAGCAAAATTGGAGATGACAAAGCAAAGAACGCAAGAAATCCGTGGCAAGCATGGAAGTCTTGGAGATAAGCAAAGGAATCTGATACGACTTCAATCTTCAAACAACTTAGACATAGATTAATTCTCCTAGGCCAAACATTCATTTGGATTTTCTTTGTAAATTAGAAAGATCATTCTTGTATTTTGATGTATTGTATCTAATAGTTGTAACAATTTATCTTTTAAATACAATAAGTTGTAAAACATAAAGTATTAAAAGAAATAAATTATTTTTTTGTAACAATCTTGGACAGTGTGTGTGAAATTGGAGAAAATCTTGAGTTGTAGCATGAAGTATTCTGGTGTCATTTTATAACTTGAAATCCTTTATCAACAACAACTTGTAATTTCTCTTCGCATCCTAATTGATTTTTTTGAAATTCCCAATCAGGATATTTGAAATAAAATGTTCCAGTCTGGTAACTTAAATTCCAAGTAGTCCCAATAACTTTGTAACTGAATTTCAAACAAACACGCACTGTATATTCCATTTCCTAACCAAACAAATGTTTTAAGGACGTATATCATCTGGTCAACCTAGATCCCAAAATCATGAGTGTCCTAAATGACAGTCTTAACCTCCATCTCTTGTCTCAAACAAATCATGCTCTGAGAACAAACATTATCTTTTCAGTAAACTGTGTTTAAGAAAATTCAAAAAATCAATCAAATGCCTTGCGATGATTTGATAATTTTAAAGTTTTCCAAACTCAAATTTCTTCTGATTCTTTGAAGATAAACCCGTGAGCGACATCACATGTGACCATGAACAGACATAATCGTCTCAAAATCTTGTAGCTTGAAGAAATCATAAATACAACCTTGGGGGAGCATGAAGACCTATGAAGGCCAATTGGATCTTTTAAAATTCATTTTCTTTTGAGAATTGCAAAAAACCCTAATTGCTGGTTTACTGCCCTAAAAGAGAATCTGTCTGGTCGATTTCTAAGCCAACTTGAGTATCCGAGAAACCCTAGGGTTGTGTCTTCTATGAAAAATGGGAGGGCAAATTTTTGGGTACAACATAGGGTTTATGTTGATTATTAAGTATCTTAGGAAAAAGAAAAAGAAAAGCTCAAGTGAGCAAAGTAAAAATAACAAGAATATAAATGCACAAATGAGCAAAGATGAAAAATGGCATGAAATAAAAAATTCTAAAAAATAAATAGTGCATAAAGCATAAAAGAATAAAAGCATAAAATAAAACAAGTCAATAATTAGTGGTTAGTTGGATGACCATCTTGAAACTTGCATTTGGAACTCATTAGAGGATTGGTAGAACCAAAGCCTCCACACAACAAGTTGCATTTGCTTTTTGTCAAGTATATCATCCATTTGGAATTCTCACAAGTACCATTTAATGATCAACGATGTTTAAGTGATTCGCGTTGACCAAAAGTGTTGTAGATCCATTAGAGGATTGGTAGAACCAAAGCCTCCACACAATGAATCTCAAGGTTATTGGATCAAAGAGATCAAATTAACATACTTGGGCTTGCAATCATAAGTTTGGGCCACGAATGATCATTTATTCGAATCGGGACAAAATTTAGCGCTATGTTAAGCAATCGTAAGTGGACTTATATAGAAGTCGCACCTATTTTGAGGCCGGTCAATAACAATCTATGCACCATTTGTTTTGAGACATGATATAGAGATCATGCTCCAACAACATTTAGTGCAATGAGAAGGGGATGAGATGAAGAGGAATTAGGGTAAAAAGAGAAACCACATTTGAATTAATATTTAATCAAACTATTATTAAAATCATTCATCCATTTTTTGTGGAGTTAAACTCAACACCATGGATCCAATGATGTTAATAAAGCCATGACCAAAAAATCAACCCAAGACAGCCAGAAAATATTCAAAAAATAATAATATAATTAATATATACATTAAAGGGTTTAAAAGTATTTTAAAAAATGGAAAATAATGAAGAAAAATGCTAATTATATTCAAATTAATCAAGAAATGAAAAATAAGACCATAGAAAAATCAGAGAAGAGGCCAAGTAATTTTACAAAATTTTTGAGAATTTTTAAAAGTCAGAAACTATTTTTAAAAATTAAATTAAACGGGCAAAATAAACAAAAATAGTAAAAAACAGTAAAGTCAGAAACAAAAATAAAATAAGACCACCAATATTTGTCACAATATCATTGGATCATTCCATAATTTTTTCAGAATTTAAAAATGTGTAAAAGTATTTTTAAACATTTTAAACAAATCAAATAAGTGTAAAATTCATAAAAAATACCAAAACACACAATTAAATTGTAAAAAATAAAAATCAGAAAGAGAATAATCAAAAATATTTTCCATAATTTTTTCGGATTTTTTAGACTAAAAATGTATTTTCTATGATTTTTTGAAATTTAAAACAATTAAAATATAAAAATCAGAAAAAGAAAATAAAAGAAAAAGATGTGGACCATTGGATGAGAGTCAAAAACGCGTTAGTAATCAAATCTAAAGGATCTGGCGCGGTGTGCATATCATGGTCTTTAATGAATAATGTAAAAAATCATTAATAAAATCAGAATTTGAAAATAACAAATGTCACGCTTTCATTGGTTAGAAGATGACATGTTGGTCATCTTCAACCTCAAGCCTTCACGAATTGCAGGTCTCTCAAACTGTAAAACTACAAGCTCAGACCTATGTCATTCGTTTCGTCTCTTCAAGACGAAGACAACCACACCCTCGCGTCAAACTTATATAAAATGTAACTCAAGCAATTTGGAAAGAAAGTTTTGAAAAGGGATTTGAAAATTCATGGTTAAAACGTGCTTCCAGATGAAAGTAAGTGTTGCAACTAGAACCAAGGCAATGAGAGCAACACAATGATACCAAAGTTTTGAAGAATTGATGAAGGAATCTACCTATTGATGTTGAGTTACAGCGCTCTGAAACTGGACTTTTATGGAGCAATATAGGGCACGATTCTTGAATGTGATTATATGGTTAGCTTCAGGGAAGATCAAGGAAGGTGAATTGATGAAAAAATGGATTGAAAAAGGCTTGAAAATGGATTTAAAAATGACCTATAATCTCTTGCATCCAAACATGGCCTTCCACTTAGAATTTTCTCTTGATCAAAAAAGATGGAATGAATTAGATCTCTTGAATTACATTTTGCAATTTGAACCACTCAAAATCTCCAAAAATTGAGCAAGTTATGACTTGTTGAAGTTAGCCAAAAATCATGGAATGAAATATAATCTTTTGCATTCTTAAGGAAACTTCCATCCATTTTTTTACTTTGTACATAAAAGAAATCATGAAGTACACATCTTTAAGATCATCACGAAAAAATAATTGGCTAAAGGTGATAAAAATTGACCAAGTTATGACCATTTGAAGTCACATATGAAAAAATTGGGGATTCATCTGGATGACTTGTAATCTTCCCTCTTCACCAAGTTCCTTCCACATGAAAACTCCTTGGAACCTTTGAAGTTATTTGTTGGTAACTTATTGAAGAGAAGAATGTTTTTGGAATCACTCAAAAATACCAAAATATGATCAAGATATGCCCCTTTGAAGTACAAAACCCTAGCCTCTAGATCAAAAGAATGTTTAATGGAACTTTGCCAAGTTTGAACAAACTTTTGGTGCCAATATTCTTCCTTTGTGAATAGAGATTGTTGAGGATGATGATGAGGACTCATGGCAACCTAAAACACTTCCATACCAACATCAAAAAAACTTCAATGGTGAGGTTTGAATTTCTCAAGCTATTGACTAGGGCATGGAAATAAACTCATGCACCCATGAAGTAACTTGCTAAACCTCATTGACTTTACCTACATTATTAACAAGTAAGACAAAACAATATTGCATTTTGTTAATTAGAGAGAAAATCAAATCAAAATATCCATGATTACAAAAGAAAACAAGTTAAGGTGTTTGGTAACTCCTCATAGAGCAAAGCTAAAGATAGGTAGAAGAACCAAAAGCCCTAATGTCATCTTGTTGTGATTGAAATAATATGGTATGATGAAGGGATCTTAGGGGAAAAATTATGGTACAACAATATGCTATGACATCATCTGGTGTAGTTACGATTAACCCTGAATTGATAGTGTTGGGAGCTAAGAAGCCAAATCTTGCTTCTAATCCACGCAGACACACAATGTTGTCATACAGAAACCTTAAATTAAAACATCATTAACATTATACTATATTCATTGAAATGAGGAAATAAGTTGTTCATCTTATTAAACAAAGTTGATCGGAGTATACCTGATGTATATACCAATAACACTGAGGCCTAATTCCAAATGTATAAAAACTTGCTCCATATCCTCTCTACCAATTTCTTCCAGGTATTCAAAACCAAACATGTCTGCACTCATAGGTATAAGGCGGTTACCACCATCTGAAATAACTGTTAATCAAAAATATGTCCAAAGGCATGACTTGAACTGAGCAGTAGTTTTTTTGCTAGCCACGGTCTTCTTAGCAATATTTTTGTGTGGAAATATTGCTAATTTCATGTTCCTTACCCCTACTGACTTGTGCAATCTCTTTAGCATGACACTAATTGTCATATAATTAGTTAGGGGAAGTATAAAATCACAAATTAACATTTCTCATAGTATAAATGTCATATAATTGTGTTGTACCTCAATTGATGCAACTGACTCAGTTCCCCACCTAATCCCCTTATCTTTTGGAATGGATTTTGTTAGAGTCTAACATTATCATGTAAACAAAATGTAAGTAAAATTGCCTTAAAAAATTTGAATAGTAAACGGTTTTAAGCATACCCCATCATCTACACAAACGAGGCTTGACGGTCATGCAACAAATGATCTTATTGCATCTGCCACCAATGTTGCATCCGCCACATCGTCGGGTAGTGGTAATAACGCACCCCCCTCTAAAACAACATCAACCTATACTTTCAAAAATCCATTTGGGAGCAGTTTATGGTGAAGCATTTCTCCCGTAGTATTATACACTTTTCCCTTGCCAACCATCTGATAAGTCGGTGACGACAAATAGAGTTGACACTCGGAAATTCCCTATAACCATTAATAAATATAGTTATATAATTAATAAAATATGGTTATATAATTAATAAATATGGTATATAATTACCTCGGGAGTATTCAGTTCAAAGTTACCATTGATACTACCTTTGTCACTAGTATCTTTAAAACCTGTAGCTTGATCTATTTCTTTTTCCTTTCTCAGCTCATAAACTTCTTATTGTATCTTTTCCAACTTTTCCTGAAGTTCTTTATTACTAGGAGCTTTTATCTTTTATTTTTTTCTTCAAGGATGTTGGAGTGATCCCAAATCCCTTTCCCCTCTCCCGACCAGAATACTCATGAATATCTAATGCTCGACTAAGTATTCTCCTGCAATCATTATCTTCATCTGGAGATATAGACTGAGAAAGAGTCTCCTGAAATTCATATGAATATTGTAATTAAAGAATGATATGTTAATAAAAGAATTATGTAATTAAATAAATAAAAGAATGATGTAATTAAATAAATAATGTTTTACTTACACATCTCTCGAAAATTTGTTGAACATTTTCTTGAACAGCTAGATCCTTACACACATGGGCTTCCTTCCACAAAACATGTTCCGGAAGAGATGTTTCAAAACTGTTTTCCTTTGTTAACTACACATTAAGCCAAATAACTTGATCAAATATAAGCGTGCATATATTATAGATACTTTTCAATTTATAGATACTTACAATAGATTGTTGTAAGCGTTCATATCCCATATGCCCTTTTCTGTATAGATATACGGGACTTGATGCTCGTTGTCGATTTATGACACTTAAGCTCTCAAATTTTTGGGTTTTTCTTTTGGATTTAAAAGTTTCCCATTCTTCAGGTGCAATCAAATCTTTATTTTTATTTGGAAGCTCTGCATCAACAAAAATTTTATCCGCATCCCTAAGAAACTTGTTTGATAAAAAAGCTCTAAACCCTCTATGTAATTTTCTTGCCAATTTGAGTATATAATCTCTCCTGGTATTCTCAATGCTGAATGACCTCTACGAAAATCATACACAAAGTGCGTTAGTATAAGTAATTTAAAGACATAATCTTCATTAAAAACAAATAACATCACATATGGTACATGTATCTCACTCCATATTTTATCTTTAGCGTCATCCAACATTATTGCTCTCCCATCTTCCCAAGTTATTGGAATTTCTCTCTTTACCACCGAACCAAGATAACTCTTCAATGTTGACCCGTTAGGCACAATTAGTTGGCCTTCTTGACTCTAATGCACATCATACTTCATGCCTCGATCTCCATCTTGAATGATTCTCTTCATTATTGTTATTCCTCGTCCAATTTCCATTTTCGTTTTATTAACGGGCTTATCTCCATCATGCCCAGAATCGTCATGTGGGTGATCCACGTTAGTAGCCATCTAACCTGTAATAAACATAAACAAAAACCCAATATAAAATTTCATAATCATTTGAATATATATAAAATGACAAACACAAACATTAACATAAACATAAACTTAAACGTAAACACAAACATAAACATAAACATTTTAATATATTACCTCTTTCACTAACAAAAACAAACAAACAAAAATAGTCCATTTAAGAGGCTAATGAATTTACGTGTCAATGCACATGAACAAAATAGGGAAAATAGTATATACACTATAAGAAGATTAATACAAACTTTTAGAAATATTTTGTATGATTTAAACGGATTATTTCTAGAAATTTAGTACCTATATATCTCATAACCAAACTCTACTAATTAACTATATATATATATATATATATATATATATATATATATATATATATATATATATATATATATATATATATATATATATATATATATATATATATATATATATATATATATATATATATATATATATATATATATATATATATATATATATATATATATATATTATTCTACTATATATGAAGTGAAGTAACTCGTCCTTATGTTGTAGTTATGCTATTAAAATCATGAAAATTAGGATATTTACTATGATTGAATGTCTAATGAGATGAAATAATTTAGAGGACTAACACCCTATATGATTAAATAACTTATTTCCGCGTTTATCATATAATTGCTTATATTATAAGTCATTTATATGAAACAAAGAAGAAGAGGCAATAAATTACTACCTTTGAGTTGTGGATGTTAACAACGCTTCTTAGCAATAGTACTTTGCCCAGAACCACACAAACCAGTCAAATAATGATCTACACCATATCCGACAAATCAGTCACAAACTTATGCCAACAAGAATCATGCTACAAACAACTTCTCTATTAGCTTGCTCTTAGCCATGTTAATGCACTCTAACAAATAAAAACACTTCCCAAATTGATTTTTCCACAGAACAACATTGAGTATTTTGGTTTATCATGATTTTAGTAAAACTCAGATTCAAGAAAGAACCTACCTTGAGAAAGGGTCGGTCGGGGTGGAGGAAAACCGGGAGAGAAGGTGGAGGACGGAGGGAAAGGGCTGGTCGGACGAAGGACGGCGGATGGAGCTTGACGACGGCGGAAGGAGCTTGGACAAAGACGATTTGTAAGAGGGAAAGGGTTTTCGTTCCTGAGTTTGAGAGGAAAACGAGTCTGTGAAAAGAGAAACAAGTTTGATTCTATTTTTTAATTTTAATTTATATGCCTTTAGACAACGCTTTTTAGAAAGCGTTGGCTAATATGGTCCTTTAGCAGCGCTTTTGAAAGGCGCTGGAAAATGTGACCCTTTAGCAACGCTTTTGAGATTTTTTTTTAAAATTTTATATGACTTTAGACATCACTTTTTAAAAGCGCTGTCTAAAGTAGTACTTTACCAGCGTTTTTGATAAAGCGCTTTCTAAACAACACTTTTAGCAGCGCTTTTTAAAAGCGTTGTCTAAGGTCACATTTTTAACAACACTTTTATTTAATATTGTATACAATTTCCGTGTTTTTTTATTAAATTCACTTATAGCAGCGTTTTTGTATAAAAGCGTTGTCTAATGTGCGATGTTAAAAACCCTTTTTGGTGTAGTGGGAAATCGTCTGTCTCTCCATCTTGTGGCCGCTTGGTAGTCGATAATCCTTCATACATGTTTTTGATATCTCGAATATATACAATTCTAACCACTTTCTTCTATAGGGTTTTCCACAAAATCTCTCTAGACACTATATCATATGTCTTCTCAAACTCAATAAATATTAAGTGCACTTGCATATTCAACTATAGAATATTTTATGATTATATATATATATATATATATATATATATATATATATATATATATATATATATATATATATATATATATATATATATATATATTTGTTTAAAAAAAACTTATGGAATTAAAATTTGTCAAATTATGTGAGTTTGAACTTCAATTGCAAAAATTTAATCTGTGTTGAAGTTAGGTTTGTTTGTGCATGAAGAGGAAAGCAAATAAAATTCAATCTTTAACCACTTTTATCTTTATAAATTATAATTTGTTTTGCACACCAATGTTTGCCAATTTGTTTCTATAAGAAAAACTCAAAAATACTGTATTTTTATTGTTGTTATTTTGTTCCAATCAATCCAAAACTTCATTAGGTATTGTTTATCAAAATAGTAATATATCATTATGGAAAAAAAATACTCTACTTATATAGTTGGATTGTCCATGGAGAACTAATTCGCCTTTTTGCTTGTTTAACATATAGGAGTGCCTAAAGAAGAAGATATCATTCTTGTATCTAAGTGTGCAAGATTTTATTAGAAGAGACTAATTGACTATTTTTATATATTTTAAAGATAATTTTGGAGAGAATGATAATTTAGTGATTAAGTTGATGATATATTCTGAAGTTGTTTTCTGCTATTATAATTCAAAAGAAAAAGGTATTGTAGTCGTATATAAATGTAACATTCAACGGTACTATAAATTCAAAAGTACAAGCTATAACTCCAAACTGGTAAAATAAAATGGCAAAAAGTACAAAGGTTTCATACCATAGAATACAACAAAGATACTCCCATCATCATAACCAAACAGAATTTAATCACACACTATAAAGAAATAATGCAAAGTCTGATCAACACATAATGCACATTGTAAAGAAATGTTTAAGGGGTAGAAGTTGAAGGTGGTGGGGAGAGAAATGGGATGGAAGGGAAAGTGGTTGGGATTGAAGTGGGAATGTTGGGAAGTGAAGTGAGTGCTGGCAATGGTGGAATGTTGAGAGTTGGAATATTTGTAAGAAAGCTAGGAAGTGGTGGCATAGTGAGTTTTGGAAGAGAGGGAATGGTAGTTGGCACTGGCAATGGTGGAAGACTTGGTAGAGGCAATGTTGGAATTGAAGGCAAAGGTGGCAATGGTTTTCAATACGCATAACATTAAGATTATGGCGCAACAAATTATCTTTCCAATCCGGAAGATCCCAAAATATACTTCTTTTTGTCCAATTGTGGGTGACGCCATATCCTTCAATTCGGCATGCTTTGCCAGTATCTGTAAATTTTGGTAGTTCACATACTTGGTTCCATATAACCCCTGGTGGCAATCGAGGCGGAGGCAAATCTTTCTCTCGTACATCTTTTTTAAAATTTGTCTTGTTTCTTCTATATGGATGATTTGTTGGTAGGAATCTGCGGTGACAGTCAAACCATGAGCTTTTCCCACCTTTATCCAACGTAAATGCTTTGGTGTATCCCATGCAATGCGGACAACCCATTTTTCCATGCGTACCCCAACCAGACAACATGCCATATGCTGGAAAGTCATTAACGGTACACATCAAGGCAGCTCGTAATGTGAAGTTCTGTTTACGGGATATATCATAAGTCCATTCTCCAATCCACATCTTCTTCAAATCATCAATTAAAGGTTGTAAGTACACATCAATTCCGACTTTTGGACTTTGCGGGCCTGGAATAACACACGTCAAAAACATGTATGGTTTTGTCATGCACATCTCAGGAGGGAGGTTGTAAGGTGTTACAATAACTGGCCAACAAGAATACGCACTTCCTGACGCTTGCACGTATGGGGCAAATCCATCAGAGCATAATCCAAGCCTGACATTTCTAGGTTCTGCAGCAAAATCTGGATGTGTCCGATCAAAGTGCTTCCATGCCTCACCATTAGATGAATGTCGCATAGTGCCAGAACTTGTTTGGTTTGTATGATGCCATGTCATTTGACTTGCACTGTGCATTGAAGCAAACATTCTTTTTAACCTTGGTATTATAGGAAGATAAAACATGGATTTTACTGCTACACGCTTTTGCTTGCTGTTAACGGCTCTACTGCGAACTTGATATCTTGGACTATTACAAAACTTACACTCCTCTAACGATCCATCTTGAGTACCAAACTCATTGTCATAAAACAACATGCAACCGTTAATGCAACAGTCAATCTTTCTTACTTTTAAACCCAACTTCGACACCCACTTCTTTGCATCATAATAACTTGTAGGCAAGTTGTCTTTCGTAGCGGTGGAGTCCAACATCATTTTTGCAAAATGTTCCAGACATTGATCAGAAACATTCCAATTTGACTTGGCGGCCAATAATCTCACACACATTGATAGCTTCGAGTCTGACGACCCCTCAAACAACAGCGTATTCATCTCGTTCAATAATTGATAAAATCTTCGCGCTTCCTCATTCGGCAACTCTTCCCCGTCAAAATCTTAAGGTTCATCATATGTCACGTTCACACCAAAAGCATCCTCAACTATGTCACCGATCAAATTAAAGTTCTCCTCATACTCCATAACCGGTCGACTACTTGAAGCATGCGTGTTTCTAGTCTCTGGTACATTAACCGGTAGTTCTTCATCATTATACGTCCAAACCCAATAATTTTCAATGAATCCCCTTCTATGCAGATGACGTGTTACTTCCTCTGGGTCACTAATTATTGGTCTACATTCACATTTAAGACAGGGACACCTAACACCTCCTTCGCTTCGACAACAATCCTGAGCAAACGCCCACTTAATAAACCCATCAACTCCTACTATAAAATTGGGTTTAAGTCCACTTCTTCCTGGATATGTTCTATCGTACATCCAACTGCGATAATATCGATAATATTCCATACTGCACATTTATACAATCATTGTCTTTTTCATTAGAAATATTAATCAACTTAATAATATTATTCTTAAACTATTTAATACTATTCTTAAAAATATAAATTCTACTTTTTTATATATATACTAACGTATAAATAAATATTCAAATGTAAAATATATAATTTTTTATTACATAACAATAATATCAAAAAACAATAATATAACATATTTACTTTTTATTATATATACAACAATAATATTAGAAAACAAATAATGTAACATATATACTTTTTATTTTATATATAACAATAATATTAAAATAATAATATAATATATATATTCTTTTTTTAATTATGTTTTCTATAAATTCTTATTTTAATATATAATTTTTTTTCATATCTTTAACATATAAATAAAAAAATAAAACTATTATAATAAATATAATATACATTTTTGTTTTTAAATATGTTATTAAATTTATGTGTTAACATATATATATACATCTATAAAAAATAAGACTTTTAATTTTATGTTTTCTAAAATTTTTTATTACCAGTACATATACTACTAACAAAATACATATACTTCCTAACCACAAAATACATATACCACTAATCTATATAATACATATAAAATCTATAAAAAATTGCATAAATACCTCTATATAATTTCTTCACTAAATTTGCTTCTTCTTGGCTCTTGGTGTTCTTCTTCAAATTTCTCTACAAATAATGAACAAATGAACAAATACCCTTTTTAATATTTCTTTCCAGTATAATAAATAATGAACAAACGAAATAAACATTTATCAAAATATGAATACCTTATTTTTCTTCAACAATTTGGGATGGAGGAAATTTGATTCGGGAATTTGGGTTTGAGAGGAAGAAGAATGGGTTTGAGAGGAAGAAGAAAGGAAGAGGAAAGGAAGAAGAAAGCAAAACAACGCTGTTGTAACGGATGAAAATTTTGGAGATGTAAAGTCAAGTAGCGACGTGACTGTCACGTCGCAACATTGCCACGTGATAATCACGTCGCTACACACTAAACAGAAAAATTATTCTCTCTCCCACTCTGCAACCCTGTCATCAACCAAATTTATTTTCCCCCCTTTAATATAGCGACGTGGCTATCACGTCGCTACCAAAATTCAAATTTCCCCCTTCTGTAGCGACGTGTAAGACACGTCGCTGATGTTTTTACTTTACAACATTCTCTGATTTGCATTATTTGTCAGTAAAATATATTAGCGACGTGGTTATCACGTCGCTACTACTCACGTGATAATCACGTCGCTAATATATGTCGCTGGGGACATATATTCTTGTAGTGTATGGGCTTGTGTGTTGCAGTTCTGTCGGTTCAAGATCGGGATCTGGGGTGGCTGGAGGCGTGATGGTGGCGAATTATTGTTTGTATGAATCGCGATGGAGGTTGCTGGTAGGTTGGAGATGACGACAGTTGGTGATGGTAGAATCCGGATCTGCAGAAGTTTTCGTAGGAAGGATTCAAGACATTATTCCTTCTTCATCTTCTTCTTGCAAATTAGCACAAAAGTTTGTACAAATTGTTGTGCTGTTATACTTGTTATCCCTGTAATGTTGTTGTTGTTCTTATTAGAGGGTAATTTAGTATTTGTCATTTGTTAGATATTCTCATTAGAGGCCTATGTGGCATTCTTATCTTTACTCTATTTGTGTATAAATAGGTGTACTAGGTTTACATTTAATACAATCAATTTCCTTCAATCATTAGTGGCAGCTTTTAGCATTTATTCCTTTTCTCTCTTCTTCCTCAATTTCATCACCTTGCACTAACAAATTGGTATCTAGAGCTCTTGGTTTATTCTGAAATTCTGGGAGACACGAGTGATAGTGAGTTGTGTGTTTAATTTTTGAATCTTGAACAAAAATTTGAAACAGAATCACACTGATTCTGTGGGTTTGGGAAACACTGAGTGAGAAATCTGAGATCTGAGTTTTTGTGCAAGGTTTAAGATGAATGGAGGCAGTAGTTTGAACACAAAACTTCCATTTTTTTATGGAAAAAACTGGAACAGATGGAAGATACAGATGCGTGTGCTGTTTGGTGCTCAGGATGTTCTGGATCTTGTTTCTGAAGGTTATGTTCCAGTTGCAGCAGATGCTACTGAAGAACAAAAATCAGAAGAAAGAGTTGTCAGGAAGAGGGATCAGAAAGCACTGTTCTTTATCCATCAGTGTGTGGATGAAAATGTGTTTGAGAAGATTGTTGATTCGACGACGTCGAAAGGGGCATGGGATATACTGACCAGATGTTATGGTGGTGACGTATCAGTAAAGAAGGTAAAGCTTCAGTCCCTGCGAAAACAATATGAAAATCTCAGCATGAAG
This sequence comes from Vicia faba, assembly GCA_948472305.1. Lineage (NCBI taxonomy): Eukaryota > Viridiplantae > Streptophyta > Magnoliopsida > Fabales > Fabaceae > Vicia > Vicia faba. The sequence goes on from OX451741.1 coordinate 856,394,568, forward strand.
AACAGTGAGAAAGTTTCTGAGTACATCTCCAGAATGATTCTGATCACTAATGAGATGAAGGCTTGTGGAGAAACACTTTCTGAACAGGTAATCATAGAAAAGATTCTGAAGTCACTTACTCCTCAGTTTGATTACATTGTTGTTTCTATTGAACATTCTAAAAATCTGGAAACCATGAGAATAGCAGAGTTGCAAAGAAGTCTAGAAGCGCAAGAGTTGCGTCTGACTGAAAGAACTTCTGAGAGGGAAGTGGAGCAAGCTCTGAAAGCTTCTTTTGTCAAGAAGGACCAGAAGCAGAATAGACATGGTGATAAATTCCAGAAGTCAGAAACCTCAACTTCTGATGAAAAGAAATATCAGAAGGGAAAGGAAAGGCATGACAAGAAGAAGGTTCAATGTTACTACTGTAAACAGTTTGGCCATTTTGCCAGAGACTGTAGAAACAGAGGAAGGAAATCAGAAGAAGCAAATATAGCCAGAGAAGATTCTGATGATGAACCTGTGCTACTGATGGCTTCTGATTCTAATGGAAATTGTTCAGGAGATTGGTGGTATATGGACACTGGTTGTTCAAACCACTTGACTGGGAACAAACAATGGCTGATAGACTTTGACTCTAGAAGGAGAACAAAGATCAGATGTGCTGATGATAAGTACCTTAATGCAGAAGGTATGGGAAATGTTAGAGTCAGAGTGAAGAATGGAAGAAACGTTCTGATCAAAGACGTTTGGTATGTTCCTGGAATTAAAAGCAATCTGATGAGTGTGGGTCAACTTATTGAGAAAGGTTTTTCAGTGGTTATGAAGGACAATCTCTTGACATTGTATGATTCTAATCAGAAGTTGATTATGAAGTCTGAGCAGGGAAGTAACAGAACATTCAAGGTGAATGTAGAAACTTCTGAAGCGGAGTGTCTTAGTGCAGAAGACGTTGAAGCTGACAGTAAGATGTGGCACAAGAGGTTGGGGAACTTGAACTATAGAAGCTTAGGGCATCTAAGTTCTAAGAAGCTCGTACATGGAATTTCGAAGATTGTAAAGCCTCAGAAGTCATGTGAGATATGCATGAAAGGCAAGCAACCCAGATTGCCATTTGCATCAAAAGTAGCCCCCAGAGCAAAGCATGCTCTTGGAGTAGTACATTCTGATGTGTGTGGACCATTTCCAGTACCTTCACTTGGAGGAAACAAATATTTTGTGTCTTTTGTGGATGAGTTCACAAGAATGACATGGGTAACACTCATCAAGTTCAAGCATGAAGTGTTTACTGAGTTCCAGAAGTTCAAGGTGAAGGCTGAGAAGCAGGGTGGTCAGAAGCTGAAGATTCTGAGAACAGATGGTGGAGGTGAGTATAACTCTATAGAGTTCCAGAAGTTCTGTGAGGAGAATGGAATAGAACATGAGGTTACTGCTCCATATACTCCTCAGCACAACGGTCTTGCTGAAAGAAGAAACAGAACTTTGCTTGATATGACCAGAAGTATGCTGAAAGAGAAGAAGTTACCTCACATGTTATGGGGAGAAGCTGTTGCCACATCAGCATATGTTCTAAATAGGTGTCCAACAAAGAAGCTGAAGGAAACTGTTCTTTTAGAAAAATAGACTGGAGACAAGCAAAGTGTTAGCCATCTGAAGGTGTTTGGTTCTGTATGCTACAAACACGTTCCAGATGCTAGAAGACGAGAACTGGATGATAGAAGCAAAACAATGTTACTGGTGGGGTACCACAGTACAGGTGCCTATAAGCTTTATTGTCCAGAAACCAACAAAGTTGAAATCAGCAGAGACGTCATTGTGAAAGAGTCAGAAACATGGGATTGGAACAAGCTTCAATCAGATTCTGGTGTAGTGCCAATACCAGGGTTAGTTTCTGAAGATCCTTCAGAAAGTTCTGAAGACGAATCAGAGTCAAAAGATGAAGACTCTGAAGATGAGTCAGAATCTCAGGGAGATTCTGATAGTGGATTTGATTCTGATCCAGATTCTGATGATGATCCAGAATCTGGTGGTGATTATACTTCTGGAAGGGAAAACTCTGAAGACATGGGGTCTGGAGAACAAGTTTCCAGAAGTAACTCTGAAGGTGGTAATTCTGAAGGAAATAATTCTGGACAAAGTCCAGAAGCCAGCACAGTTCCGAGTTCTGGAGAATCTTCAGAACAAGATCAGAGGCCACAGAGAATTAGACGAATACCAAGTAGGTTTGCAGATTTTAGCATGTTGCATGATACTGAAGTAGATTCTGAAGGAGAAATCATTCAGTGTGCCATGCTAGTAGATTCTGAACCAGTGGGTATTGAAGAAGCGCTCAAGAAGAAAGTATGGCTGAATGCCATGAAAGAAGAACTTGAGGCTATTGAAAGAAACAAGACTTGGAAGCTGACAGAACTTCCAAAAGGCAAGAAAGCCATCAGCGTCAAATGGGTTTTCAAGCAGAAGCTAAAGCCAGATGGATCAATTGGCAAACACAAAGCGAGACTAGTGGCCAGAGGTTTTCTTCAGAAACCTGGACTAGATTACCTTGAGGTGTTTGCGCCTGTAGCTAGACACGAAACAATCAGACTGGTGATTGCTTTAGCTGCAAACAGAAATTGGCCTTTGATACATCTGGATGTGAAGTCTGCATTTCTGAACGGTCCATTACAAGAAGAAGTTTATGTGTCACAACCTCCTATATTTGTGAAAAAGAATCGGGAAGGGATGGTATACATGTTAAATAAAGCTCTGTATGGACTGAAGCAAGCGCCCAGAGCTTGGAATTTGAAGATTGATTCGTTTTTCAAGGAACAAGGTTTTCAGAAGTGTGAGATGGAGTATGGCGTTTATGTTCAGCACACTTTAGAAGGTAATATGATTCTGGTCTGTTTGTATGTTGATGACATATTACTCACAGGAAGTTCTGAACAAGAAACAGCTGAGTTCAAGAAAGTTTTGATGAATGCGTTTGAGATGACAGATCTTGGAAAAATGAGTTTCTTTCTAGGGATGGAATTTATATACTCTGAGAAAGGAATCATTTTACATCAGAAGAAGTATGAACTAGAGCTTCTGAAGAGATTTGAGCTAACAAATTGCAAGGTTTCTATCACACCTGCTGATACGAATCAGAAGTTGGACTCTGATTCTGATGGAGAGGATGTGGATGCTACAACCTTCAAACAGATGGTTGGTTCTATGAGGTATTTATGTAATACCAGACCTGGTATTTCTTATGCAGTTGGAATGGTCAGAAGATACATGAGCAAACCAAAGTGGTCTCATTACCAAGTTGCTGTCAGGATTCTAAGGTATATAAAAGGAACTCTGAAATATGGAGTTTTATTTCCTTCTAGAGGAAAGATCAAATCAGAACTTATGAGTTATTCTGATTCTGATTGGTGTGGAGATAAAGTTGACAGAAGAAGTACTTCTGGGTACTTGTTCAAATTTCTGGGAGGTCCAATTTCTTGGAGTTCCAAGAAACATCCTGTTGTGGCTTTGTTAACATGTGAAGCTGAATACATTGCCGGTGCTGTAGCTGCTTGTCAAGCAGTTTGACTTCTAGATCTGTTGCATGATCTGAAGGTTGAAGTTGAGGAACCTCTGAAGCTGATGATTGATAATAATTCTGCAATTAATCTTGCAAAGAATCCAGTGCTACATGGAAGAAGCAATCACATTGAGACGAAGTATCACTTTCTCAGAAGTCAAGTGCAGAAAAGAGTGTTAGAAGTTCTGCACTGTAGCACTTAGAAGCAGCTAGCAGATGTTCTGACAAAGGCGATAAAAACAGACCAATTTCTTTGCTTGAGAGATGAAATTGATGTTGTTAACTTCTGATAAGTTACTAAATTACGGGATGGTATTAGAGGGTAATTTAGTATTTGGCATTTGTTAGATATTCTCATTAGGGGCCTATGTGGCATTCTTATCTTTACTCTATTTGTGTATAAATAGGTGTACTATGTTTACATTTAATACAATCAATTTCCTTCAATCATTAGTGGCAGCTTTTAGCATTTATTCCTTTTCTCTCTTCTTCCTCATGACCTTACACTTACAAGCTTAATTCTTCACCAATTGTAAATAAACTCAATTTGAAAATATATGAAAGGTGTGCAGATATTTGATATTTTAAAAATACAAATGATTTAAAATGAATCATTATATTTTTAAATAGGCTTGGAAGCGAATACTTATAAAAATCAAATAATATTATAAAAACAAAGTTTAAAATATTTTTGACTGGACTTGAGAACGAACATCTATAAAAAACAAATAATATTATAAAAACAAAGTTTAAAATATTTTTGACTAGACTTGAGAATGAACATCTATAAAAACCAAATAATATTATAAAAACAATGTTTAAAATATTTTTGACTGTAGAAATAAAAGGGCGGACAAATTTGAGGTATGACAGGATTCATCTCGTCTCTGATTCATTAGCACAACCTTTAATGAGTTTGGACTTAGTCTAATTATGCTATTGTAAATTGCAACTGTATTCACCTTACCACAACAATCAAGCCTTATCCCACTAAATGAGATCGGTTCACTACTAAAAATAAGACATTTGATTAAAAGATTTTTTACATCAGATTTTAAGATATATGATGTGAAAAATATTTGTCAAATGATTTTACATAAGATATTTATTTCCACTGATGTGAAAAATAACACGGTGGCAATTTGGTAAATAAAATGAAATTTTACTATAAGCGATTTCACAACGGGTCTAGATTTGCACCGATGTGAAAAGTGCGCTGAAGGAAAAAATTACACGGTGGCAGTTTCGTAATTATAATGAAGTTTTGCTATAATGGATTTCACATTGGACATGGATTTGCACTCGATGTGAAATATTGGCCTTTACATAAGGCCACTGCTCAACCGATGTGAAATCATTTTTCCTTTAATTTTCATAAAACCCCTAGTATGCGTAACTTTCACAAACCATTTTGTTTCCTTGTCTCCTTTAAAGCTGCTACTCCCTCCACACACATAACCCTCTGTCTTTACAACTGCTACTCCCTCTACACGCATGACCCTCAGTCGCGACCAGTCCCTCTGTCATTCCGGCCACACCACCAGTGATTCCGCGACGTACTCCTTGCGTATCCATAACTCCCTCCGTCACGGTCAATTTCTTCTTCGGCTCCAACGATGATCAACATGAATGCGCCGCTGCCCGTGCTGCTCACGCTGCCGCCATATGTCGTACTTCCCGTTTCATTAACTTCCAATCCTTACCGTCCGATTCTGATCCGTGTCTAAAAAAACCAGATTCTTGAGTTGTTCCACTGTTGCATTAAGCTTGCTTCAGAAAATGTAATGCTCATCATTCACTGTTCTAGTTCTGCTTTTGATTTTTTTTCTTACCGTTTGTTGTTTTGTTTTTGTTTTATTTTTGTGCGCAGAAAATTAATCATAAAAATATATGGGATTTGGATTTGATTGATCATCATTTACCGTTCTAGCCAAGATCAATTGATGATATGATATTTTTTTGTAAAGTTCACTTCGTTCTAAGTTTATCTAAAATATAAGATTTAACTTGAATTTTACTCATTGGGTTTAATTTGATCCATCGATTTTGTTTGTGGGTTTCTAGTATTTCTTTTAATTTGTTATGGGAGCTTAAAATCGTGCTTTTTCTGATAATTTGAATGTTAAAGTTGTTATGAAACTCAAATGAAATCTTCATGTTGATACCAATTTGTTTGTGATAAAGTTGAATTAATGAAGATTGTGATGAGGTTATTTTGAATTCAAATGTGAAATTTTTGTTGAAATTTATGTTGAAATTAATGGAATAAGATGATGAATAATGTTTGGTAATGACATTGTTGAGTCGTTAAATAACATTGTTGGGATTTAATTGAATATATTGTGATTTTGTTGTTTGAGTTATTAATTGAAGCTTGAATGAAACCATTTGTGAAATTAATTGTTGATTCATGTCGTTGATTTGATTGGAAATGGAAATTGGAAATTGTGGAGTTAGTTGTTTATACAATAGTCCATCTTCCATTATCACTTTTGTTTGGTTTGATTAATTGGTGTTTGAAGATTTTGAATTGTATTTGCTTTTTTCACGTAAAGAGAGGAAGAGAGAGATGTTGACCCTGACCATTGCGAAGATCCCTTTGTACCACTCATCGATCACAAACCCGTCCCATCAATTGCGCCACAATACACTCCCTTGCTTCAATTTTGGTGTTGCATCATTTTTCTTATTTTATTTTGTTTGGTGTTGAAATATTTGTTTATTTGGAATCACTTTTTTGAGAATAAAATTAAATTAAATACTAATTATATACGAAATTCAGACCATAATGTCAAAGTTGATCGGAGTATACCTGATGTATATACCGATAATACCGAGACCTAATTCCAAATGTCTAAAAACTTGCTCCATATCTTCTCTACCAATTGCTTCCAAGTATTCAAAACCAAAAAATGTCTGCACTCATAGGTATAAGGCGGGTACCACCATCCAGAATATTTGTTATTCCTAAATATGTTCGAAGGCACGACCTGAACTGAGCAGTAGTTTTTTTGCTAGCCACGGTCTTCTTAGCAACATTTTTTGTGTGTGGAAATATTGGTAATTTCAGGCGCCTTACCCCTACTGACTTATGAAACCTCTTTAGCATGAATCTAATTATCATATAATTAGTTAGGGGAAGTATAAAATCACAAATTAGCATTTCTCATAGCATAAATGTCATATAATTGTGTTGTACTTTAATTGATGCAACTGACTCGGTTTCCCGCATAATCCCCTTATCTTTTGGAATGGATTTTGTTGGAGTCTAACATTACCATGTAAAAAAAATGTAAGTAAAATTTCCTTAAAAAATTTAAATAGTAAACGATTTTAATCATACCTCATCATATATACAAACGAGGCTTGAAGACCATTCAACAAATGATCCTATTGCATCTGCCACCAATGTTGCATCCGCCATATCGCCAGGTAGTGGTAACAACGCATCCCCCTCTAAAACAATATCAACTGATACTTTTAAAAATCCATTTGGGAGCGGTTTATAGTGAAGTATTTCTCCTGTAGTATTATACAATTTTCCCTTGCCAACCATCCGATAAGTCGGTGACGACAAATAGAGTTGACATCGGGAAATGCCCTATAACCATTAATAAATATGGTTATATAATTAATAAATATGGTATATAATTACCTCGGGAATATTCAGTCCAAATTTACCATTGATACTAACTTTGTCACTAGTATCTTTAAAACATGTAGCTTGATTTATTTCTTTTTCCTTTCTCAGCTCATAAACTTCTTGTTGTAACTTTTCCAACTTTTCCTGAAGTTCTTTATTTCTAGGAGCTTTTGTCTTTGATTTTTTCTTCAAGGATGTTGGAGTGATCCCAAATCCCTTTCCCCTCACCCGACCAGAATAGTCACGAATATCTAATGCTCGACTAAGTATTCTCCTGCAATCATTATCTTCATTTGGAGATATAGACTGAGAAAGAGTCTCCTGAAATTCATATGAATATTGTAATTAAAGAATGATATGTTAATAAAATAATGATGTAATTAAATAAATAAAAGAATGATATAATTAAATAAATAATGTTTTACTTACACATCTCTTGAAAATTTGTTGAACATTTTCTTGAACAGCTCCATCCTTACACACACGGGCTTTCTTCTACAAAACATGTTCTGGAAGAGATGTTTCAGAACCGTTCTCCTTTATTAACTACACATTAATCCAAACAACATGATCAAATATAAGCGTGCATATGTTATAGATACTTTGCAATTTATAGATACTTACAATAGATTGTTGTAAGCGTGCATATCCCATACGCCCTTTTCTGTTTGGATATGCGGGACTTGATGCTCGTTGTCGATTTACGACACTTAAACTCTCAAATTTCTGGGTTTTTCTTTTGGATTTAAAAGTTTCCCATTCTTCAGGTGTAATCAAATCTTTATATTTATTTGGAAGCTCTGCATCAATAAAAATTTTATCCGCATCTCTAAGAAACTTATTTGATAAAAAAGCTCTAAACCCTCTATGTAATTTTCCATCCAATTTGAGTATATAATATCTCCTGGTATCCTCAATGTTGAACGACCTCTACGAAAATCATACACAAAGTGTGTTAGTATAAGTAATTTAAAGATATAATCGTCATTAAAAACAAATAACATCACATATGGTATCTGTATCTCACTCCATATTTTATCTTTAGCATCGTCCAACACTATTGCTCTCCAATCTTCACAAGTTATTGGAATTTCTCTCCTTACCACCAAACCAAGATAACTCGTCAATGTTGAACCGTTAGGCTCAATTAGTTGGCCTTCTTGACTCCAATGCACATCATACTCCATGCCTCAATCTCTATCTCGAATGACTCTCTTCATTATTGTTATTCCTCGTCTAATTTCCATTTCCGTTTTATTAACGGGCTTATCTCCATCATGTCCAGAATCATCATGTGGATGATCCTCGTTAGTAGCCATCTAACCTGTAATAAACATAAACAAAAATCCAATATAAAATTCCATAATCATTTGAATATATATAAAATGAAAAACATAAATATTAACATAAATATAAACTTAAACGTAAACACATACATAAACATAAACATTTTAATATATTACCTCTTTCACTAACAAAAACAAACAAACAAAAATAGTTCATTTAAGAGGCTAATGAATTTAGGTGTCAATGCACGTGAATAAAATAGGGAAAATAGTATATACACTATAAGAAGATTAATACAAAATTTTAGAAATATTTTGTATGATTTAAACAGATTATTTCTAGAAATTTAGTACCTATATATCTCATAACCAAACTCTACTAATTATATATATATATATATATATATATATATATATATATATATATATATATATATATATATATATATATATATATATATATATATATATATATATATATATATATATATATATATATATATATATATATATATATATATATATATATATATATATATATATATATATATATATATATATATATATATATATATATATATATATATGAAGTGAAGTAACTATTCTTTATGTTGTAGGTATGCTATTAAAATCATGAAAAATTGGATATTTACTATGATTGAATGTCTAATGAGATGAAATAATTTAGAGGACTAACACCCTATATGATTAAACAACTTATTTCTGCGTTTATCATATAATTTCTTATATTATAAGTCATTTATATGAAACAAAGAAGAAGAGGTAATAAGTTACTACCTTTGAATTGTGGATGTTAACAAAGCTTCTTAGTAATAGTACTTTGCCCAGAACCACACAAACAAATCAAATAATCATCTACACCATAAAAGAAGTAGAATCTGATAAACCAGTCATAAAGTTATGCCAACAAGAATCATGCTACAAACAAATTCTATATTAGCTTGCTCTTAGCCATGTTAATGCACTCTAACAAATAAAAACACTTCTCAAATTGATTTTACACAGAACAACATTGAGCATTTTAGTTTATCACGATTTTAGTAAAACTCAGATTCAAGAAAGAACCTACCTTGAGAAAGGGCCGGTCTGGGTGGAGGACAACTGAGAGAGACGGTGGAGGAGGGAGGGAAAGGGCTGGTCGGACGAAGGACGGAGGACGGAGCTAGACGACGGCGGAAGGAGCTTGGACAACGACGATTTGTGAGAGGGAAAGGGTTTTTGTTCGAGAGTCTGAGAGGGAAACGAGTCTGAAAAGAGAAACGAGTTTGATTCTATTTTTTAATTTTAATTTATATGCCTCTAGACAACGCTTTTTAGGAAGCGCTGACTAATGTGATCCTTTAGCAGCGCTTTTGAAAAGCGCTGGCTAATGTGACCCTTTAGCAGCACTTTTGATAATTTTTTTTTAATTTTATATGACTTTAAACAACGCATTTTAAAGACGCTGTCTAAAATGGTCTTTTACCAGCGCTTTTCATAAAGCGCTTTCTAAAGCAAAACTTTTAGCAGCGCTTTTTAAAAGCATTGTCTAAGATCACATTTTTTGCATCGCTTTTATTTATTAATGTATACAGTTTTCGTGTTTTTTTATTAAATTCACTCATAGCAACACTTTTGTATAAAACCGTTGTCTAATGTGCGCTGTTAAAAGCCCTTTTTGGCATAGTGGGAAATCGTCTGTCTCTCCACCTTGTGGCCGCTTGGTAGTCGATAATCCTTCATACATGTTTTTGATATCTCGAATATATACAATTCTAACCACTTTCTTCTATAGGGTTTTCCACAAAATCTCTCTAGACACTAAATCATATGTCTTCTCAAAGTCAATAAAAATTAAGTGCACTTGCATATTCAACTATTGCATATTATATATATATATATATATATATATATATATATATATATATATATATATATATATATATATATATATATATATATATATATATATATATATATATATATATATATATATATATATATATATATATATATATATATATATATATATATATATATATATATATATATATATATATATATATATATATATATATATATATATATATATATATATATATATATATATATATATATATATATATATATATATATATATAGATTTGTTTTAAAAAAACTTATAGAATGAAAATTTGTCAAATTATGTGAGTTTGAACTTCAATTGCAAAAATTTAATTTGTTTTGAGGTTAGGTTTGTTTGTGCAAGAAGAGGAAAGCAAATCAAATTCAATCTTTAACCACTTTTATCGTTATAAATTATAATTTGTTTTGCACACCAATTAAAATATGATGTGATATTCTTCAAAGTTTATCAATAAAAAATATTTAATATTCATTTTATCATAATGTGTAACGTTTAACTCATAATTACAAAAATAAAACAATCTTACTTATATATTCCACAAGTTAATTTTATTTTTCATATATTAATAATTACTATTTTTTATATTTATCATCTTTTTCGTAGAAATAAATAATATAATATTTTACTAAGTTAAAAAATAAATTAAAATGAGTATAACATTGCTTAAAATATATCTATTTATTATAATATATTAATTCAGAGACACAAATCATTTGATTGAATTCATTATCTCTCAAATCATTTGATTAACAATTCAACATCTCCCATGCCACACTAATTAAAATATGATGTGAAACCCTTCAAAATTTATCGATAATAAACTTTTAATATTTATTTTAACATTGCTTAAATAAAATATTTAAATAATACTATCAAATTTAACTTATAACTTTGCAATACACAAACAAATATCTTTCTAAAATATATTTCTTAATTATAATTATAGTTACATGTTAAAAATAAAACTTCAAATATAAAATTAAATAAATATGTTTTAACTTATTAATATAAATGTCCAGTAACATATTAATAAACTATAAATAAGTAAAATAGAAAAGACAATTCAATTGAATTAAATCAATTGTACGAATAAATATTATTGATATAATAAAACACAAACACTCAACAATTTTTTTTTGTGTATATCTTCTTTTTTCGTACAAAATACATAATATTATATTTTACTCCATAAAAATTATAAATAAAATTAAAAAAATAAAATGAGTATTACATTGCTTAAAATATATCTATTTATTATCTGTTATAATATATTAATTTTAAGAAACAAATTATTTGATTGAACTCATGATCTTTTGAACTATTTGATTGACAATTCATCATTTCTCATGCCACACTAATTAAAATATGACGTGACACTCTTCAAAATTTATCAATAGAAATTTTTTAATATTTATTTTAACTTTACTTAAAATAAAATGGTTAAATAATATTTACAAATTTGACTTATAACTTTGCAATAGACAAACAAATTCCTTTCTAAGATATAATTATTAATTGTAACTATAGTTACATATTAAAAATTAAACTTCAAATATAAAATTAATAATTATTTTTTAGACTATTACATATAAATATCCAATAAAATATTAATAAAGTATAAATAATTAATAAAAAAGACAATTCAATCGAATTAAATCAATTGTATACATTAAAAGTATTGGTATAATGAAAGATAAACACATAACAATATTTTTGTATTTTTTTAAATAGATGATTCATCATCTAACTCATAAAAACATATTAAATCATTAGAATTTTTTTTGGAATACCCAGGTATTAATTTTTTTTTCTCAAATAACCATTTTTCGGAGAATCTAGTCACTCAACTACCTTGCTCCCGACCCGTTGATCGTACCTGTGATATGGTGGGAAAGAACTGACTGTTTTTTTGGAATGCTGGTTTGCGTTTGTTTTCGCAAAATGTCGCAGTAAGAAAGAGTCTCCACCGACTTTTATTTTATCGAACAAGGAAAGGAAAAAAGCACAGAAAAATTCCTTTTTTGAGATATTTCTCGGGTTCGGGGGGTAGATTATAGAAAGGGAAGGTGTTAGCACCCTTTTTATCCGTGGTTATCCACAGGCTCTTAGGTACTTTCTCATATTGTTTACAAAATTGCTTTCTTTGTGCTTGTGGGTTTGAAAAAGTTTTTGTTTTGAAACTTCGATTTAACTCTTGCTTCTGTCCTCAAGAGTATATGAAGTGTTTTTGAAAACTTTGTTCGAAAAAGTGTAAGTGTGAAAAAGATTTTGTTTTTTGAAAGAGAAAATACTTAAGAACCATCTACCTACTCGAAAAAGGAGTCGTTCTTTACTATCTTCCTTTAGACAATGCTATCCCACTATTGATGAGTAGGTAGCACCGTCGTTGGAGTTTAAGGGACAATTCGAATTTAGGGACTTACGGTCACCAAAGCAATGTTAGGACGTCTTAGCGGTAACCCTAATGTCTTAGATCATTTGTTTTGAGGCAATAATATCTGAGGCAACCGTTTCGAGGCGACTATGATCTTTGGACAAGAGGGCGACCTCTAAAGTGACCTATACTCAATGACCGCGTTACGAAGGCAACCAAGTGGAGTGTACCCTAAGAGTGCGCATGTGCGAGTGTGTCGTTTTCAGTTAATTTTATCTTTGTACATGTTAATGGTGATCTATGTTGATTTTAGGTTAAAACATCCAGTCTTGTCATGCATTCCTATTATCAAACATCTAACAGTTATAATTTGCGGAAAATAAATTGCGGAATTTAAATTACAAGGCGTCGGGTATTTACATCGCCAAAAGCAACCCTTTGAAATTTAAAACGCGGAAAAATAAATAAAGCGATAAAACGGTCCTAATTATCTATTACATTCTGGGAACAAGTACAATATTAAATAAAAGATCGCGTGCGGAAAATTAAATCGAGCGCAAGTTTAGGGTTTTGACCCTTTTGTTATTAAAGAAAATATTTTTTTTTTGTTTTTAATTTTAATAAATAAAATATCCTAAATTAAATATTAAATTAAATTAAATTAATTAAACTAATTAATAAAAATAAATATTTTTTGGGTTTTTGTGTTATTTAAAGAAAGAAAATAAAATTGATCAATGTTAATAAAAACCTAATTATGTCTAAGTTAATTTTAATTATTGAAAAAAATATATTAAAGTTATTTCTAATTAATGGCCTAAATTAATTAATTGATTTGTTAAAAAAAGCTAAAATTTAATTTAATAAAGAAAATAATTATTTTTGTGGTTTTAATTTTATAAGGAAAAAGATTTGATTGGTTAATTAATTAAACAAAATATTATAAAGCAATTAAAACAAAAATAAATAAAAGAGGGTTAGAGATGTATGGGCCTGAAAAAGGGGGTCAGAATTGCAATTCCAAGGCCCATTAGGCGCTGGCCCTGTTGACTTTATGGATTCCCTATGCGCGCTTGGACTTGGTCCATGGTAGACCATTATCCCTTGGCCATCAGATCTGGCCTATGGCTATCTGGCCACCAGATGTTATAGGGTGTATGATGTGCTTCGCGTTTGGACTTGCATGTGATAACCTGAAGAATTAAAACAAAGAAAAATTTGGAGGACCTGGGATTCGAACCCAGGTCCTGATGGTATTTGAAATGCTTGCATCGCCACTAGGCCATTATGCTTCATCTGTTAATATAATAAACAATAAAGCTAATATGCCAAAACAATGATTATTGGTCAGAAATAAAAAAAAAGCGCGCGCGATTTGAACACGCGAATGGGAGAACGACACGCCATCATCCCTGTCGTTGAAACCTGTAACATATTTACCTGCGGATTTGAATCCGCAACTAAAAGCATAGGTTCATCCTAAAACTCATCTCAGGCTATATAAATTCCTCCCAAGACCATGGATGCATTCATCTTCCTCTCCCGGTCACGTCCATGGCCATCATTAAGGCTAATTTTACCTGTAAGAGAAATACCCAAAAACAAGCCACAAAACCCTAGCTATGGTACCTCACAGCATAGGCCACATAAACGAAATTGGATAATACAGAAAGCTTGGAAACTTGATGAGGATTATGAATATGCAAATAATTTGTACAAAAGATCCAAGAATAAAGATTTGTGAATTCAAGAAAGAAGCGATTTTTTGTGACACTTACAGTGCTTTTAGGCGTGTATGGGAGCTTGCTTTGGGTTGGTTTCAACTCAGTGAACCTCCAGGAATTGATTGAGATGCTTCTTGGCCTCTGAAATTACCTATAGACACGATGTTGATTTCACACTTTTTACCACTTTTTCAAGTTTTGTTTGGTTGGTTCTTGCAGCCTCTAACCCTCTTTTCGTGCCCTCTAGCTTCCTTATGTATTATAGAATGCATTAGGTTGAGAATTATGGATTGAATCCTGCCACATCAATGCCATAAAATTTGATTTGATCCACCATTACTAAACCTTCCAAAATTGTCAAAACACAATCTTTTTGCACATGGATTGTTTGATACGAATTTGATACTCTTAATGATGATGATTCAGTCCTGAAAATAGCAAAAAATCTCATGTAATCAAGTTTTGGGATTTAATTTGATTTAATTTGATTAAAAATGAAATAATTCAATAAAAAATCAGATAAAATAATAAAATTGATAAATGGACACAAGGCTGAAGCTAGGACACATGTGAAATGGTACAAGCTCAAATCAAGTGGAAAAGAATGGGCCCATTTGACAAAATTTGAAGTTTTGGGGATAGTTTACTTTTGGCAATTTTGCAAAAAATGTCCAACTTCAACAATGCATAACTTCTTCAATTTTGAGCTTTTGGAGGTTTTCTTGGACTTTTTAGAAAGCTTGATATGTCCTCTAACCAAACCTTTTGGTCGCATCTCATTTTTATATTCCATTATCAAGTTATAAGCTTTGGCAAAAAAGGTGTTTTTGTTGACTTTCAAAAATGACCTATAATGTCCAAATTTATAACTTCTTGTGAGTGCATTTTCTGATCTTGGGGTATGAATATGGATTGTAGGAAATTGAATCCTCTTCAAAATTAGCTTTGTATGGGTCATTTATCATAAAGTATGAGAAAGTTATGCTTGGTCAAAGTTGAGTTGACTTTTCCTACAAAACCCTAATTTAGCAACTTTTGAATCTTGATGAATTTTGAGCAATCCTTGATGAATCATGATCAACCCTTGATCAAATGATGAAATATACTTCAAAATGAGAATGTTGACAAAAAATCTTGAAGTTTGACTGTTTATAGGTCACAGTTGACTTTTGCCCTAGCACCGTCGATTTTTGGACCCTTTGAGCAATTGACTGAGCAAACTTCCTCTGCAAGGCTTGAAATTTGACATGGTTGATCTTGAGAACATATTAGGACATTGGGGAGAAGTTGAGGTCATTCTGACTCAAGGATCTTGATGCAACACAAAACCCTAATTTGGGGTTGACTGCCTTAGGAGATAGCTTGACTGTCCAACTCTTGAGCAATCTTGAGCCACTTAGAGATTTTTCTTGCAATGTTTTGAGAAATATGAGAGGGAAAATTTTGGGGTACAACAGTACCCTATCTCGAATACGCAGGTTTTTGAAATGTTATAAAGATCTCCAACTGCACGATTGATTTAAAGTTCATACTTGCAATGTTGGAAAGGTGGAGACCAGGGACCCATACATTTCATCTACCAATAGGTGAATATACCGTCACACTAGAGGATGTGTAAAAATGTTATTGGGTCTCCCTGTCGACGGTAAGGCGGTTAACAGGTCGGTTCAACAACCCAATTCTATGTGTGAAGAATTGTTGGACAGGGATATGGTTGAAGGTGGTGGTGCGAGAGGTCGGGGTATATTACTTACTAAGCTAAAAAGTCATTATGCGACTCTGGAATTGAACGAAAATTCATCCGAGCTAGCTAAGGTAATAAAAGCTATAAATTATATAATGATACTATTTGGAACCTTTTTATTTCTCGAAAGTACGGATAACAGTGTAAATTTTATGTATTTAAATTTACTTAGAGACTTCGAAAAAACTAGAAAGTATAGTCGGGGTTCTGCTGTTTTAGCCCATCTCTATAGTTCCTTATGTAAAAATGCAATCAAGGAAAAATGTACATTTTATGGCTGCGCTTTTTTACGGGCGAATTCTTAAATCTCGACGAAGATGGTTCCCTAGTTGAATTACGGACAAGTTCTTAAATCTCAGCAGAGATGTTTTCTCAGTTGAAGTACGGGCAAGTTCCTAAATCTCGACAAAAATGTTCCTCCGTTGAATTACAGACAAGTTCTTAAATCTCATCAGAGAAGTTTTCTCAGTTGAATTACGGGCGAGTTCTTAAATCTCGACGAAGATGCTTCTCCAGTTGAATTACGGAAAAGTTCTTAAATCTCAGCAGAGATGTTTTCTCAGTTGAAGTACAGGCGAGTTCCTAAATCTCGACAAAAATGTTCCTCCGTTGAATTACAGACAAGTTCTTAAATCTCAGCAGAGAAGTTTTCTCAGTTGAATTACGGGCGAGTTCTTAAATCTCGACGAAGATGTTTCCTCAGTTGAATTACGGACAAGTTCTTAAATCTCAGCAGAGATGTTTTCTCAGTTGAAGTACAAGCGAGTTCCTAAATCTCGACAAAAGTGTTCCTCCGTTGAACTACAGACGAGTTCCTAAATCTCAGCAGAGAAGTTTTCTCAATTGAATTACGGGCGAGTTCTTAAATCTCGACGAAGATGTTTCTCCAGTTGAATTACGGGCAAGTTCCTAAATCTCGAAACCTCAGTTGAATTACGGGCAAGTTCCTAAATCTCGACACCTCAGTTGAATTACGGGCAAGTTCCTAAATCTCGACACCTCAGTTGAATTACGGGCAAGTTCCTAAATCTCGACACCTCAGTTGAATTACGGGAAAGTTCCTAAATCTCGACACCTCAGTTGAATTACGGACGAGTTCCTTTCGCTCAACAAAGATCAGACTTCCCCAGCGGAATCTTTCTCAACGGCAGGTATGCAAGCTCTCACTAAGGAATCTCTTATGCAATCGACACTTCTCCAAATGGTATCTGTATGCCCATTCTCGACATCACAAAGCAACTACCACTTCATGCGAGTGCAAATTTATTGACACTCTAGTGTTCAATCCTCTTCCACCTTCGGATCACGAAAGGCACGAAAGCCAATCTATATATATATATATATATTATGATTTGTTTTAAAAAAACTCATGGAATTAAAATTAGTCAAATTATGTGAGTTTGAACTTCAATTGCACAAATTTAATCTGTATTGAGGTTAGGTTTGTTTGTGCAAGAAGAGGAAAGTAAAGAAAATTCAATCTTTAATTTTTGTTATTTTGTTCCAATCAAACCAAAACTTCATAATATCTTGTTTATCAAAATAGTAATATATTTGTAGTAGTTATTAGACATGATCATTATGGAGAAAAATAGTCTACTTATAGTTGGATTGTTCATGAAGAACTCATTCGCCTTTTTGCTGGTTTAACATATAAGAGTGCAAAAGAAGAAGATATCATTGTTGTATCTAAGTGTGCAAGATTTAATTAGAAGACACTAATAGACTAATTTTATATATTTTAAAGGCTATATTGGTGAAGATGATAATTTAGTGATTATGTTGATGATATATTCTGAAGTTGTATGCTGCTATAATAATTCAAAAGAAAAAGGTATTGTAGTTGTATATAAATGTATCACTCAATGATAATATCAATTCAAAAGTGCCAGATATAGCTTCAAACTAGTAAATAAAATTGGAAAAAAGTACAAAGGTTTCACACCATACAATACAACAAAGATACTCCCATCATCATAACCAAACCGAATTTAATCACACACTATAAAGAAATGATGCAATGTCTATAGCATGCAAAGATAACAAGTGAAGAAGTGTTTAAGGGCTCTAGCTTGAAGAAGGTGGTGGGGAGAGAAATGGGATGGAGGGAAAAGTGGTTGGGATTGAGGTGGGAATGTTGGGAAGTGAAGTGAGTGCTGGCAATGGTGGAATGTTGAGAGATGGAATAGTTGTAGGAAAGCTAGGAAGTGGTGGCATAGTGAGTTTTGGAAGAGATGGAATGTTAGTAGGCAATGGTGGAAGACTTGCTTGAGGCAATGTTGGAATTGAAGGCAAAGGTGGCAAAGTTGTTGTTGGTTTTGGTAATGTGGGAATGGTAGGCAAATTAGGTTTTGAGGTTGTTTGCAAAAGATGTCGAGCATCTATACTCATGCTTGACATGGTCATAACAACAAGAAGTAAAACTGTGATGAAGGGTTTGTTTGATGCCATTGATAACTTGATGAACTATAGGAGATAAATAATATTTTTGTTTTGGGAGAATTTGCTTTGTGATTTTATGCTAAGCAAAGAGATAGTGGATGGTGTTATATAGAGTAAGAGTGATTTAAACAAGTGTATTTTGGAGAACTATAAAAGTTTGTTCAACTACCTGTGTTTCACTTTTGACAAAAGCATTTATATGTTCTAAAACAGCAAAAGAGAATAAAATGACAAGTGTTCATTTTATTTTTACAAATTTGGTTGGTGACTCCTAGATAATGTAGTTGCAAACAGGTGCTAGTATCTAAAAGTTGGTAATCTACACGGCTATTTTAAACCAACAACCAACAATATTATGAATTCAATATTGGATAAAACAAATTCAAATGTTATGGTCCAAATATAATAATTGGTGTTATGTTATAAGTGGAATTTTTTTATTAATAACCATGTATTAAAAAAATATTTCGCAAATAACCGGGTTTCGGAAAAAATTACGCAAATAACCATGTTTGAGATGGCTCCACAAAGGAGGAGCCATCTCATTTGGCGCATGCACCTAGGGTTTTGCCCTAGGCGCCATCTCACTTGGCGCCTCCATTGGCTTTTAGCCAAGTGAGATGGCGCATGCTCCTTAAAAAGGAGAGGAGGCGCCATCTCACTTGGCGCCTAGGGCAAAACTAGGGTTTTTTCCTGTTTTATAAATAATTCGTCCGTTTCTTTGAAATTTCTCACACTTTTTCGCACTGTATTTTTATTCTGTACTCCCTTATTTACGTAATGACGTCGCCTATGATTTTTAGCAGAGATGGTTATGTTATATTCTTCGCCACGAAACCTGCGATGAAAATGAAATTCTGGCACATTCACTCCATGGAGCGTCTGAAGCGGGAGTTGATGCGGTGGCTAGATGGAGACATCGCCGAGGGGGAAAAAATTCGAAGGATCCAGCGAAAACGAACAACAACCTCGCATGCGACAGGAAGACCTAATGTGTGGTTGGAGGAAGTCAAAACAGACAGTGATGTAATGCTGATGATGCATGGGTCAGATGAAATTGTGTTAACAGTTGTAATTTCCTAGATTGATTATCGTTAATCATTGTTGTACGCAAAAACCCTAATGTAATTTCCTATATTGAATTTCCTAAATTGTGTGAACAGTTTTATTAACGGAAAACCCATAATGTTTACAACACAAATATTGAAAAGATTTATTGTATTACAAAATTTATGTGGTCGAGCCAGACGCCCGATTCGGACAGTTTTTGCGATTATGTCCGACCTGACGGCATAAACCACACTTTCTTTCCAACCTGTCAAGATCGTCCATTTCTGTTGTTATGCGCCTGCTTTTGGGACGACCCTTCTTGTTCCTTCGCATTTGGTCATTGTGCCAAACTATATCACCGTTGTATTCAGGCCAATAGTCCGGTTTTGCCACCAAAGGAAAGTTGTTGTTGTAAACAGTGAGCAACGTTTCAGATTTATAAACGTTTGAGAGCAGTTGAAGCGCGTCTTGATGGGTATGCGCACAAGCGGAAATAACATGAGAGCAAGGCATACGAAAAGCTTGAAACCTGCCACAATCGCACCATTGAGAAGGTAAAATGACCCTGTATTCTTGTCTTGCCAGGCCTTCATTGTGGTCAATTGTCTCTTTCACAATGAAGTTGTGGCTATGGCGGTCAAACCGTGTAACCATGTGAGTGTTGGCTTTAGCACTTTCAGCCTTAATGTATTTCATACAGCTTTCACTCCATAGTTGTCCTGATTTCAAGACCGCATACCACATTTCACCTCTTTTGGCAAATAACGCAGCCATCCTAAAATACGTGGATTTCACTAAGGCAGTGATGGGGAGGTTTCGTATGCCCTTGAATACCCCATTCATTGATTCAATAAGATTTGTAGTCATATGCCCCCATCTTTGGCCATTGTCGTATGACCTAGTCCATTTTTCGACCGGTATATTGTCGATCCACGTACCGGCTTCTGGGTTAGACAAACGGATCTCGTTGCGGTAATATTTGAATGTGGGCTGTGTCAGTGCGTATCCCGCATTCATCACTGCTTTCCTCAATGTTTTGTCCTTGACCTCCCTCGAGAAATTCTGGACGATATGCCTGACGCAATAGACATGCGTAGAAGGAGGGTCATGCCAACCATTTGCCGGATTATTATAGGCACTTTCAATGGAGGCATGTCTGTCCGAGATCAAACAGAGATCTGGTTGAGGAGCCACGTGTGTACGAAGATTTTTCAGGAAAAAGCTCCAAGCACCACCGGTCTCCCCCTCGACAAGGGCAAACGCAACGGGGAAAATGTTATTGTTGCCATCTTGTGCAACTGCCATCAAAAGCGTGCCTTTGTACTTCCCATACAACCAAGTCCCGTCTATTTGTAGAATTGGTTTGCATGATGCAAACCCTGAGATGCATGGTTGAAATGCCCAAAAGACGCGACTGAATATTCCGTTGCCATGTAGTAGACTACCATCTTGAGCGTACGCTGGCAATGTTTCCAGAACATAAACACTACCTGGAGAATATGTCTTGAGTGCATTTAGGTAGCAGGGAAGTTCTCGGTATGACTCCTCCCAGTTTCCGTACACCCTTTCAATCGCCTTGGTCTTTGCTAACCACTCCTTACGGTAAGACGGAGTGTAGTTAAAAACCGTGGTGATGTGGGAGATGATTGTTTTCACCTTCAAAGAAGGGTCGTTGCTGACCAGGGATAGGATTTCTTGACAGATTAGATCATGGTTGAGTTTTCGGTGGTCTTGTGATTGAGTGGAACTTACACAAGTATGGGTAGTCATGGAACCTATGACCCAGCAGTCACCCCTTAGTCTGTATGAAGCGGTCAGCTTGAACATGCAGTCAGGGTGGACACACTTGATCTTGTACCTTTCCGGGTTTACACGATCCACCTTATAATCAACCGAGTTGAGCATGTGAAATTTTTTGATGGCCCTTATGCATTCCTCTCTATTACGAAACTTGTCCTTCTCTTTTAAATTTTCATCTGATTGCATATACGGTTGGAAAAACAAGTCCGTCGAAGGTTCATCTCCGCCCATGTTGAAGTTTGTCATGTGCGTAGGTGGTGTGTAGATTTTGTCGGTAGGAATACTTGGGATGCCATCATCGTCAGAATCGTCGTTCACCATTTCATCGAACTCTAACTCGTTATCTTCTTCTTCATCATCAACGGCATCCACCTCATCTTGCTCATTCTCCAAAGGATCAACCTCCTGTGTCACCGGAGGCTCTTGAAACAGAACGTACAACTCAATAGAGTCGTTTCCAGAATAGACATGGCTGGAAATCATGTTCTGGAAATCCTCGTCATCTTCAATTGCAACCTTATAAAATATGACTTGGTTGTTTCCAAAAAAGACTGGACTCTGATAAAATATTTGGGATATCGGGCCTCGTTCAAGTTTGGCCTCCAATCTTTTCTTAAAGTAGGAGAAATTTTCTTTCCTGTTTAAGAGAAATCGGACATTGTCGGTGTTTCTAAACAAAAACCCAACTGTGGGACACATGTATGTCTCACCGTTGAAATGTGCTTTGACAACAAATTATGGTGAAGAGGCCATTGTGTTGAATTGTTTTAGGTATGAAGGTGGGAATGTTTTGGGTTTATTGATTATATGAAGGTATGAATGCTGGAATGTTTGAAGGTTAGATGACTGGTTCGAAGGTTGGAAAATTTTACAGTTTATGTGAATGAATGTTATGTTCAACCTAAGGCAAAATATTTCAATTAAGTAAGTGATGCAACCCCCCAAGGCTGCCAATAATATTACATGCATGGGCTTATGCTGCCACCTAGCCTGGCCCTATTCTACACACATAAATGTTTTGTGTAAGCCTGCCACCCATCAACTCCAATGGCCTTGCATGCAACAGAGAAAGGAATCCCAAAGGCTGTCACGTAGCCTGAGCCAAAGGTGTAAAACGTGACACCTCTTATTCGCCAAATGGGGTGGTGACACCATTCATTTTTGTACTATTTCGCCAAGTGAGATGGCGCCTCCCTTACTGTCCAATCGTGATACATGCATGGGCTTATGCTGCCACCTAGCCTGGCCCTATAATACACACATAAATGTTTTGTGTAAGCCTGCCACCCATCAACTCCAATGGCCTTGCATGCAACAGAGAAAGGAATCCCAAAGGCTATCACGTAGCCTGAGCCAATGCTGTAAAACGTGACACCTCTTATTCGCCAAATGGGGTGGCGACACCATTCATTTTTGTACTATTTCGCCAAGTGAGATGGCACCTCCCTTACTGTCCAATCGTGATACATGCATGGGCTTATGCTGCCACCTAGCCTGGCCCTATAATACACACATAAATGTTTTGTGTAAGCCTGCCACCCATCAACTCCAATGGCCTTGCATGCAACAGAGAAAGGAATCCCAAAGGCTGTCACGTAGCCTGAGCCAATGCTGTAAAACGTGACACCTCTTATTCGCCAAATGGGGTGGCGACACCATTCATTTTTGTACTATTTCGCCAAGTGAGATGGCGCCTCCCTTACTGTCCAATCGTGATACATGCATGGGCTGCCACCTAGCCTGCAAGAGTGACACCTTACATTATTTGTAAATGCATGCATGCATATGTGTAACTCCCTAAGCATGCAAATGTGACACCTCGCAGGCATGCAACCACTACATCAAAATTATTTGCCTATAAATACATACCTTATGAAACATCTCTCACACCCACACAACTCTCACTCTCTGCTACGAAATATTTCTTAAGTCTATCATACTCTCTATTTCTTCCTAAGTCTTTCATTCTCTCAAGCGTTCTGAAGAATGGCCCTTCTAACAATGGGAGAAACTCACAGAGGCACAAGGGAAAACATTGCTGCATTTGTAAGTCTCTTCTTTGGTTATACATTTTCATACTTTAAAAAACGTGTTGTTCATCTTAATTAATCTTACTCTTGTTTAATTATGATCTCAGGATACACAAAGATTCAGAATCCGTTCGCACAAATACCTGGCTCCCGACCCTTTCATCGTCCCTTATCTGGAATATGCAGGTTTTGGACACGTGATAAAGATCTCCAACTGCACCATTGACTCCAAATTCATCCTTGCAATGTTGGAGAGGTGGAGACCGGAGACCCATACATTTCACCTACCAATAGGTGAATGTACCATCACTCTCGAAGATGTGTACATGCTACTGTGCCTCCCTATTGACGGTAAAGCGGTGAACGGGTCGGTTCAACAACCCAACTCACAGTGTGAGGAACTGTTAGGTAGGGACATGGTAGAAGGTGGTGGAGCAAGAGGGCATGGAATACTACTCACTGACCTGAAACGGCATTATGCAAGTATGGAATTAAATGAAAATTCCTCAGAGAATGACCGAGTAGTAAAAGCCCGAACTTATATTATGATACTTTTTGGTACTTTTTTATTTCCCGAAAGTACGGGAAATAGTGTAAATTTCATGTACTTACATTTACTAACAAATTTTGATAAAACTAGAAATTTAGTTGGGGTTCTGCAGTATTAGCCCACCTGTACAGTTCCTTGTGCAAAAACGCAGTCAAGGAAAAATGTACATTTTATGGGTGCGCATTTTTACTACAAGCCTGGGGTTAGTGGAGGATGGAGTCCTTAAACCCCATCAACCACAACACTTTTGGTTTCCCTTACGCAACAAAGTAAGTCATTAAGTTATAGCATTTATAACTATTCTTCTCTTTCCAAAATATATGCTAAAAATAACATGTTTCTCATTTCCTATAGGTACTGCGTGAGGGGTATGGATTACGGCAAGAATCCCAGATTCAATGTCGCACTCTACCGGAATCTGTTGGATCACTTAGGCCCAGATGACGTAAGTCGTAGCTTTTAACTTTTGTTCATTTTAATTATTTATACATTACTTTTGCGCTTACCTGATTTAAATTTTATCGCAGTTCGTCTGGAGACCATATTTGGGTTTGGACCATTCTCCAAATCCAGAGGATGCAGCAACTTGGACTGCAAAGACTGCACTCATTCGGTTCAACATTGTGGAGATGCACCACAGCGACCGTGTGAAGATGCAGTTCGGAATGATCCAAGAGATACCAAGTGATCCAACAGATTTGTCCCCCTGGCATCTAAAAAGGGTCGACGCCCAGTGGAATCTAACCAACTGGAAAGACTTTGCTCCAGAATGGTGTAAAATGTGGCAAAGGCGTCACCGCTACATCTTGCAATCCCCTATTTTCCTTACTCAAGGTAACATGCGACACACCGATCAATATATGTCGTGGTACAGGTCGGTTAGTAACCCAGATATGCACGTGTCTCATCCGAGGTACTTGGTTGACCCACGCACACAATGGGCACAACCCTTGATTCCCCACCAACAAACCCAAAATCCATCAACCTCAAACCAACCCCCTAGAAGAAACAGACCAACAAACACACAACCACATTCCCCACCACAACACAACTACAACCAAATGCCGTACTACCAACCACAATCACCGCCAAACTACCAATACCCAGATATGCCTCAAACCCAACCACAATACCAACCCCAATACCAGCAAACCCACATACCCCATACACAATTTCATTCTTCCACATATCCCAATATGGGGCCCTCAACATCTAGCCTTAGCCCTGATATGGGAATGTCAGAAGATTATGACCAACCCGACCAAACCTACCATCAACCACCATATCACCAAACAACCCAACATCCACAGTACCAAACACCCCAAGATCCATTTCCTTTCTACCCCTCATACTCAGACGACCAATGCTACCGACCAACCATGGAACCCCACCCACCGCCAACACGACCAAACTTCGAGGGTATGGGTAACCGACTGTACCAGAGCGGATCTTCGAGATATGGAGATCTTACTGATTTTATGGATTCGGATCGCATTGACTTTGCTGGGCCATCGACCTTGCCGCAACAGGAAACGAGACGGCACCCAGCAAGAGAAAGGCGAGGACGGGGATGCGGAACTGGGGGTCATTACCGGGTTCCTGGGGATCATTGATGTATCTTTTTTTTTTCCAGTATTTTTTGTATCTTTTTTTTTACTGTTATTTAAATGTAAAACAGTTCAATGTAATTATTTTTTATCAAATAAAAAATCAATTTTGTTTATCGCTGTCTAATACGCAACGCGCAGGAAAGAAAAAAAAATTTTTTTTTTGGACCTAGCTTTGTACATAGGCGCCATCTCATTTGGCTTAGGGCTTGCCATTTGCCCTTAGGCGCCAAATGAGATGGCGCCTCCCTTATAAAAAGAGGAGGATGCGCCAAATGAGATGGCTCCTCCTTTATGGAGCCATCTCAAACATGGTTATTTGCGTAATTTTTTCCGAAACCCGGTTATTCGCGAAATATTTTTTTAATACTTGGTTATTAATAAAAAAAATTCTTATAAGTGAGGGGGCTACGTTGCCATTGCCCACACATTCTTACATTTAAGATATGGGTAGATATTCAAACAACACACAACACAACGATTTCCATAAAAACATCATATCTATCACAATATATTATTTTTGAGTAGGAGTGTGCAAAAAAAACTGGTTAATGTGACCCTTTAGCAGCACTTTTGATAATTTTTTTTTAAAATCTTATATGACTTTAGACAACGCTTTTTAAAAACGCTGTCTAAAGTGGTCCTTTACCAGCGCTTTTCATAAAGCGCTTTCTAAAGCAACACTTTTAGCAGCGCTTTTTAAAAGCGTTGTCTAAGATCACATTTTTTGCATCGGTATACAGTTTTCGTGTTTTTTTTATTAAATTCACTTATAGCAACGCTTTTGTATAAAACCGTTGTCTAATGTGCGTTATTAAAAGCCCTTTTTGGCATAGTGGGAAATCATCTGTCTCTCCACCTTGTGGCCGCTTGGTAGTCGATAATCCTTCATACATGTTTTTGATATCTCGAATAAATACAATTCTAACCACTTTCTTCTATAGGGTTTTCCACAAAATCTCTCTAGACACTATATCATATGTCTTCTCAAAGTCAATAAAAATTAAGTGCACTTGCATATTCAACTATAGAATATTTTATGATTATATATATATATATATATATATATATATATATATATATATATATATATATATATATATATATATATATATATATATATATATATATATATATATTGATTTGTTTAAAAAAAACTTATAGAATGAAAATTTGTCAAATTATGTGAGTTTGAACTTCAATTGCAAAAATTTAATTTGTTTTGAGGTTAGGTTTGTTTGTGCAAGAAGAGGAAAGCAAATCAAATTTAATCTTTAACCACTTTTATCGTTATAAATTATAATTTGTTTTGCACACCAATGTTTGCCAATTTGTTTCTATAAGAAAAACTAAAAAATACTGTATTTTTATTGTTGTTATTTTGTTCCAATCAATCCAAAACTTAATTATGTATTGTTTATCAAAATAGTAATATATCATTATGGAAAAAGGATACTTTATGCATTGACAATGACAAACCTTTGTATCTGGGATGCATAAATTTTACACGTTTGTCCGCCGTGTTAAAATTGTTTAATCTGAAGGTAAATAATGGGTGGACTGATAAAAGTTTTACTAAATTGTTTGAATTGTTGACACAAATGCTAACAAAGGTAACGTAATGCCAAATTGTTATTACGAGGCAAAGAAAATATTGTATTCGATGGGATTGGAGTATGAAAAGATACATGCATGCCCTAATGACTGCATATTATAGAGAAAAGAGTATGTAAACTATAAACATTGTTCGAAGTGCAAGGCGTCACGCTACAAAAAGAAAGATGACGAATCTAGTGATGATGAGGTGGTCAAAAAGGGTCCTCTGCGAAAGTGGTATGGTACATATCAATAATTTCAAGGTTCAAGAGATTATTCACTAATGTAGATGACACAAAGAATCTTAAATGACATGCAGAAGAAAGAAAATGTGATGGACAAATTTGCCATGTAGCTAATTCTTCGCAATGGAAGAAAATAGATTCTTTTTTTCCAAATTTTGGCAAAGAGTCGAGAAACCTTAGACTTGGACTTTATATTAATGGAATGAATCTACTTGGTAATCTAAGTACTAACCATACTTCTTTGTATGTTCTCCTGATGATTTACAAACTATCTCTTAGGCTTGGCATGAAGCGTAAATATATTATGTTATCGATGATGATTTCGGGTCCAAAATAACTAGGAAATGACATAGACGTTTATCTAAGTCCACTGATTGATGATTTAAGAGTGTTATGGGTGGAAGGGGTGAATGTTTTTGATGTGTATTTTGGCGAACATTTCAATTTGCGTGCCATGTTATTTTGCACCATCAACGATTTTTGACATAAGGAAATTTGTCTGGCTATAAAGTTAAAGGGCATAAAGTGTGTCCTATATGTGAAAAAGACACATGTTACCATCAGCTTGAAAATGAAAGAAGTCTTTTTATCTCGGGCATTAAAAATTTATAAATCGTAATCGTCCATATCGTAGATTGCAGAAAGCTTTCAATGGAGAACAAGAGCATGGTGTTGCTCCAAAGGCCTTAATTGGAGAGGAAATTTATCAACGATAACACAACATTAATGTTGTCTTTGGAAAGTACCAAAAGCGATCTATTGTGAAAAATTTAAGGAAAAATAGGTCGGTTTTCTTCGATCTTCCATATTGGTCTAGTCTTGATGTAAGACATTATATTTATGTGATGCACGTGGAGAAAAATATATGTGATAGTGTAATCGGAATACTTCTCAACATTCAAGGCTAGACAAAAGATGATATTAATGCTCGTTTAGATTTGGGTTTGATGGGTATACGAGAAGAGTTAACTCCACAATATATAGGTAACAAGACATATTTGCCTCCTGTCTGCTACACTTTGTCTAAAAAAGAAAAAAAAAGTTTTTGTGAATGTTTACAAAGTATCAAAGTGCCACATGGTTACTCATCAAATGTCAAGAAGCTTGTATCACTTAAAGATTTCAAATTAGTTGACTTAAAATCTCACGACTGTCATGTCTTAATGCAACAACTACTACCAGTGGCTATTTGTGGGATATTGTCAAATAATGTTAAGAAGACTATAACTAGGTTGCACTTATTTTTCAATATAATTTGTTGTAAAGCCATTGATCCATTAAAGTTATACAATTTAGAAAATGAGGCTGCATTTATTTTTTGCCAATTAGACATGTATTTTCCTCCTTCATTTTTTGACATTATGGTTCACTTGATTGTTCATCTAGTAAGGGAGATTAGATTATGTGGTCTAATTTTTTTTATGATGGATGTATCCAATAGAGTGATACATGAGGATCTTAAAAGGGTATACAAAAAATCCACACCGCTCGGAAGAGATTTGGGGTGATTTAAGAGATTCGAGAAGTTGATTATGTTGTGTTTAAAGTTCTTGTATTTAAATGCAAATGGATTGATATCAAAAGTGGTGTAAGAATCGATGAATTTGGAATTATACTAGTTGATCTTAGCAAGTTAGCTTATGCCAACGAACCTTTCATCATGGTATCTCAAGCAAAATAAATGTTTTATGTCACAGATCCTTCTAATAAAAGATGGTCTGTGGTTATACAAGGAAAGATGCATGATAGTGATGAAATTCAAGATGCAAACCTTGATATTTCCGAAACTCCTTCTTTCTCAACAAATGTGCCTACCTTCATTGATGAAAATGAAGAGGATGGTGTGCATGTTATTCGCATAGATCATGAAGAATGAATATGGGAGGACTAGTAAGGTTTTTTTATAAGTTAATTCGACATTACTTTGATTTCTAATTGTTTTTATTTTACTCTTGGGGTTCATCAAATGGAAAATTGCAATAGAAAAAAGGCTATGGCTTCCTTCCAATCTAAACATGATGTAAATTATAATTTTATATTTAATTTTATGATAAGTATTAACTAATTATATCATTCATTTGTAGACAAGGCAACAACATAATTCTAATGATTGTGGGTACTATATGATGAAAAATATGTTGGATATTGTCTCAGCAATATAACCGAGTCTTGGATACAAGTAATAAAAATAACTTTACTTTGTTATTTACTTTGCGTTTTGCAACTTAATGTAAATTTTTAAAGAATAACTCTATATTATTATTTACATATTGTAGGTATTTGATAACCCAACAAAATTAATATAAGATGATTTGCGACTCTGCTGAACAAAATGTTTCTTTGAGTTATATAAAAATTAAGCTTTATCCGGTGAATATATATATATATATATATATATATATATATATATATATATATATATATATATATATATATATATATATATATATATATATATATATATATATATATATATATATATATATAATGATTTGTTTTAAAAAAACTCATGGAATTAAAATTAGTCAAATTATGTGAGTTTGAACTTCAATTGCACAAATTTAATCTGTATTGAGGTTAGGTTTGTTTGTGCAAGAAGAGGAAAGTAAAGAAAATTCAATCCTTAATTTTTGTTATTTTGTTCCGAACAATCCAAAACTTCATAATATATTGTTTATCAAAGTAGTAATATATTTGTAGTAGTTATTAGACGTGATCATTAGGGAAAAAAATGCTCTACTTATAGTTGGATTGTTCATGAAGAACTCATTCGCCTTTTTGCTGGTTTAACATATAAGAGTGCAAAAGAAGAAGATATCATTGTTGTATCTAAGTGTGCAAGATTTAATTAGAAGAGACTAATAGACTAATTTTATATATTTTAAAGGCTATATTGGTGAAGATGATAATTTAGTGATTATGTTGATGATATATTCTGAAGTTGTATGCTGCTATAATAATTCAAAAGAAAATGGTATTGTAGTTGTATATAAATGTATCACTCAATGATAATATCAATTCAAAAGTGCAAGATATAGCTTCAAACTAGTAAATAAAATTGGAAAAAAGTACAAAGGTTTCACACCATACAATACAACAAAGATACTCCCATCATCATAACCAAACCGAATTTAATCACACACTATAAAGAAATGATGCAATGTCTATAGCATGCAAAGATAACAAGTGAAGAAGTGTTTAAGGGCTCTAGCTTGAAGAAGGTGGTGGGGAGAAAAATGGGATGGAGGGGAAAGTGGTTGGGGTTGAGGTGGGAATGTTGGGAAGTGAAGTGATTGCTGGCAATGGTGGAATGTTGAGAGATGGAATAGTTGTAGGAAAGCTAGGAAGTGGTGGCATAGTGAGTTTAGGAAAAGATGGAATGTT
The DNA here is from genome assembly GCA_948472305.1 of Vicia faba. Taxonomy (NCBI): domain Eukaryota; kingdom Viridiplantae; phylum Streptophyta; class Magnoliopsida; order Fabales; family Fabaceae; genus Vicia; species Vicia faba. The sequence continues at coordinate 856,425,478 of OX451741.1, forward strand.
AGTAGGCAATGGTGGAAGAGTTGCTTGAGGCAATGTTGGAATTGAAGGCAAAGGTGGCAAAGTTGTTGTTGGTTTTGGTAAAGTGGGAATGGTAGGCAAATTAGGTTGTTGTGAGGTTGTTTGCAAAAGATGGCGAGCATCAATACTCATGCCTGACATGGTCACAACAAGAAGTAAAACTGTGATGAAGGATTTTATTGGTGCCATTGATAACTTGAATTTGCTTTGCGATTTTATGCTAAGCAAAGAGATAGTGGATGGTGTTAAATAGAGTAAGAGTGATTTAAACAAGTGTAATTTGGAGAACTATAAAAGTTTGTTCAACTACCTGTGTTTCACTTTTGACAAAAGCATTTATATGTTCTAAAAGAGCAAAAGACAATAAAATGACAAGTGTTCATTTTATTTTTACAAATTTGGTTGGTGACTGAGAGATAATGTAGTTGCAATATCTAGAAGTTGGTTATCTACACGGTTATTTTAAACCAACAACCAACAATATTATGAATTCAAAATCGGATAAAACAAATTCAAATAATTGGTGTTATGTTATAAGTGAGGGGGCTACGTTGCCATTGCCCACACATTCTTACATTTAAGATATGGGTAGATATTCAAACAACACACAACGCAACGGTTTCCATAAAAGCATCGTATCTATTTTAATATATTAAATTTGAGATACAAATTTTTTGATTGATAATTCATTATTTTTCAAAATATTTGATTGATAATTTATAATCTTTCACGCTACATCAATTAAAATATGATGTGATATTCTTCAAAGTTTATCAATAAAAAATATTTAATATTCATTTTATCATAATGTGTAACGTTTAACTCATAATTACAAAAATAAAACAATCTTACTTATATATTCCACAAGTTAATTTTATTTTTCATATATTAATAATTACTATTTTTTATATTTATCATCTTTTTCGTAGAAATAAATAATATAATATTTTACTAAGTTAAAAAATAAATTAAAATGAGTATAACATTGCTTAAAATATATCTATTTATTATAATATATTAATTCAGAGACACAAATCATTTGATTGAATTCATTATCTCTCAAATCATTTGATTAACAATTCAACATCTCCCATGCCACACTAATTAAAATATGATGTGAAACCCTTCAAAATTTATCGATAATAAACTTTTAATATTTATTTTAACATTGCTTAAATAAAATATTTAAATAATACTTTCAAATTTAACTTATAACTTTGCAATACACAAACAAATATCTTTCTAAAATATATTTCTTAATTATAATTATAGTTACATGTTAAAAATAAAACTTCAAATATAAAATTAAATAAATATGTTTTAACTTATTAACATAAATGTCCAGTAACATATTAATAAACTATAAATAAGTAAAATAGAAAAGACAATTCAATTGAATTAAATCAATTGTACGAATAAATATTATTGATATAATAAAACACAAACACTCAACAATTTTTTTTTGTGTATATCTTCTTTTTTCGTACAAAATACATAATATTATATTTTACTCCATAAAAATTATAAATAAAAATAAAAAAATAAAATGAGTATTACATTGCTTAAAATATATCTATTTATTATCTGTTATAATATATTAATTTTAAGAAACAAATTATTTGATTGAACTCATGATCTTTTGAACTATTTGATTGACAATTCATCATTTCTCATGCCACACTAATTAAAATATGACGTGACACTCTTCAAAATTTATCAATAGAAATTTTTTAATATTTATTTTAACTTTACTTAAAATAAAATGGTTAAATAATATTTACAAATTTGACTTATAACTTTGCAATAGACAAACAAATTCCTTTCTAACATATAATTATTAATTGTAACTATAGTTACATATTAAAAATTAAACTTCAAATATAAAATTAATAATTATTTTTTAGACTATTACATATAAATATCCAATAAAATATTAATAAAGTATAAATAATTAATAAAAAAGACAATTCAATCGAATTAAATCAATTGTATACATTAAAAGTATTGGTATAATGAAAGATAAACACATAACAATATTTTTGTATTTTTTTAAATACATGATTCATCATCTAACTCATAAAAACATATTAAATCATTAGAATTTTTTTTGGAATACCCAGGTATTAATTTTTTTTCTCAAATAACCATTTTTCGGAGAATCTAGTCACTCAACTACCTTGCTCCCGACCCGTTGATCGTACCTGTGATATGGTGGGAAAGAACTGACTGTTTTTTTGGAATGCTGGTTTGCGTTTGTTTTCGCAAAATGTCGCAGTAAGAAAGAGTCTCCACCGACTTTTATTTTATCGAACAAGGAAAGGAAAAAAACACAGAAAAATTCCTTTTTTGAGATATTTCTCGGGTTCGGGGGGGTAGATTATAGAAAGGGAAGGTGTTAGCACCCTTTTTATCCGTGGTTATCCACGGGCTCTTAGGTACTTCTCATATTGTTTACAAAATTGCTTTCTTTGTGCTTGTGGGTTTGAAAAAGTTTTTGTTTTGAAACTTCGATTTAACTCTTGCTTCTGTCCTCAAGAGTATATGAAGTGTTTTTGAAAACTTTGTTCGAAAAAGTGTAAGTGTGAAAAAGATTTTGTTTTTTGAAAGAGAAAATACTTAAGAACCATCTACCTACTCGAAAAAGGAGTCGTTCTTTACTATCTTCCTTTAGACAATGCTATCCCACTATTGATGAGTAGGTAGCACCGTCGTTGGAGTTTAAGGGACAATTCGAATTTAGGGACTTACGGTCACCAAAGCAATGTTAGGACGTCTTAGCGGTAACCCTAATGTCTTAGATCATTTGTTTTGAGGCAATAATATCCGAGGCAACCGTTTCGAGGCGACTATGATCTTTGGACAAGAGGGCGACCTCTAAAGTGACCTATACTCAATGACCGCGTTACGAAGGCAACCAAGTGGAGTGTACCCTAAGAGTGCGCATGTGCGAGTGTGTCGTTTTCAGTTAATTTTATCTTTGTACATGTTAATGGTGATCTATGTTGATTTTAGGTTAAAACATCCAGTCTTGTCATGCATTCCTATTATCAAACATCTAACAGTTATAATTTGCGGAAAATAAATTGCGGAATTTAAATTACAAGGCGTCGGGTATTTATATCGCCAAAAGCAACCCTTTGAAATTTAAAATACGGAAAAATAAATAAAGCGATAAAACGGTCCTAATTATCTATTACATTCTGGGAACAAGTACAATATTAAATAAAAGATCGCGTGCGGAAAATTAAATCGAGCGCAAGTTTAGGGTTTTGACCCTTTTGTTATTAAAGAAAATATTTTTTTTTTGTTTTTAATTTTAAGAAATAAACTATCCTAAATTAAATATTAAATTAAATTAAATTAATTAAACTAATTAATAAAAATAAATATTTTTTGGGTTTTTGTGTTATTTAAAGAAAGAAAATAAAATTGATCAATGTTAATAAAAACCTAATTATGTCTAAGTTAATTTTAATTATTGAAAAAAATATATTAAAGTTATTTCTAATTAATGGCCTAAATTAATTAATTGATTTGTTAAAAAAAGCTAAAATTTAATTTAATAAAGAAAATAATTATTTTTGTGGTTTTAATTTTATAAGGAAAAAGATTTGATTGGTTAATTAATTAAACAAAATATTATAAAGCAATTAAAACAAAAATAAATAAAAGAGGGTTAGAGATGTATGGGCCTGAAAAAGGGGGTCAGAATTGCAATTCCAAGGCCCATTAGGCGCTGGCCCTGTTGACTTTATGGATTCCCTATGCGCGCTTGGACTTGGTCCATGGTAGACCATTATCCCTTGGCCATCAGATCTGGCCTATGGCCATCTGGCCACCAGATGTTTTAGGGTGTATGATGTGCTTCGCGTTTGGACTTGCATGTGATAACCTGAAGAATTAAAACAAAGAAAAATTTGGAGGACCTGGGATTCGAACCCAGGTCCTGATGGTATTTGCAATGCTTGCTTCGCCACTAGGCCATTATGCTTCATCTGTTAATATAATAAACAATAAAGCTAATATGCCAAAACAATGATTATTGGTCAGAAATAAAAAAAAAGCGCGCGCGATTTTAACACGCGAATGGGAGAACGACACGCCATCATCTCTGTCGTTGAAACCTGTAACATATTTACCTGCGGATTTGAATCCGCAACTAAAAGCATAGGTTCATCCTAAAACTCATCTCAGGCTATATAAATTCCTCCCAAGACCATGGATGCATTCATCTTCCTCTCCCGGTCACGTCCATGGCCATCATTAAGGCTAATTTTACCTGTAAGAGAAATACCCAAAAACAAGCCACAAAAACCTAGCTATGGTACCTCACAGCATAGGCCACATAAACGAAATTGGATAATACAGAAAGCTTGGAAACTTGATGAGGATTATGAATATGCAAATAATTTGTACAAAAGATCCAAGAATAAAGATTTGTGAATTCAAGAAAGAAGCGATTTTTTGTGACACTTACAGTGCTTTTGGGCGTGTATGGGAGCTTTCTTTGGGTTGGTTTCAACTCAGTGAACCTCCAGGAATTGATTGAGATGCTTCTTGGCCTCTGAAATTACCTATAGACACGATGTTGATTTCACACTTTTTACCACTTTTTCAAGTTTTGTTTGGTTGGTTCTTGCAGCCTCTAACCCTCTTTTCGTGCCCTCTAGCTTCCTTATGTATTATAGAATGCATTAGGTTGAGAATTATGGATTGAATCCTGCCACATCAATGCCATGAAATTTGATTTGATCCATCATTACTAAACCTTCCAAAATTGTCAAAACTCAATCTTTTTGCACATGGATTGCTTGATACGAATTTGATACTCTTAATGATGATGATTCAGTCCTGAAAATAGCAAAAAATCTCATGTAATCAAGTTTTGGGATTTAATTTGATTTAATTTGATTAAAAATGAAATAATTCAATAAAAAATCAGATAAAATAATAAAATTGATAAATGGACACAAGGCTGAAGCTAGGACACATGTGAAATGGTACAAGCTCAAATCAAGTGGAAAAGAATGGGCCCATTTGACAAAATTTGAAGTTTTGGGGATAGTTTACTTTTGGCAATTTTGCAAAAATGTCCAACTTCAACAATGTATAACTTCTTCAATTTTGAACTTTTGGAGGTTTTCTTGGACTTTTTAGAAAGCTTGATATGTCCTCTAACCAAACCTTTTGGTCGCATCTCATTTTTATATTCCATTATCAAGTTATAAGCTTTGGAAAAAAAGGTGTTTTTGTTGACTTTCAAAAATGACCTATAATGTCCAAATTTATAACTTCTTGTGAGTGCATTTTCTGATCTTGGGGTATGAATATGGATTGTAGGAAATTGAATCCTCTTCAAAATTAGCTTTGTATGGGTTATTTATCATAAAGTATGAGAAAGTTATGCTTGGTCAAAGTTGAGTTGCCTTTTCCTACAAAACCCTAATTTAGCAACTTTTGAATCTTGATGAATTTTGAGCAATCCTTGATGAATCATGATCAACCCTTGATCAAATGATGAAATATACTTCAAAATGAGAATGTTGACAAAAAATCTTGAAGTTTGACTGTTTATAGGTCACAGTTGACTTTTGCCCTAGCACCATCGATTTTTGGACCCTTTGAGCAAATGACTGAGCAAACTTCCTCTGCAAGGCTTGAAATTTGACATGGATGATCTTGAGAACATATTAGGAAATTGGGGAGAAGTTGAGGTCATTTGGACTCAAGGATCTTGATGCAACACAAAACCCTAATTTGGGGTTGACTGCCTTAGGAGATAGCTTGACTGTCCAACTCTTGAGCAATCTTGAGCCACTTAGAGATTTTTCTTGCAATGTTTTGAGAAATATGAGAGGGAGAATTTTGGGGTACAACAGTACCCTATCTCGAATACGCAGGTTTTTGAAATGTTATAAAGATCTCCGACTGCACGATTGATTTAAAGTTCATACTTGCAATGTTGGAAAGGTGGAGACCAGGGACCCATACATTTCATCTACCAATAGGTGAATATACCGTCACACTAGAGGATGTGTAAAAATGTTATTGGGTCTCCCTGTCCACGGTAAGGCGGTTAACAGGTCGGTTCAACAACCCAATTCTATGTGTGAAGAATTGTTGGACAGGGATATGGTTGAAGGTGGTGATGCGAGAGGTCGGGGTATATTACTTACTAAGCTAAAAAGTCATTATGCGACTCTGGAATTGAACGAAAATTCATCCGAGCTAGCTAAGGTAATAAAAGCTATAAATTATATAATGATACTATTTGGAACCTTTTTATTTCTCGAAAGTACGGATAACAGTGTAAATTTTATGTATTTAAATTTACTTAGAGACTTCGAAAAAACTAGAAAGTATAGTCGGGGTTCTGCTGTTTTAGCCCATCTCTACAGTTCCTTATGTAAAAATGCAATCAAGGAAAAATGTACATTTTATGGCTGCGCTTTTTTACGGGCGAGTTCTTAAATCTCGACGAAGATGGTTCCCTAGTTGAATTACGGACAAGTTCTTAAATCTCAGCAGAGATGTTTTCTCAGTTGAAGTACGGGCAAGTTCCTAAATCTCGACAAAAATGTTCCTCCGTTGAATTACAGACAAGTTCTTAAATCTCATCAGAGAAGTTTTCTCAGTTGAATTACGGGCGAGTTCTTAAATCTCGACGAAGATGCTTCTCCAGTTGAATTACGGAAAAGTTCTTAAATCTCAACAGAGATGTTTTCTCAGTTGAAGTACAGGCGAGTTCCTAAATCTCGACAAAAATGTTCCTCCGTTGAATTACAGACAAGTTCTTAAATCTCAGCAGAGAAGTTTTCTCAGTTGAATTACGGGCGAGTTCTTAAATCTCGACGAAGATGTTTCCTCAGTTGAATTACGGACAAGTTCTTAAATCTCAGCAGAGATGTTTTCTCAGTTGAAGTACAAGCGAGTTCCTAAATCTCGACAAAAGTGTTCCTCCGTTGAACTACAGACGAGTTCCTAAATCTCAGCAGAGAAGTTTTCTCAATTGAATTACGGGCGAGTTCTTAAATCTCGACGAAGATGTTTCTCCAGTTGAATTACGGGCAAGTTCCTAAATCTCGAAACCTCAGTTGAATTACGGGCAAGTTCCTAAATCTCGACACCTCAGTTGAATTACGGGCAAGTTCCTAAATCTCGACACCTCAGTTGAATTACGGGCAAGTTCCTAAATCTCGACACCTCAGTTGAATTACGGGAAAGTTCCTAAATCTCGACACCTCAGTTGAATTATGGACGAGTTCCTTTCGCTCAACAAAGATCAGACTTCCCCAGCGGAATCTTTCTCAACGGCAGGTATGCAAGCTCTCACTAAGGAATCTCTTATGCAATCGACACTTCTCCAAATGGTATCTGTAAGCCCATTCCCGACATCACAAAGCAACTACCACTTCATGCGAGTGCAAATTTATTGACACTCTAGTGTTCAATCCTCTTCCACCTTCGGATCACGAAAGGCACGAAAGCCAATCTATATATATATATATATATATATATATATATATATATATATATATATATATATATATATATATATATATATATATATATATATATATATATATATATATATATATATATATATAATATATATATATATATATATATATATATATATATATATATATATATATATATATATATATATATATATATATATATATTATGATTTGTTTTAAAAAAACTCATGGAATTAAAATTAGTCAAATTATGTGAGTTTGAACTTCAATTGCACAAATTTAATCTGTATTGAGGTTAGGTTTGTTTGTGCAAGAAGAGGAAAGTAAAGAAAATTCAATCTTTAATTTTTTTTATTTTGTTCCAATCAAACCAAAACTTCATAATATCTTGTTTATCAAAATAGTAATATATTTGTAGTAGTTATTAGACATGATCATTATGGAGAAAAATAGTCTACTTATAGTTGGATTGTTCATGAAGAACTCATTCGCCTTTTTGCTGGTTTAACATATAAGAGTGCAAAAGAAGAAGATATCATTGTTGTATCTAAGTGTGCAAGATTTAATTAGAAGACACTAATAGACTAATTTTATATATTTTAAAGGCTATATTGGTGAAGATGATAATTTAGTGATTATGTTGATGATATATTCTGAAGTTGTATGCTGCTATAATAATTCAAAAGAAAAAGGTATTGTAGTTGTATATAAATGTATCACTCAATGATAATATCAATTCAAAAGTGCAAGATATAGCTTCAAACTAGTAAATAAAATTGGAAAAATGTACAAAGGTTTCACACCATACAATACAACAAAGATACTCCCATCATCATAACCAAACCGAATTTAATCACACACTATAAAGAAATGATGCAATGTCTATAGCATGCAAAGATAACAAGTGAAGAAGTGTTTAAGGGCTCTAGCTTGAAGAAGGTGGTGGGGAGAGAAATGGGATGGAGGGAAAAGTGGTTGGGATTGAGGTGGGAATGTTGGGAAGTGAAGTGAGTGCTGGCAATGGTGGAATGTTGAGAGATGGAATAGTTGTAGGAAAGCTAGGAAGTGGTGGCATAGTGAGTTTTGGAAGAGATGGAATGTTAGTAGGCAATGGTGGAAGACTTGCTTGAGGCAATGTTGGAATTGAAGGCAAAGGTGGCAAAGTTGTTGTTGGTTTTGGTAATGTGGGAATGGTAGGCAAATTAGGTTTTGAGGTTGTTTGCAAAAGATGTCGAGCATCTATACTCATGCTTGACATGGTCATAACAACAAGAAGTAAAACTGTGATGAAGGGTTTGTTTGATGCCATTGATAACTTGATGAACTATAGGAGATAAATAATATTTTTGTTTTGGGAGAATTTGCTTTGTGATTTTATGCTAAGCAAAGAGATAGTGGATGGTGTTATATAGAGTAAGAGTGATTTAAACAAGTGTAATTTGGAGAACTATAAAAGTTTGTTCAACTACCTGTGTTTCACTTTTGACAAAAGCATTTATATGTTCTAAAACAGCAAAAGAGAATAAAATGACAAGTGTTCATTTTATTTTTACAAATTTGGTTGGTGACTCCTAGATAATGTAGTGGCAAACAGGTGCTAGTATCTAAAAGTTGGTAATCTACACGGCTATTTTAAACCAACAACCAACAATATTATGAATTCAATATTGGATAAAACAAATTCAAATGTTATGGTCCAAATATAATAATTGGTGTTATGTTATAAGTGAGGGGGCTACGTTGCCATTGCCCACACATTCATACATTTAAGATATGGGTAGATATTCAAACAACACACAACACAACGGTTTCCATAAAAGCATCATATCTATTATAATATATTATTTTTGAGTAGGAGTGTGCAAAAAAAAATGGTTACTAATAACCAAATTCATATCCAAATTGTTCTATTTATTAAAACCCAATCCAAATATTAAATATTGGATTTGGTGGTCCATCAATGGGTAAAGTGGTAAATCGGTACCCATAAAATAGTTATTGCGTATCCAAATTTCTTTCTTATCAAATTTTTCTGCTTTCTAATTTTCACACTTTCTCAAGAAAATAAGCACTACACGTTTTCATAAAAATTGAATGATGTTTAACACTTTATTTCAAATGACTAATTATTAAATAAATATAAAAATGTTTAATTATAGTTAAAAAATATGCAAACACTCTCAAATAAATTGAAAGATATAGTATACTAAACATTTAAAAAGAAAGATATATTATTATCACTATAGAAGACAAATTTAAATTTGAAAGAAATTTGTTTGAACTTGATCTCTTTTCATTCAATATACATATACTTTATATAAGAAAACGAATGTGTATAGTGAATTAATTAATACTATCTCAGTATTAATTGATTTATCTTTTAGGATTGATAAAATAAAAAGGATCATTTAAATATAAAAAGGTTTTAAAAAATACTTTGTGTGAGAACGACTGCGATAAAATGTTTTGGACATATGTCGATATCGATACTTTGATATCTGTTTTATATTAAAAAACAAATTATAACTAATAATTTACACTGCGACGAACACAATCAATGTGGTAACACCTCTATCGATCGAAATTACAAAATTTGTAATACGACCGCGACAATTTTTTAAAATCTGCTTAAAATTAAATTAAGGATGTACTTTATTAATGTTTAAAAAAATTATTACTAAATTAATTTTAAAATTTTATTAATTACAATGATTTGAATATATATTAAATTATATTTAAATAATTTGGATTAAAATTAAAACTGGATTTAATCCGGTTTGAAACCAATTATGTTTTTTAAATCAGTTTTTGTGATTAATGGTTTGGTTTGTAAACTATAACCATAAAAGTGGATTGGATCACAATATATGGTAACCATGCACACCCCTAATTTTGAGATACAAACTATTTGATTGATAATTTATCATTTCTCAAAATATTTGATTGACAATTTATAATCTTTCATGCTACATCAATTAAAATATGATGTGACATTCTTCAAAATTTATCAATAAAAATTTTTAATATTCATTTTAACATAATGTGTAACGTTCAACTCATAATTAAAAAAATAAAATACTCTTATTTATATATTCCACAAGTTAATTTTATTTTTCATATATTAATAATTACTATTTTTTGATATTTATCATCTTTTCCGTAGAAATAAATAATATAATATTTTTATAAAGTTAAAAAATAAATTAAAATGAGTATAACATTGCTTAAAATATATCTATTTATTATAATATATTAATTCGGAGACACAAATCATTTGATTGAATTCATTATTTTTTAAATAATTTGATTGACAATTCAACATTTCTCATGCCACACTAATTAAAATATGATGTGAAACCGTTCAAAATTTATCGATAATAAACTTTTAATATTTATTTTAACATTGTTTAAATAAAATATTTAAATAATACTTTCAAATTTAACTTATAACTTTGCAATACACAAACAAATATCTTTCTAAAATATATTTCTTAATTATAATTATAATTACATGTTAAAAATAAAACTTCAAATATAAAATTAAATAATTATTTTTTAACTTATTAATATAAATGTCCAGTAACATATTAATAAACTATAAATAAGTAAAATAAAAAAGATAATTCAATTGAATTAAATCAATTACACGAATAAATATTATTCGTATAATAAAACACAAACACTCAACAAATTTTTTTTGTGTATATCTTCTTTTTTCGTACAAAATATATAATATTATATTTTACTCCATAAAAATTATAAATAAAATGTAAAAAATGAAATGAGTATTACATTGCTTAAAATATATCTATTTATTATCTGTTATAATATATCAATTCTAAGAAACAAATTATTTGATTGAATTCATGATCTTTTGAACTATTGATTGACAATTCATCGTCTCTCATGCCACACTGATTAAAATATGATGTGACACTCTTCAAAATTTATCAATAGAAATTTTTTAATATTTATTTTACCTTTGCTTAAAATAAAATGATTAAATAATATTTACAAATTTGACTTATAACTTTGCACTGGTGAGGACACTACACATGGAAAGAAAATACGAATATATATCAGGATATATCCCTTACACTGTTTTATCAAGTATCATCACTAATGTAATCAAAACTGAATATCTCTTTGTGAAAATATACCTCCACTATGATCCATGTAATATTGTTGCTCTACTTGTTGGCACTTGAATATCTCTTTGGGAGTGAAAACTAGTAGAACGCTATAATATAAACGACTGTTTAGAACAATCTCACATAGAAACATAAACATAAACACAAATCCAGATATATATCTTTGGGAGCAAAAAACTTACGTGTCAATCATACTCTTTAAATATGGATATGTTGACCAATCATTATATATGAATCTAGATAATACACAATATCTCTTACAGGATTAATCGCAACCAATAACCAGTGTCCACTGTAAGATTAAACAATGGCCAAAAATGGAAAATTATAATAGATCAAGTTAGGATGAAAATCTAACCTGTTGCCAGTATTATATGGCAAAAAGAACAACTTTTCAGTATCTTTGTTGGTCACGAATAAACCGAGTACATATGCTATGACATCATCTGGTCTAGTTACGATTAACCCTGAATTGACAGTGTTGGGAGCTAAGAAGCCAAATCTTGCTTCTAATCCACGCGGGCACACAATATTGTCATACATAAACCTTAAATTAAAACATCATTAACATTATACTATATTCATTGAAATGAGGAAATAAAATTGTTCATCTAATTAAACAAAGTTGATCGGAGTATACCTGATGTATATACCAATAGCACTGAGGCCTAATTCCAATGTATAAAAACTTGCTCCATATCCTCTCTACCAATTGCTTCCAGGTATTCAAAACCAAAGATGTCTGCACTCATAGGTATAAGGAGGATACCACCATACGAAATATCTGTTAATCCTAAATATGGCCGAAGGCACAACTTGAACTGAGCAGTAGTTTTCTGCTAGCCACGTCTTCTTAGCAATATTTTTTTTGTGTGGAAATATTGCTAATTTCAGGTGCCTTACCCCTACTAACCTGTGCAATCTCTTTAGCATGGCACTAATTATCATATAATTAGTTAGGGGAAGTATACAAGTACAAATTAGCATTTCTCATAGCATAAATGCCATATAATTGTGTTGTACCTCAATTGATGCAACTGACTCGGTTTCCCGCCTAATCCCCTTATCTTTTGAAATGGATTTTGTTGGAGTCTAACATTACCATGTAAACAAAATGTAAGTAAAATTTCCTTAAAAAATTTGAATAGTAAAACGGTTTTAAGCATACCCCATCATCTACGCAAACGAGGCTTGACGATCAGGCAACAAATGATCTTATTGCATCTGTCACCAATGTTGCATCCGCCACATCGTCAGGGTAGTGGTAACAACGTACCCCCCTATAAAACAACATCAATCGATACTTTCAAAAATCCATTTGGGAGCGGTTTATGGTGAAGCATTTCTCCCGCAGTAGTATACACTTTTCCCTTGCCAACCATTTGATAAGTCGGTGACGACAAATAGAGTTGACAACGGGAAATGCCATATAACCATTAATAAATATGGTTATATAATTAATAAATATGGTTTATATAATTAATAAATATGGTATATAATTACCCTCGGGAATATCGGTCCAAAGTTACTATTGATACTACCTTTGTCACAAGTATCTTTAAAACATGTAGCTTGGTCTATTTCTTTTTCCTTTCTCAGCTCATAAACTTCTTGTTGTAACTTTTCCAACTTTTCTTGAAGTTCTTTATTGTTAGGGAGCTTTTGTATTTGATTTTTTTCTTCAAGGATGTTGGAGTGATCCCAAATCCCTTTCCCCTCACCCAACCAGAATACTCACGAATATCTAATGCTCGACTAAGTATTCTCCTGCAATCATTATCTTCATCTGGAGATATAGATTGAGAAAGAGTCTCCTGAAATTCATATGAATATTGTAATTAAAGAATGATATGTTAATAAAAGAATGATGTAATTAAATAAATAAAAGAATGATGTAATTAAATAAATAAAAGATGATGTAATTAAATAAATAATGTTTTACTTACACATCTCTCAAAAAATTTTATGAAACATTTTCTTGAACAGATACATCCTTACACACACGGGCTTCCTTCCATAAAACATATTCCGGAAGAGATGTTTCAAAACTGTTTTCCTTTGTTAACTACACACAAGCCAAATAACATGATCAAGTATAAGCGTTCAATATATTATAGATACTTTTCAATTTATATATACTTACAATAGATTGTTGTAAGCGTGTATATCCCATATTTCCCTTTTCTGTATAGATATGCAGGACTTGATGCTCGTTGTCGATTTACAACACTTAAGCTCTCAAATTTATGGGGTTTTTCTATTGGATTTAAAAGTTTCTCATTCTTCAGGTGCAATAAAATATTTATATTTATTTGGAAGCTCTGCATCAACAATCAATTTTATCTGTATCCCTAAGAAACTTGTTTGATAAAAAATATCTAAACCCTCTATGTAATTTTCCTTCCAATTTGAGTATATAATCTCTCCTGGTATCCTTAATGCTGAACAACCTCTACGAAAATCATACCCAAAGTGCGTTAGTATAAGTAATTTAAAGACATAATCATCATTAAAAACAAATTAACATCACATATAATACCTGTATCTCACTCCATACTTTATCTTTAGTGTCGTCCAACACTATTGCTCTCCCATCTTCACAAGTTATTGGAATTTCTCTCCTTACCACTGACCAAGATAACTCGTCAACGTTGAACCATTAAGGCTCAATTAGTTGTCCTTCATGACTCCAATGCACATCATACTTCATGCCTCGATCTCCATCTCAAATGATTCTCTTCATTATTGGTTTATTACTCGTCCAATTTCCATTTCCGTTTTATTAACGGGCTTATCTCCATCATGCTCAGAATCATCATGTGGGTGATCCACGTTAGTAGCCATCTAACCTGTAATAAGCATTAAAAAAACCAATGTAAAATTCCATAATCATTTGAATATATATAAAATGACAAAACACAAACATTAACATAAACATAAACTTAAACGTAAACACAAACATAAACATAAACATTTTAATATATTACCTTTTTCACTAACAAAAACAAACAAACAAAACAACCCATTTGAGAGGCTAATGAATTTAGGTGTCAATGCACATGAACAAAATAGGAAGTAACTCGTCTTTATGTTGTAGTTATGCTATTAAAATCAAGAAAATTTGGATATTTACTATGATTGAATGTCTAATGAGATGAAATAATTGAGAGGACTAACACCCTATATGATTAAATAACTTATTTCCGCATTTATCATATAATTGCTTATATTATAAGTCATTTATATGAAACAAAGAAGAAGAGGCAATAAGTTACTACCTTTGAATTGTGGATGTCAACAAAGCTTCTTAGCAATAATACCTTTGCCCAGAACCACACAAACCAGTCAAATATTGATCTACACCATAAAAGAAATAGAATCCGACAAACCAGTCATAAACTTATGCAACAAGAATCATGCTACAAACAACTTCTCTATTAGCTTGCTCTTATCCATGTTAATGCACTCTAACAAATAAAAACACTTCCCAAATTGATTTTACACAGAACAACATTGAGCATTTTAGTTTATCATGATTTTAGTAAAACTCAGATTCAAGAAAGACCTACCTTGAGAAAGGCCGGTCGGGGTGGAGGAAAACCGAGAGAGAAGGTGGAGGACGGAGGGAAAGGGTTGGTCGGACGAAGGACGGCGGACGGAGCTTGACGACGGCGGAAGGAGCTTGGACAACGACGATTTGTGAGAGGGAAAGGGTTTTCGTTCCTGAGTGTGAGAGGAAAACGAGTTTGTGAAAAGAGAAACGAGTCTGATTCTATTTTTTAATTTTAATTTATATGCCTTTAGACAGCGCTTTTTAGAAAGCGTTGGCTAATGTGGTCCTTTAGCAGCGCTTTTGAAAAGCGCTGGCTAATGTGCCCTTTAGCAGCGCTTTTGAAAAGTGCTGGCTAATGTGGCCTTTAGCAGCGCTTTTGAAAAGCGCTGGCTAATGTGGCCCTTTAGCAGCGCTTTGATATTTTTATTTTTAAAAATTTATATGCCTTTAGGACAGCGCTTTTTAAAAGCGCTGTCTAAAGTGGTCATTTACCAGCGCTTTTGATAAAGTGCTTTCTAAACAACACTTTTAACAGCGCTTTTTAAAAGGCGTTGTCTAAGATCGCATTTTTAGCAGCGCTTTTATTAATTATTGTATACAGTTTTCGTGTTTTTTTATTAAATTCACTTATAGTAGCGTTTTTGTATAAAAGTGTTGTCTAATGTGCACTATTAAAAGCCGTTTTTAGCGTAATGGGAAATCGTCTGTCTCTCCATCTTGTGGCCGCTTGGTAGTCGATAATCCTTCATACATGTTTTTGATATCTCGAATATATACAATTCTAACCACTTTCTTCTATAGGGTTTTCCACAAAATCTCTCTAGACACTATATCATATGTCTTCTCAAAGTCAATAAAAATTAAGTGCACTTGCATATTCAACTATTATATATATATATATATATATATATATATATATATATATATATATATATATATATATATATATATATATATATATATATATATATATATATATATATATATATATATATATATATATATATATATTGATTTGTTTAAAAAAATCTTATGGAATTAAAATTTGTCAAATTATGTGAGTTTGAACTTCAATTGCAAAAGTTTAATCTGTGTTGAGGTTAGGTTTGTTGTAAAGAAGAAGATATCATTGTTGTATCTAAGTGTGCAAGATTTTATTAGAAGTGACTAATTGACTATTTTTATATATTTTAAAGATAATTTTGGAGAGAATGATAATTTAGTGATTAAGTTGATGATATATTCTGAAGTTGTTTTCTACTATAATAATTCAAAGGAAAAAGGCATTGTAGTTGTATATAAATGTATCATTCAATGATAATATAAATTCAAAAGTACAAGCTATAACTCCAAACTGGTAAAATAAAATGGCAAAAAGTACAAAGGTTTCATACCATACAATACAACAAAGATACTCCCATCATCATAACCAAACAGAATTTAATCACACACTATAAAGAAATAATGCATACGTCTGATCAACACATAATGCACATTGTAAAGAAATGTTTAAGGGGTAGAAGTTGAAGGTGGTGGGGAGAGAAATGGGATGGAGGGGAAAGTGGTTGGGATTGAAGTGGGAATGTTGGGAAGTGAAGTGATTGCTGGCAATGGTGGAATGTTAAGAGATGGAATAGTTGTAGGAAAGCTAGGAAGTGGTGGCATAGTGAGTTTAGGAAGAGATGGAAGGTTAGTAGGCAATGGTGGAAGAGTTGCTTGAGGCAATGTTGGAATTGAAGGCAAAGGTGGAAAAGTTGTTGTTGGTTTTGGTAAAGTGGGAATGGTAGGCAAATTAGGTTGTTGTAAGGTTGTTTGCAAAAGATGGCGAGCATCAATACTCATGCCTGACATGGTCACAACAAGAAGTAAAACTGTGATGAAGGATTTTATTGGTGCCATTGATAACTTGAATATTTTTGTATTGGGAGAATTTGCTCTGCGATTTTATGCTAAGCAAAGAGATGGTGGATGGTGTTAAATAGAGTAAGAGTGATTTAAACAATGTAATTTGGAGAACTATAAAAGTTTGTTCAACTACCTGTGTTTCACTTTTGACAAAAGCATTTATATGTTCTAAAAGAGCAAAAGACAATAAAACGACAAGTGTTCATTTTATTTTTACAAATTAGGTTGGTGACTGATAGATAATGTAGTTGCAAATAGGTGCTTATATCTACACGGCTATTTTAAACCAACAACCAACAATTCTATGAATTCAATATTGGATCAAACAAATTGAAATGTTATGGTCCAAACATGAGAAAGTCTTTAGTACTTATTTTCAAAATAATTGCGGGGTTTTTAAACCCCTATTATTTATTTTCACTATACATTAAAAAAATACTATTCATCAATATTTTGTGGCAATTTTTATTTTTGAAAAATATTAAACTCTTGTAAAATGTATTGAAAAAAAAATCATAATTGCAAGGTTGCTCACATGAGATACTTAAACGGATATCTCACGTAGCCCAAGTTATAAGTGAGGGGGCTATCGTAGCCATTGTCCACATTCTTACATTTAAGATATACTAGGTAGATATTCAACCATTTGTAAAAAATATTTTGCTCAAAGTTGTCGAATATGGTGATTGTCTCTTTTTTATAGGATGATGTATCGGTGAATATCTACAAGTTCAATAGATAATAAATTAAAAAATTATATATTAAAACAGCAATGTACATGTTTTTTAATAAATACATACAATATAAAAATAACATGTGAGACTTGATGAAGTGATGAGTTCCGAAGAAAATTCAATATTTTTTCAAATTGATCGGAACCAAACTCTAATATTCTGTTAAGAAACTGAAATCAACGTATGAATTAAAAGAGAGAAAAGAGATCAGAAAAAAAATTATTTGAAGTCACAAATTTCATTCCAAAACAACAAAATAAACAATATGAAAAGACAAGAAATTGGGCTGGTAATCGGTTACCACATTTGATTAACCTATTACTACTTCCGAAAACAAAACAATAATAAACAGATGTAATCGGTTAATACGTTTGTGTAACCGGTTACACAACACATAACAACATAATTTTACTTTTCGTAAGTGCTTATTTCTCTTATGTAACCTGTTAACACAAATGTGTAACCTATTACATTACTTGAATTAGTATTTTTATAACTAGTAGAGTAGTCATCCTCTTTCAAACTCTCTTGAAATAAGCTTAATCTTCTATTTTAGAAATCTTGACTATTGCTGAAATTCAAGCGAGTTATAGATCCTTCGTCTAATATCATAAAATACCTCAATGCAATTTAATTAGAGAATATATATATATATATATATATATATATATATATATATATATATATATATATATATATATATATATATATATATATATATATATATATATATATATATATATATATATATATATATATATATATATATATATATATATATATATATATATATATATATATATATATATATATATATATATAAAAGTATACCATCATTGCATGCATTACTACGATTAGATTTAAATTGTTGACTTAAGTTGTCTCCTCGTTGAGGAGATTCACGAACGAGATGAGGGATTTGTTGCAACTGATTTTTTAATCAGGGTCACCATTCTTAATTTTTATCCTAATGAAAGGGAGTATAAAGGAATAACCCTAAAGTTTAGAGATTTTAGGTTTGGACTCGGTTCTAGAAGAAGGGAAGGTGTTAGGCACCCCTCATCTACCTTATTCGCAAGGATACTAGGTTTAGAAGCGTAATGTTTAGGAAAAAGGGTATTAATGTTAATTAGAGGGAAATGGTTTAAATTTTAGTTATGGGGAACTCGCCACGATTTTTATCGTATGCCTACGTATCCTCTTATGAGGAATCAGAGTCCCATTTCGTAGTTCGCAGTTGGTTGGTGTTTTTTATGGATTGCAGAATATATTTGAATTTCCCGTATACCTAGTCTAAGAGTGTGAATAAAGGAGTTTGTTACACCAAGTGCGCAGTTGATTCAAATATATTCGTATTCCTTTTTCGAAAATTAATGTTGAATTAATTTATTACGAAATATTATTTGATATTTGTTTGAGTATTTTTTTAGACGTAGAGCGAAGGAGTCTGATATAGCCTCCTCATCGCGTGGCCAGATATTTGCCATGTGTCGTTTGCGGATGTAATAATTTGGCGAGTTGCATGGATTTTAATTGTTTGATTTTGAATAATAAGTCGATAGACGATGTGTCGATCGATTTAATTACTCGAAGATGAACATCATATTATTTATAGAATATTTTAATTAATTTTGATTATGGAAATTGTTTAATTCTATTATGTATAAGTTAATAATTTGTCTAAAAATACTAAAGATATATTTTTTGGTGTTTGTTATATTTTTAAATTTCTTATTGTTTTTTGTAATTTTCTCTAATCTAAAACGTTAAGGAAAAATATTAAAAAAATTAAATAAACTTAGCCTAATTATATTTAGTTTAATTAGTATAAGCTGATAAATTTAATTTGAACATTAATCTAACCAACAATTAATTAAAATGAGACTGATTAAAATCCTAAATTAATTTTAATCAAACAAATTAAATACTCAATCGAACAACCAAGATTAAATAAGTAAAATGTTATAACAAAAATGAGAGGGAAAATATATGTGACGTGAGCAATTTAGAATGAGGGTTCAAAAATCCAATACATACCTTACTCCTAAAAACATAATTAAAATAGATTAGAGAAACTAAGTCAATTAATTTAAATTAGTTAGATAAACTTAACAAACTAAATTGTTTAAATTTCAGCAGCTAACTAATAGTTAAAATAAAATAATATAAAAAACTAAGTCTAGAGTGAACTAATTATACAAACAAAACGATTAACTAAAAAATCAAAATAGAAAAATAACAATTGTACACTTAATCTCCTAAATAATGGTTAATAATTTTGAATTCTCGAATAACATTCAACCAATAAATACGCAGGAAGGATTCAAGACATTATTCCTTCTTCATCTTCTTCTTGCAAATTAGCACAAAAGTTTGTACAAATTGTTGTGTTGTTATACTTGTTATCCCTGTAATGTTGTTGTTGTTCTTCGTATCTGTCATAAAAAGAGAAAACAAATTTTTGTTGAAAATTAATTTTCCTTTTCTACAGGCTTTTGTTAGATGTTAACTTTAAGATTGTGTAATGTTAGTTTTTGGGTTAAATTGTGATGAAAGTTTTATGTAATTATGGCGTGGATTCAAAGGGAAATTTGTGAATCTTTAGATTTTGAAAAATAAAATTTATGTTACTGTAAAAATGTATACTGTGTGGAAATTGTTGCAAAGTAAAAATATGAAGATAGCAACATTATTACACGAACATTCAGCCTATGGAACAACTTGTTAATAATATAACTAAAAAGAAACCACCATTAATAATCATCATCATTTGATAGAAAATAAATTTAAAAAAATTAGGAAATTTGTTTAAAAGAATTTTTTTTTTTGTGAAATGAATCATTATATTTTTAAATAGATTTGGAAGCGAATATTTATAAAAATCAAATAATATTATAAAAACAAAGTTTAAAATATTTTTTACTGGACTTGAGAATGAACATCTATAAAAAACAAATAATATTATAAAAACAAAGTTTAAAATATTTTTGACTGAACTTGAGAATGAACATCTATAAAAACCAAATAATATTATAAAAACAATGTTTAAAATATTTTTGACTTTAGAAATAAAAGGGCGGGCAAACTTTGGGTATGACAGGATTCATCTCATCTCCGATTCATTAGCACAACCTTTAATGAGTTTGGACTTAGTCTAATTATGCTATTGTAAATTGTAACTGTATTCAAATTACAACAACAATCAAGCCTTATCCCACTAAATGAGATCGATTCACTACTAAAAATAAGACATTTGGTTAAAAGATTTTTTACACCAGGTTTCAAGATATATGATGTGAAAAATATTTGTCAAATGATTTTACATAAGATATTTATTTCCACTGATGTGAAAAATAACACAGTGTCAATTTGGTAAATTAAATGAAATTTTACTATAAGCGATTTCACACCGGGCCTAGATTTGCACCGATGTGAAAAGTGCTCTGAAGGAAAAAAAATTACGCGGTGGCAGTTTCATAATTATAATGAAGTTTTACTATAACGGATTTCACATTGGACCTGGATTTGCACTCGATGTGAAATATTGGTCTTTACACCGGACCACTGCTCAACCGATGTGAAATCATTTTTCCTTTAATTTTCATAAAAACCCTAGTATGCGTAACTTTCACAAACCCTTTTGTATCCATGTCTCCTTTACAGCTTCTACTCCCTCCACACACATAACCCTCTGTCTTTAAAGCTGCTACTCCCTCTACACCCATAACCCTCAGTCACGACCAGTCCCTTTATCATTCCGGCCACACCACCAATGATTCTGTGACGTACTCCCTGCGTTTCCGTAACTCCCTCTGTCGCGGTCAATTTCTTCTTCGGCTCCAACAATGATCAACATGAATGCGTCGCTGCCCGTGCTGCCCACGCTGCCGCCATATTCCGTACTTCCCGTTTCATTAACTTCCAATCCTTATCGTCCGATTCTGATCCATGTCTAAAAAAACCAGATTCTTGAGTTGTTCCACTGTTGCATTAAGCTTGCTTCAGAAAATGTAATGCTCATCATTCACCTTTCTAGTTCTACTTTTGATTTTTTTTTCTTACCATTTGTTATTTTGTTTTTGTTTTTATTTTTGTGCGCAGAAAATTAATCATAAAAATACATGGGATTTGGATTTGATTGATTATCATTCACCGTTCTAGCCAAGATCAATTGACGATATGATATTTTTTTGTAAAGTTCACCTGGTTCTAAGTTTATCTAAAATATAAGATTTAACTTGAATTTTACTCATTGGGTTTAATTTGATCCATCGATTTTGTTTGTTGGAGTAATACGGTGGGAGAACTGACTTGGGTGTTTTGCGTTTGATCGCAATTATTGCGGTTAGCAAGAGTCGCCACCGACTTTTCTTTTATCCAAAAGGAAAGGGTGAAAAGAACAGGAAATACCTTTGAGATTATTTCTTGAGTTCAGGGGGTAGATCATGAAAAGGAAAGGTGTTAACACCCTTTTCATGCATAGTTATCTATGGGCTCTTAGTTGCTTGATAGATCATTGCTTTTGTTTGAAAATGTGCTTTATGATGGTTTTTGAAAGTATTTTTGAAAAGTCGTCTTCGTTTAGGCAAACTTTGTAATGGTTCTCGTTTTGTAAGAACGTATACAAAGTGTTGGACTTTTGAAAATATTTCATGTTTTGAAAGTGTTTGGTGCATGTTTGCAAGGATGTTTGTTTTGAAAGTGAGCAAGCAACTAAGAACGTTTCTACCTACTCAAGAAGTCTTTGTTCTTTTCCTCTTTTCCTTAGATATTGCTATCTCACCATTAATTGGTAAGAAGCCTTATCTTTGGATGTAAAAGGGACGGACATGGGTCATCGTATAGTCATGATAGCAATGTTGTGAGATATCTTAGCATTTCTCTTTGAGGGACTAAGATCATTTGAAAAGGCAACATTTGAAGCGTCATCACGGGACTATGATCTTGTATTTTGATTGTTTTTCTAAGACTTCTCACATGCATAACATGACCATTTTTAAGGTAACAAGTGGAGTTAACCCTAGGGGTGCATGTGTGAGCGGTGTGTTTGATTTTCATGCATTTAATCTGTGATTATGGGTTGTCTACTTGTTGTTTTTATCTTTCCATACAAATCCTAATTACTACCATTTATATGAAAGCGATAAATTGCAGAAAGTATATATTCTACGCTATTACAATCATTAGGGGGATGGGGTGTACAAATTTACAAATGGGGATTGCAAGAAATTAAAATCCTAATTATCTATTACAACCATATCGAAATAATGTACATGAATTGAAATGGACTTGTTTTGTTTTTGTTAAGAAAAGAAATATGTTTGCTTAAGAAAATATTGTTCATCTTTTGGTTTTAAAAGAGATAAAATAAAGTATGTAAATATAAAAATATTTTTGGTGTTTTGATTAATGAAAATAAAAGTGATGATAAAAATAATAAAGGAAATGAATCAAATCAGCGCATTGCTGGAAAGACAGAAGTAAGGGGGCTGAAACTCTGGCTCTGA
Organism: Vicia faba; assembly: GCA_948472305.1. Classification (NCBI taxonomy): domain Eukaryota; kingdom Viridiplantae; phylum Streptophyta; class Magnoliopsida; order Fabales; family Fabaceae; genus Vicia; species Vicia faba. Next base: position 856,448,827 of record OX451741.1, read on the forward strand.
TGCGCTGCAAAATCAGAAATAACATGTTAGCAGAAATGAGGAAGGTCAGAAGTTATGAGTCTGGGTACACTGAAGTTCTGAGGTTGCTGAGAACAAAGGAAAGCCTAGAAGTTCTGATTGCTGAGGGAGTCTAGAAGCTCTAGTGCAGCTGGGAATCTAGAAGTTCTAATATCACTGGCAGGTCAGAAGTTCTGATTGTTTGAGAGAGTCTAGAAGTTCTAGTACAACTAGAGACCTAGAAGTTCTGTTTGTTAAGAGAGTGAGGTGGTAATGTTGTTAGGTGAGGATATCTAGAAGTTCTAGTCTAGGAATATTGTCTGACAGATAAATGGGTGAAATGTCAATAAATAAACCTAAAAAAGTTGCTTCTGGGGCTAGAACCCAGGACCCTTAGCACTAATGTCTTATGCGCACGGTTTCTACCACTGGGGTGGCTGTACATCCGGTATTAGAAGCAAAAGCATAAACATGTATCACAAAGTAACTCTGATGATGAATTTCATCTCCTTCTCCATGCTAGTCAGAGCATTTGCAACTTAGTCACTTCTCAACAAAAAAATGGAAAATACAAACATAACAATTATGGAAAATTTCAACATGTTTCAGAAATATAAGGTATCAGAACTAAAAATCAAAAGCAAGCATGAATTTTTCTAATCCTAATTATGAATCCTAATTTCCTCAAGAAGTTCTAAACTGAAATTTTCTCTACTTAGGCAAAAAATACATGAAATCTGTGAATATGTACAGGGTCAGAATCAGGATGTCTACATTGTATTTTTGAGCATGCAAGTCTATCATTGCCTAAGTGATGAGATATAAGTCAGAAGAAACTTACCTTGCTTTTGGAGATTGTTCTGTGAGTGAAAACCTAGTTCAACTTGCTGTAATGTTCTGGTCAACTTCCTCACGTTCTCAGAAAACTGGAACAATCTTTAACTTGAGCTATGAATGGCTGGAGCGTTCTGGATCAGCCAAGGAAAAATGTTCTTGTGTTTTGAAATGGAAGTTGGTGGAGATTGAATTGCAGTCTATAAACAGAAGTTGGGATTGTTTCTAAATGTATGTTAGAAACTGTGTTGATAATTTGGTCGAAAAACACTTGAGGAAAAATGGAGTTTGAATGCAAATATCAGAAACTAGCAGGTTTTGTATTTGTGTTTGGAGTTTCAAGTTCTTGAGAGATTTTAGCAAGGTTTCAAGGCCTTTCTTTTCAATTTTTGGACCCCTTTACAGTTGCAAATGAAGTTTAATTTATAGGCAAGGATTTTGGAACTTGGAGAAGCCAAGAGTACAGCCATCATGCTAGGGTGCTGACTTGTTCTTAAAGCAAGTTAAACAAGTATGGTTCAAGGCATAAAGTAGGGTGGTTAGCAGCTTTTAGCCGTGCCTAAGCTAGATTTGTAAGCATGAATTAAGGAAAAGTACCCTCAGAGGCAAAAAGAAAGCATGGGCCCAACATACACTTGTACAAAAGGTTGCTTTTCAAGGACAACAATGGTACTTCTATGCCACATGTGGGGAAATCCTTTGGATAAATACTGAAAACTGGGTGTGAGCATTAAATGATGATGAGATTTATCAAACAGAAAATCTACAATATAAGATTATGTATCATAGCTTAATCTGGATCAGCAGTTCATCATCAGCGCAACTTAGAACAAATATCCAATATTCTGATCTTTGAATCTCCTTGCTCCAGCATGTTCTGAAAGAGTTCTCAGACTTTTCAGAAAGCTTGTAACATGCTTTATAGACTTTCTTTGAATTACTCTTGCAAACTCTGGCTGAACCTACGTGAAAACTGTCCTAGAAGTTGTAACCAGATCCTGTTTTGGAAAGTGACCAGAATTTTGCTGAATGCTTCAGTTTCATGGACTTGCTTTCAAGGATGTATAACTTGAAATCCCAACATTTCTAGAAGAAGATATGTTCTGAAATGTTTTAGATCTCATTGAGATCTATAACTCTTGTGTTAGAAATTCTTCCTGACTCAGCTTGTATCATGGTGAGAATCTGGCCAAAGATCTTGTGAGAAATCCTTGAGAAATGAGAGGGCAAATTTTGGGGTACAACAATGGGTTTCTAGTATTTCTTTTAATTTGTTATGGGAGCTTAGAATCATGCTTTTTCTGATGATTTGAATTTTATAGTTGGTATGAAACTCAAATGAAATCTTGATGTTGATACCAATTTGTTTGTGATAACGTTGAATTGATGCAGATTGTGATGAGGTTATTTTGAATTCAAATGTGAAATTTATGTTAAAATTTATGTTGAAGTTAATGGAATAAGATGATGAATAATGTTTGGTAATGACATGTTGAGTCGTTAAATAACATTGTTGGGATTTAATTGAACATATTGTGATTTTGTTGTTTGAGTTATTAATTAAAGCTTGAATGAAACCATTTGTGAAACTAATTGTTGATTCATGTTGTTTAATTGATTGGAAATGGAAATTAGAAATTGTGGAGTTAGTTGTTTATACAATAGTCCATCTTCCATTATCACTTTTGTTTGGTTTGTTTAATTGGTGTTTGAAGATTTTGAATTGTATTTGCTTTTTTCACATAAAGAGAGGAAGAGAGAGAAGTTGACCGTGACCATTGCAAAGATCCCTTTGTACCACTCATCGATCACAAACCTGTCCCATCAATCGCGCCACGGTACACTCCTTTGCTTCAATTTTGGTGTTGCATCATTTTTATTATTTTATTTTGTTTGGTGTTGAAATACTTGTTTATTTGGAATCACTTTTTTGAGAGTAAAATTAAATTAAATACTAATTATATACGAAAGTCAGACCATGATGTCAAAGTTGATCGGAGTATACCTGATGTATATACCAATAACACCGAGGCCTAATTCCAAATGTCTAAAAACTTGCTCCATATCCTCTCTACGAATTGCTTCCAGGTATTCAAAACCAAAGATGTCTGCACTCATAGGTATAAGGCGGGTACCACCATCCGAAATATCTGTTATTCCTAAATATGTCCGAAGGCACGACCTGAACTGACCAATAGTTTTTTTGCTAGCCACATTCTTCTTAGCAACATTTTTGTGTGTGGAAATATTGGTAATTTCAAGCGCCTTACCCCTACTGAGTTATGCAATCTCTTTAGCATGAATCTAATTATCATATAATTAATTAGGGGAAGTACAAAATCACAAATTAGCATTGCTCATAGCATAAATGTCATATAATTATGTTGTACCTCAATTGATGCAACTGACTCGGTTTCCCGCATAATCCCCTTATCTTTTGGAATGGATTTTGTTGGAGTCTAACATTACCATGTAAACAAAATGTAAGTAAAATTTCCTTAAAAAATTTAAATAGTAAACGGTTTTAATCATACCTCATCATCTACGCAAACGAGGCTTGACGACCATGCAACAAATGATCCTATTGCATCTGCCACCAATGTTGTATCCGCCACATCGTCAGGTAGTGGTAACAACGCACCCCCTCTAAAACAATATCAACTGATACTTTCAAAAATCCATTTGGGAGATGTTTAGAGTGAAGCATTTCTCCCGTAGTATTATACACTTTTCCCTTGCCAACCATCTGATAAGTCGGTGACGACAAATAGAGTTGACACCAGGAAATGCCCTATAACCATTAATAAATATGGTTATATAATTTATAAATATGGTTATATAATTAATAAATATGGTATATAATTACCTCAGGAATATTCGGTCCAAATTTAGCATTGAAACTAACTTTGTCACTAGTATCTTTAAAACATGTAGTTTGATCTATTTCTTTTTCCTTTCTCAGTTCATAAACTTCTTGTTGTAACTTTTCCAACTTTTCCTAAAGTTCTTTATTGCTAGGAGCTTTTGTCTTTGATTTTTTCTTCAAGGATGTTGGAGTGATCCCAAATCCCTTTCCCCTCACCCGACCAGAATACTCATGAATATCTAATGCTCGACTAAGTATTCTCCTGCAATCATTATCTTCATCTGGAGATATAGACTGAGAAAGAGTCTCCTGAAATTCATATGAATATTATAATTAAAGAATGATATGTTAATAAAATAAAGATGTAATTAAATAAATAAAATAATGATGTAATTAAATAAATAATGTTTTAATTACACATCTCTTGAAAGTTTCTTGAACATTTTCTTGAACAACTCCATCCTTACACACACGGGCTTTCTTCTACAAAACATGTTCTAGAAGAGATGTTTCAGAACTGTTCTCCTTTATTAACTACACATCAAGTCAAATAACATGATCAAATATAAGCGTGCATATATTATAGATACTTTGCAATTTATAGATATTTACAATAGATTGTTGTAAGCGTCCATATCCCATACGCCCTTTTCTGTATGGATATGCGGGAGTTGATGCTCGTTGTCGATTTACGATACTTAAACTCTCAAATTTATGGGTTTTTCTTTTGGATTTAAAAGTTTCTCATTCTTCAGGTGTAATCAAATCTTTATATTTATTTGGAAGCTCTGCATCAACAAAAATTTTATCTGCATCCCTAAGAAGCTTGTTTGATAAAAAATCTCTAAACCCTCTATGTAATTTTCCGGCCAATTTGAGTATATAATCTCTCCTGGTATCCTCAATGTTGAACGACCTCTACGAAAATCATACATAAAGTGCGTTAGTATAAGTAATTTAAAGATATAATCGTCATAAAAAACAACTAACATCACATATGGTACCTGTATCTCACTCCGTATTTTATCTTTAGCATCGTCCAACACTATTGATCTCCAATCTTCACAAGTTATTGGAATTTCTCTCCTTACCACCGAACCAAGATAACTCGTCAACGTTGAACCGTTAGGCTCAATTAGTTGGCCTTCTTGACTCCAATGCACATCATACTTCATGCCACGATCTCTATCTCGAATGATTCTCTTCATTATTGTTATTCCTCGTCTAATTTCCATTTCCGTTTTATTAACGTGCTTATCTCCATCATGTCCAGAATCATCATGTGGGTGATCCTCGTTAGTAGCCATTTAACTTGTAATAAACATAAACAAAAATCCAATATAAAATTCCATAATCATTTGAATATATATAAAATGACAAACACAAACATTAACTTAAATATAAACTTAAACGTAAACACATACATAAACATTTTAATATATTACCTCTTTCACTAACAAAAACAAACAAACAAAAACAGTCCATTTAAGAGGCTAATGGATTTGGGTGTCAATGCACATGAACAAAATAGGGAAAATAATATATACACTATAAGAAGATTAATACAAACTTTTAGAAATATTTTGTATGATTTAAACGGATTATTTCTAGAAATTTAGTATATATCTCATAACCAAACTCTACTAATTAACTATATATATATATATATATATATATATATATATATATATATATATATATATATATATATATATATATATATATATATATAAAGTGAAGTAACTCGTCCTTATATTGTAGTTATGCTATTAAAATCATGAAAATTTGGATATTTACTATGATTGAATGTCTAATGAGATGAAATAATTTAGAGGACTAACATCCTATATGATTAAATAACTTATTTCCGTGTTTATCATATAATTTCTTATATTATAAGTCATTTATATGAAACAAAGAAGAATAGGCAATAAGTCACTACCTTTGAATTGTGGATGTCAACAAAGCTTCTTAGCAATAGTACTTTGCCCAGAACCACACAAACCAGTCAAATAATGATCTACACCATAAAAGAAATAGAATCTGACAAACCAGTCATAAACATATGCCAACAAGAATCATGCTACAAACAACTTCTCTATTAGCTTGCTCTTAACCATGTTAATACACTCTAACAAATAAAATCACTTCCCAGATTGATTTTACACAGAACAACATTGAACATTTTAGTTTATCATGATTTTAGTAAAAATCAGATTCAAGAAAGAACCTACCTTGATAAAGGGCCGGTCGGGGTGGAGGACAACCGGAAGAGAAGGTGGAAGACGGAGGAAAATGACTGGTCAAACGAAGGACGGCGGACGGAACTTGAGGTGCTAGTATCTAAAACAGCAAAAGAGAATAAAATGACAAGCGTTCATTTTATTTTTACAAATTTGGTTGGTGACTGAGAGATAATGTAGTTGCAAACAGGTGCTAGTATCTAAAAGTTGGTAATCTACACGGTTATTTTAAACCAACAACCAACAATATTATGAATTCAAAATCGGATAAAACAAATTCAAATAATTGGTGTTATGTTATAAGTGAGGGGGCTACGTTGCCATTGCCCACACATTTAAGATATGGGTAGATATTCAAACAACACACAACACAACGGTTTCCATAAAAACATCATATCTATCACAATATATTAATTTTGCGATACAAACTATTTGATTGATAATTTATCATTTTTCAAAATATTTGATTGATAATTTATAATCTTTTATGCTACATCAATTAAAATATGATGTGACATTCTTTAAAATTTATCAATAAAAACTTTTAATATCCATTTTAACATAACGTGAAACGTTCAACTCATAATTACAAAAATAAAATACTCTTATTTATATATTCCACAAGTTAATTTTATTTTTTATATATTAATAATTACTATTTTTTATATTTATCATCTTTTTCGTAGAAATAAATAATATAATATTTTACTAAGCTAAAAAATAAATTAAAATGAATATAACATTGTTTAAAATATATCTATTTATTTTAATATATTAATTCGGAGACACAAATCATTTGATTGAATTCACTATCTCTCAAATAATTTGATTGACAATTCAACCTCTCATGCCATACTAGTTAAAATATAATGTGAAACCCTTAAAAATTTATCGATAATAAACTTTTAATATTTATTTTAACATTGCTTAAATAAAATATTTAAATAATACTTTCAAATTTAACTTATAACTTTGCAATACACAAACAAATATCTTTCTAAAATATATTTCTTAATTATAATAATAGTTACATGTTAAAAATAAAACTTCAAATATAAAATTAAATAATTATTTTTTAACTTATTAATATAAATGTCTAGTAACATATTAATAAACTATAAATAATTAAAATAAAAAAGACAATTCAATTGAATTAAATCAATTATATGAATAAATATTATTCATATAATAAAACAAAAACACTCAACAATATTTTTTTCTGTATATCTTCTTTTTTCGTACAAAATACATAATATTATATTTTACTCCATAAAACTTATAAATAAAATTTTAAAAATTAAATGAGTATTACATTGCTTAAAATATATCTATTTATTATCTGTTATAATATATTAATTCTAAGAAATAAACTATTTGATTGAATTCATGATCTTTTGAACTATTTTATTGACAATTCTTCGTCTATCATGCCACACTGATTAAAATATGATGTGACACTCTTCAAACTTTATCAATAAATTTTTTTTAATATTTATTTTAACTTTGCTTAAAATAAAATGATTAAATAATATTTCCAAATTTGACTTATAACTTTGCAATAGTCAAACAAATTCCTTTCTAAGATATAATTATTAATTGTAACTATAGTTACATATTAAAAATTAAACTTCAAATATAAAATTAAATAATTATTTTATAGACTATTACATATAAATATCCAACAAAATATTAATAAAGTATAAATAATTAATAAAAAAAGGAAATTCAATTGAATTAAATCAATAGTATACATTCAAAGTATTGGTATAATGAAAAATAAACACATAATAATATTTTTGTATTTTTTAAAATACATGATTCATCATCTAACTCATAAAAACATATTAAATTATTATACTCATTACCTTCTCAAACTATTAAGACATTGTAAAATAGAGAATTTCATCTTAGATCTTATGCCAACTGTGATTATTGGTTACATATTGTGTGAATCGTTCGAATATAGAATGTATTCATTCTATAAAATGATAACAACACATTTTTGGAGATGTTAAAAAAATGAAAAGTGAAACAATAAAAAAGTACTTAAATTTTATATATTTAATTCACATAATTAAAATATGATGTGACACTCTACAAAAATTTTCAATAGAAAATTTTTAATATTCATTTTAACATTGCTTAAAATAAAATGGTTAAATAATACTTTTAAATTTAACTTATAACAACTTTGCAATAGAAAAACAAATGTCTTTCTAAAATATAATTTTTAATTGTAATTATAGTTACATATTTAAATTAAACTTCAAATATAAAATTAAATAATCATTTTTTAGTCTATTACATATAAATGTCCAACAATATATTAATAAACTATAAAAAATCAATATAAAAAGATAATTCAATTGAATTAAATTAATTGTATACATTAAAATAATTGGTATGTTGAAAGACAAACACACAATAATATTTTTGTATTTATTTTAATACATGATTCATCATTTAATTCATAGAAACATATTAATTGATTATACTCATTACATTCTCATACTACTAATACATCGTAAAATAAAGAGTTTGATATTAGATCGTATGCCAACTCTGATGATTAGTTACCTATTGTGTGAATCATTCTAACGTGGAACATATTCAATCCATAAAGTGATGAAAACATATTTTTAGAGAGGGTAAAAAATGACAAATGAAACAATAAAAAATACTTCAATTTTACATATTTATTTCACATTTATCATTTTTTATTTTGACGTCTTTTCCTACATTTTCATAATTAAAAAAAATCACTTTAAATTGTAATTTTTTTTTATAAATATTCTCTTCATCTTATTGTCTTAATTAGGAAACTTTTTATACTAAACATAGCTTAGATCTAAAATAATGCTTATAGTGTAGGACACTCTTGCTCCCCTTTTTTAAAACATAAGGTTAATTTTTCAAATAAACCATAATAAAACGTGATAGGAGAATTAATGAAATCAAGCAAAACGAATAAAATTTTATTGTGTTTTATAGTAGAATGTTAAATAATAAACTTATTTTTATTATTATTTTAGATTAATTTAATTGAATTCAAATATCATATATTTTTGTTAAATTTCATTCTAAATGTTTTATATAAATTTAGAATATTTTGATGCTATCTTTATTTTTTCATATATATATATATATATATATATATATATATATATATATATATATATATATATATATATATATATATATATATAATATATATATATATATATATATATATATATATATATATATATATATATATATATATATATATATATATATATATATATATATATATATATATATATACATATACATATATATATATATATATATATATATATTAAAATTGGTTTACATATTTTTATTAATATATTTATTTTTATCAAATAAAAATTAATTTAATAATATAATATAATCGGATAAATAAATCAAAAATTTGTTAATAAGAATTTTATTTTATGTTATTTTGTATTTATCAACTAATGTAATTGTTAGTTGGTTAATTCTTGTTAGTTGTTATTTGGGCTATACCTTGTATTTAGGCCTGGACATGTTGCCTATATAAAGGGTCATTACTTTGTAATTCATATAACTGCAGTAACAATAATAACAATTTCAGTTTACGAGTTAGTTACACTAACTAACTCAGCAATCTCTCTCTCTCTCTCTCTCTCTCTCTCTCTTCTCTCCTCTCTCTCTCTCCTCTCTCTCTCTCTCTCTCTCTCTCTCTTCTTCTCTCTTCTTCTTCTTATTCTTATTCTTCTTCTTCTTCTTGTTTTTCACAATATTTATCTTTTTTGAATCCTTTGTTCCAACAAATTGGTATCAAGAGTTTGTTTGCGATTCAGAGAGAATCTAATGGCAAACAGATTAACAACCTTAACACAACTTCCAGCAAATCTTCCAGTTTTTAAAGGTGGAAACTATCAAAGATGGGTGGCACAAATGAAGGTTATTTTCAAATTTCAAGATGTTGTAGAAATCGTGAATGATGGAATGTCACAACTAGAGGAAGATGTTACGGAAGCCCAGAAAGCTGCGCACAAAGATCAGAGGAAGAAAGATGACAATGAGCTATTCTTGATTCACCAGTGTGTGGATTGTGATGTGTTTGAGAAGATAATCGAAGAAGAAACAACAAAAGAAGCTTGGGAAAAGCTGAAGTCTTTATATGGTGGAGATGAGAAACTGAAGAAGGTGAAGTTGCAGACTTTGAGAAACCAATATGAGATATTGCAGATGAAAGAGAATGAATCTGTTTCAGTATATTTCTCCAGAGTGGTGATGCTAACAAACCAGATGAAGGCGTGTGGTGAAGCGCTAACAGATTTGTAGAAAATAGAAAAGGTATTAAGATCTCTAATTGCAAATTTTGATTACTTTGTTGTAACAATCGAAGAGGCCAAGAATCTATCTGAGATGAAGTTGGAAGAACTTCAAGCTTCTTTAGAGGCTCATGAAATGAGGTTGCAACAAAGAAAATCAGAAAGGGAGCTAGAAAGCCAGAAAAGAGAAATCGAAGCAGCGTAAGAATCTTACTGGTGATGAGAAGTCAAGCAAGAATACTGATTTGAAAGGAGTGGGCAACAAGTATTTTGGGAAGAAAGTTTACACGAAAGGGGTACAATGTTACAATTGTCAAGGTTTTGGCCACTATGCTAGAGATTATCGAAGCAAGAAAGCTGCATGGTCGAAAGATAGTTATGAAGCTCAATATGCACGAACTAAAAGTAGTGATTCTGGTGATGTGTTGTTGTTGGTGAACACTCAATCAAACACTGAAAAAAAACAACATGTGGTATCTAGATTCAGGATGTAGCAACCACATGACTGACAATAAAAACTGGTTTTACCAAGTTAGATGAGTCAGTCAAAAAGGTGATAAAGTTTGCAGATGGAAGGCATATCAAATCAGGTGGTAAAGGAGACATTTCAATTATCAGGAAGGATGGTCGAAAGGCTACTATCACTGAAGTTATGTATGTACCTTTGATGACAAGTAACTTTATAAGTGTAGGTCAATTACTTGCAAAAGGCTTCAATATGAAGTTAGAGAATAATCAGATGAAAGTATATAGGGATGATGAGAGGCTAATCATGAAAGCACTATTGGCAGAGAACAAAACCTTCAAAGTCGAACTCAACACATCAGATGATAAATGTATTTCTTCAACTGCAGAAGAAGACAAGAACTGGCTATGGCATCACAGGTATGGACATCTAAACTTCAAAAATTTATGTATGCTCAATTAGAAGAAAATGGTGCTTGGGTGGCCTTATGTGAAGGAACCAAAGCAGATATGTGAAGAATGCTGCAAAGCTAAGTAGGAAAGGAAGGCATTTAAATGTGATTTGCCTATAAGGTCAAGGAAAAAACTGGAGTTGGTTCGTTCAGATGTGTGTGGACCTTTCGAAGTAAAGTCCAATGGAGGTAACAGGTATTTCCTTACTTTCATTGATGAATTCACCAGACATATATGGATTTACCTCATTGAAAGGAAGAGCGAGGTATTCACATAGTTCAAGAAGTTCAAGTTGCATGCTGAGAAACAAAGTGGTTGCAAATTGAAAAAGTTAAGAACTGATGGTGGTGGTGAATATACTTCAGACGAATTTTCCAGATTTTGCAATGAGGAAGGTATAGAGCATGAGGTTGTTGCACCCTATACGCCTCAGCATAATGGCATCACTAAGAGAAATAATAGAAGTGTATTGAACATGACCAGATGTATGTTGAAAGCTAAGAATATTCCTAAGAGATTTTGGGATGAATCAGCTTCGGCGGAAGTATACATTCTAAATAGATGCCCAACAAAGAAGATGGTCGAAAAGACACCACATGAGGCTTGGACAGGGTCGAAGGCAAATGTAAGTCATCTTAGAATTTTTGGATCAATGTGTTTCAGGCATGTACCTGAACAATTGGGAAAGAAGCTGGATGATCAAAGTGAAGTCATGGTACTCATAGGTTATCATTCGACTGGTGCATACAAGTTGTATTTTCACTAATAAAAGATAAACTAATGATCATTCGACTTGAGAAGTTGATTATGTTGTGTTTAAAGTTCTTGTATTTAAATGCAAATGGATTGATATCAAAAGTGGTGTAAGAATCGATGAATTTAGAATTATACTAGTTGATCTTAGCAAGTTAGCTTATGCGAACGAAACTTTCATCATGGTATCTCAAGCAAAATAAATGTTTTATGTCACAGATCCTTCTAATAAAAGATTGTCAGTGGTTATACAAGGAAAGATGCACGATAGTGATGAAAATCAAGATGCAAACCTTGATATTTCTGAAACTCCTTCTTTCTCAACAAATGTGCCTACCTTCATTGATGAAAATGAAGAGGATGGTGTGCATGCTATTCGTATAGATCATGAAGAACAAATATGGGAGGACTAGTAAGGTTTTTTATAAGTTAATTCGACATTACTTTGATTTCTAATTGTTTTTATTTTGCTCTTGGGGTTCATCAAATGGAAAATGACAATAGAAAAAAGGCTATGGCTTCCTTCCAATGTAAACATGATGTAAATTATAATTCTATATTTAATTTTATGATAAGTATTAACTAATTATATCATTCATTTGTAGACAAGACAACAACATAACTCTAATGATTGTGGGTACTATATAATGAAAAATATGTTGGATATTGTCTCTGTCAATATAGCCGAGTCTTGGATACAAGTAATAAAAACAGCGTTTTGCAACTTAATGTAAATTTTTAAAGAATAATTCTATATAATTATTTACATATTGTAGGTATTTGATAACCCAACAACATTAACATAAGATGAATTGCGACTCTGCTGAACAAAATGTTTCTTTGAGTTATATAAAAATTAAACTTTATCCGGTGAGTATATATATATATATATATATATATATATATTATATATATATATATATATATATATATATATATATATATATATATATATATATATATATATACTATATATATATATATATATATATATATATATATATATATATATATATATAATATATATATATATATATATATATATATATATATATATATATATATATATATATATATATATATATATATATATATATATATATATATATATATATATATATATATATATATATATATTATGATTTATTTTAAAAAAACTCATGGAATTAAAATTAGTCAAATTATGTGAGTTTGAACTGCAATTGCACAAATTTAATTTAAATTTTACTCATTGGGTTTAATTTGATCCATCGATTTTGTTTGTGGGTTTCTAGTATTTCTTTTAATTTGTTATGGGAGCTTAAAATAATGCTTTTTCTATAATTTGAATGTTAAAGTTGTTATGAAACTCAAATGAAATCTTGATGTTGATACCAATTTGTTTGTGATAAAGTTGAATTAATGAAGATTGTGATGAGGTTATTTTGAATTCAAATGTGAAATTTTTGTTGAAATTTTTGTTGAAGTTAATGGAATAATATGATGAATAATGTTTGGTAATGACATTGTTGAGTCGTTACATAACATTGTTGGGATTTAATTGAATATATTGTGATTTTGTTGTTTGAGTTATTAATTGAAGCTTGAATGAAACCATTTGTGTGAA